>LN483640.1:0-140397 GCA_900002565.1 Culicoides sonorensis | reverse complement strand
GACAGAAGTTGTGGATTAGAGGACTAAGAGCAGTTACTGAAAAAAAATCATTTTGAGACCAGAAACTGAATTTCTCATCGTTTTGAGGCTAGTAACTGAATTTTTCATAAATTTAAAGCCAGTAACTAAATTTCTCTTAACTTTTTGAGGCCAATAACCTCAACTGAAAAAGTCTTACAAGCAAATTGGTTTAGGTCTTATCTTAGGTCTCTCCGCTTCCGTTAGCCTCTGTTTTCTCATTCTCTCTCTCTGTACCTTCTTTTTGATTTTCTTGCTATAATTCTCACTCTCGCTGATCTTTTAGCTTACTCTCGTTCTCTCGATCCTTCTCACCTTTTAATTATCTTACTCTCTTTCTTTCACTATCTCATCATCTCCTCTCTCTCTCTCTCTCTCTCTCATATTCTTAATCTCACCATAACATTTTAGCTCATCCTCTCATTGTCTTCTTCTTTCGATTTCTTTTTCACTCTCTCCCTGTCATCCTCTTACTTCCTTTTAACCTAAACCTTACGTCTCATCCTGGCTCCTTCTCTCACTCTTTCACGTCATTTCATATTTTCGTCTGCTCTTACTTTTTTTTCCTTTCACTCTCTCAAAGCATCTTTTTTCTTTCTCACCTTTTCAATCTCTTTCATCGTAATTCCAAGCTATTAAAAGCGATTCTCACTCAAAATCTCTCTCAGACTATCAAAGCCCTCCCTTCACCTCCCTTCTTCATAAAATTCTTTGAAATTTAATCATATTAAATACTTACTCATAAGAAATTTCTCTTTTTTCAACCATAACCTTTCTCCTTTGTCCTCTAATATCAATTTTCAATTGAACAAATCGACATTAATCACTAATTTTCCTTTCCTCATAAACTCCTCATAAAATAACATCTGTTCAAAGGAAAAAAAAGAAGTCACTTATCATCACCACTATAATTATTTTTACTTATAATAATAACAATTATATTGCTATAATCCACTACTACTATTTTTTTACGACTATTTATTTATATTTATTTAATATTATTTCTTATAATACACGAATAGTAATAATATTTTCCTTATAATACATGAATTTAACGACATTCACTGACACCACTTATATATCATTAAAAATTTATTATATTATTAGCTCAATTAAAATATAATTAATATTTTTTTGTAATTTTTTTGTTATATGAAGCTAATTATTTGTTTTTTCTATGTATTTTTTTTTTACACTATTCAATCTAATTTTTTCTTTAATTTTTTATTGTAAATTTTATTTTATTTAAGGAAAGAGTATAAAAAACACTTTTTTTGTTTCATTTCAATGATTACCATTATTAATACTATGATTATAATTTTTTTTATTGGCTTCACTTTGTATTTTATTTCATTTCATTTTATTATTAATTTACTTTTTTTTTCTTCTTTGCAAATTTTTTTTTTTACTTTAATGTAATGTCTTGCAATTCACTTATATGAGGCTCACAGTGAGTTAAATTTCATGTAAAAATCATAAGAAGACAAAGTGTACAAAACTTTAATAATATTGAAATTTAATATCACACAAAAGACACGTTTTATTGTTTGTCTGTGAAGTTTTTTCTTTACATTTACGATGTTATTGATGTCCTCGTAGATGAGTGAGTGCCTATAATTGTTGGATAAAAAAAGAAGAAAAAAAACAATAAATGATTATTTTTATTAAGATGAAATATAAAGAAAAAAACAAATATTATGATGCTGATGAGAAACCAAAAGATTTTAGTTTCATCGTCTGGTGATTATTAATTTTATCATTAAATTCATATTTATTTGCATTTAGTAACAGTTTGCGCTCCTCTCACTCTGCATCTCTTTCATATTTGTGTATCATTTTACAATTCACGGATATAAATTTTAAGTTTTAACTAGAAATGCATTTTAAATGTATAAACATTAAGAAATTTAAGATTCCTTTCATTCATTTATTTCATATTTTTCATCATCTGTATGATCACGTATACGGACGTGTATGGATTTGTGTATGTGTGTGTTTACATTAAGTTTTTTTTTAATGTTGTATAATAATAATAATAATAATAATAATAAAAGACAAAGAAACAGAAAATTATAAAAATATAAATAAAAAAAGAAACAGGTTGTATGCGGTTCAGTGCCTAGCTGACTGGTTTATTTTTATTTTATAAGATTGGTTGTGTGTTCATCGTCTCCGTTTCGTTTCATTTTCTGTTAAATATTAGTATTATTATTACTATGATTGCATTTATAACTAAAGATTTTTAATATTATTATTTTATTATATGTATTGCTTGTGGTGTGCTCAATGGGACAAAATCATGTAATTTTAAATATTTTATTAGATGGGTTTCATTTGCAAAGGAGATGACTTTTAAGGTTATAATTGTATGTTAGGGTGATTCAAAAAGCAAATATTATGTCTTATTTGAGTCAAAATACCTTTAATTATGAGAGGAAATATTCGAGTGATCATGAAAATAATTTTACTCAACACCGGATTTTGACGAGACTAAGAGGGATTCATATTTTAATATGAAAATCCCCCTTCCCCCTAGTGTGAAAGAATTTGGACACGATTCAAAGTGCCATGTCGAGAAACTGTGTCCGTGCAGCTCTTTAGGTCATAAATTGACACCTCATTAAGTTATTGCCAAGTCCTGAGAGGCCATAAAACGTTAAATGCAAATATTTTCTGATTTTGGTTGAATTCTTGTACGTAAGGTAATTTTTAACCCTATTCTACACCAAATCAAAGAATCTTTAGAGAATGATTTAAAATGATGAAAATGAATGAAAAAAAATTATGAAAATTCTCATGTAATAACCCCAAGCCATGTGATCAGCTGTATAAAAAATTCATGATTACTAATCATGAAACTGTGAAGTTTGTTTAAGCCACAGATTGTGCTTCCAAAGATCTCTGTGGCTATTGATTGTCGACAACGTACGAAGGAGAGGTTCTGTTAAACCATAATTGGTTGAATGAGGTGGGACTCGAAATAGTTTCGGGTTTCTTGTGATATACTGATTAGAAATTAAGGGAATTTCTTGAAATACAGTATTTCAAATACTTCAGGAACACGAATAAGGTCATTGATAAGATTGCACATTAAAACAAAGATGTCATCGATAGGCCCATTTAATCTATTTAAAAGACATTTTACAAGTATGTGATTTTACAAGTAATCCCTTAGATTCCATTTCAGGACCTTTCGAGGGAGTTCTAATTCGGGGTTTGCTTTTTTGTCGAAAAGAAATACTGGAGAAACGTAGTTCAAGGCATTCCATCTTAGTGTTCATTCTGGATCTGCAGAAAAACCATTTTCAAAAAGCTGATGTGCGAATGAAATAAAAATTTTTCTACATTTGATAGTTGTTGCTGTTGCTAGTTGTTGCTTTGTAGTGGTGTCTTCGAAGAGTGTCTCAAAAATTTGTTAAATTCTCACACAAGTGATTGTTTTTGAGAGCTGTTAAACCAAACTCGAGAACAGTATTCAGCTCGTCCTAGAGCTAAGCTAAATAAAACTATTGTACTTCTTCTTTCTCCTAGCCTTAATTTACTTTACATGAGCTAAATATATAAAGTAATTTCCCAATTGTTTCTAATATTGGGGTTGGCATTGTTGGTTCCTTTTGTGCACACGTAATCTATAGCGGCCACGATCATTCACAATACAATACAGACAAAGTTTTGTCTCCATTTGACGTTGCCAGGAATTCTTCTTTCTTCCTTTTTACTTTGGTGGAATATGGTTTGCATTGAGATTGATGGCTTGTGTCAAAATATAATCTTGTTCAGTCTGTCTCCGCTTCACATGACCATACCACTTTAGTTGAAGAGTTTCTAATTTTTCTGAGATTGGCTCAAGGATTCCCATGGAAGTTCTGATGTCATCAATACGTATTTTATCTAATTTGGAAACGCTTTTAGATATTCGAAGCATTTTCATTTCTGCTGCTTCCAATTTTTTATTGAACTCTGAGTACATTGTCCAACACTGTGAGCCGTAGAGCATAGCAGGCCGGAGGACTGTTTTATGAATTTGACCCTTGAGTGTCAGAGGCATCTTACGATCACATAAAGCACCTGTCAATTGGTGCGATTTCATCCACCCTTTTTGGATTCGAGCTGTGACATCTTTATAACATGTTCTTGATTTGAAATAACAGAGCCTAAGTTATAACTAAAAAATTATTGTACTTCTATTGCAATTAAATTCACTGAGGGCATCTGACAGTGATTTTTCTATACATCATATTAATACGTTCAAGATTTCATAAAATTTGTATGTAAATCATCATAAAATTTTCCTAGACACCTTAATAGTGCAATATCTGATTCCGCTACACATTTTTACATTTTTTTTTTGTTATTTTAAAGACAATCAGAGAAACCTTATACAATTTACATGTATTATTCCTCCTTTTCATTCTCATATTTGATTCAATCGTTACAGTTTAGTGATTTTAATAACTTTTATAACTTCATCTCAATGCAGTTATTCATTGAACTATGAAAGACACTATGAAAAAAAAGACACATAAAAGGAACAATTTCTTGTGATTATTAAATTGAATTGAATTCAATTCAAACAAAAAAAATTATTAATAAAATAATAAAAAGACACACACACACACAGATGATATTCCTCTTAGGTATCGGTAAAAATTTCTACTGGTTTTAAATTAAATCTACTAAGATCGGAGCATGGACGACTATGAAATGAAATGGATATTTGTTCCTTTTTTATGTATTTCTTCTTCTCATGTCCAGTGGATTTATTATATTCAGCAACTAACTATGATTTTTTTTTCAATGTAACCTGTGTAGGACATGTGTAATGTAACAGATGAAAGAAAAAAAAAACTGAAGATCAAAAAACCAGTATGAAATAAAATAACAAATAATATAAAAGAGGATGCAGTTTCTTTTGTATACAGTTCTTTCATGTGTGTTTGTTTTTTATGTTTATATGAAATTGTTTGTATATTTTTACTGTAAATGATGGTTTTTTTTATTATTGTTACTTTAATTTAAAAATTAAGAAGAATTTTTCAAAAACTTTATTGAAATATTGAAAATAATTTTAAAAAACTACGAGGCTTTTTTAACATTTTACGATTACTTTGAAAATTTTTAAGCAGAATATCGCACGATTTAATTAATTTTTACTGTCATAATGTTTTAATTTGTTAAAAATTGATTCAATAATCTTCACAATTTTTTTTAAAAAAGGCAGAAATTTTTTCAATTTTCTGTTTTTTCAAATTTTTTTCAAAAATCAGACTTCCAAAAATTTCAAAATATTTTAATTCAATGAGAAATTTTTAGTCTGATATCTTAAAATTTCAATGCCAAATTTTTGGACAATTTATGAAAAAAATTGAAATTATGTCGAAAATTTTCGTAAAGTTCGAAAATTCGCTTTAAAAACTTTGATTTTAATATTTTTGCAATATTTTCAATGATAAATGACACTGAAAATTTTCACTCATCAATCAGAAATAGGCTTAAATTTTAAACTTGAATCACACATAAATTTTGAAGTGTGTCTCAATATCAATTTGAATTGTCATTTCAATCATTTTTGAATGGAAATTCCACTTCACATTATTTTATAAAAAAATGTATAAAAAATCTCAATTAAAAAATTTCGCTTAACTGCTCTGATTTAATGCGATTTCATATCATTTTTTTCATATTTTATTACAAGTATGATATTTAATCCTCTTTTTTTGTGTGTTAAAATGAAATGAAAATAAAATCTAGAGCTCTTATTTAATTTTTTTTTTAACATTTTATTTTCATGACTCGTTGCTTCACTGTTTAATGTAAAACTTCGTTCCTTAATTCACTTTTTGTATTTTAATGTGAGTTGTAAATTTTTTTTTCTTGATTATTTATGTACAGGATTCCAAATAAGAAATTATGATGAAATTTTTGACAATGAATTCAGTTCACTTTTTTTTGTAAGAATTTATTTGCCATTTAAATGATTTAAAATTCAACGATTAATTTTGAATTTGAATTAAAATTTTACCGTTATAAAATCTGGAATTTAGTGCAAATTTCCTTGGAATTTTACTATTAAAAGTATTAAATTTTTTTATATGTTTATTTTTTTTATTTTAATATCATTAAACAAAAAAATTATAATTTCTTTTTAAGAAATAGAACGACCGAGTAATTTTACCGAATTTCATGCCACGCATTCTCTACGAATACCTATCGTTAACTAAACCAAAAAATATTTTTGTGCTATGAGCATGAAAGTAAATTGATGCTCTGTTTTGTCTATACTCACCAAAAAATCAAAAAAAAAAAAATTATAGTATTCCGCATACAGAACACCATGCAGCATATGTGATGGGAAACCGGTTTTTATGCAAGGTAAATTGTTCTGTTTTGTGTGCTCATTCATATTTTTCTTTATTATTTGAATGAATTTATTATAAAATAACATACAATTTTGAGAATGAGAGAAAGAGAAATTAAAAATTCTCTTTTTCTCAAAATGCAATTTACTCATAAACATATGCGCATTGAAGGGTATTCAGCAGTAGATGTGTGAAGGCAATGAGTATGAAGAGAAATCAAAATAGAGAGTGATTTTTTGTTGTTGTTAATGATGTTTTTTTTTGTTTGTTTGCATATGTTTGTTAGGGTTCAATGCAAATATTAAAAAGACACTTGTATATTGCAATGTTAGGGTGGTGTAGAAATGTTTTATTTTGTTTTATGTGAGATTTCTTGAAAATGGCGGTATGGTGGGCGGTCATGCTATCCGTCCGTCTGTTCATCTTTGTCAATGTCGCTAATCATTGAAACATATCGCCAATCATTGAAAAATGTCGCAAATAATTAAAAAATGTCACAAGTCATTAAAAAATGTCGTCTGACCAAAATGACCGCTTAACCCAAAATGGCCGACTAACTTAAAATGTCCGATGAAAGCTAATCCAATGAATTTAAAAATGCAAGAATGACATGATTTTGTATGAAATAAGCATGATATTTGTTCTTAAAAGATGAAGATAGTGGCCTGGTGAAAAAACTTTTTATTTACCGTTTTACGTGTTTTCATACAAAAAAATTTACTTTTTGAGAAAAAAAAACAGAATTTCAATTTTCAGAATATATTCATGTTTTTTTAAAAAATAATAGAATTTTTTTATGTAAGGTAGACTTAAAAGCAAAAGTATCGATAGACGTTCCCAAACGATAGCCGGTTCCTCTGTCCTTTTGATTTATCCATGATATCCTGAATATATAAATAAATAGTAAACAAGAAGTCAATACTAATTGTAAATGATCAATTTGCTCTTATAACTATTGAAACTCACCGGATTTGCCACCTATTTGGATAATAAAATAAAAGAATATTAATTTTAAACTGAAACGAAATAAAATGTTTAATTAAATTTATTACCAAAGCCACCGCTACCGCCACCACTATGACCTCCAAAACCTCCTTTGCCACCACCAAATCCGCTAGAGCCACCTCCTCCATGGCTACTTCCTCCAAAGCCACCACTTCCATGGCCACTACCTCCAAAGCCACCGCTTCCATGGCTACCTCCTCCAAAGCCACCGCTTCCATGGCTACCTCCTCCAAAGCTACCACCTCCAAAGCCACCTTTTCCATGGCCACCACCTCCAAAGCCACCACTTCCATGGCTACCTCCTCCAAAGCCACTACTTCCATGGCTACCACCTCCAAAGCTACCACCTTCATGGCCACCACTTCCAAAGCTACCACCTCCATGGCCACCACTTCCAAAGCTACCACCTCCAAAGCCACCACTTCCATGGCCACCACCTCCAAAGCCACCGCCTCCAACCGCAATGGCAATAAATGCCATGAAAACGACAACAATCAACTTATTCATTTTTATTTGATTTAAAATCACTTTAAAGATCTGTTTACTATCACGCTTATTTTACAACTTATATTTTCGATGCCAGCTTCTTGCCTTTTATACTAAAATAAAATAATAAAGCCATTCAATAAATTCACAAAAAAAGCGTATTACAATAAGTAGTCCTAGAAATTTGCTTTTTGCTGTCAATTCAGCACTTACTGATGTATAAAAATATTTTTTTTGTCATACAATTGAATGAATGAATGATCTCCACGAATAATTAGGAGTGTATTTGCTTTTTTTTTGTGCATCATAGTATTACTTTTCATTATAATTATTTGCAATAATATACTTATATTGCAGTTAAACGTTTCAAGGCTCAAAATCTTAAATTATGTGATTTTTAAAAACTTCCAGATTTTACTGTTAAATGGGTATGTATGAAAACTACGTTGATGAGGATATCTCGTGGCAATGAAATACGGATTTAAAATATATTCAGAAGTTTCCAAGTCTGTTTCATATAATAAATTTTGATTTTTCAAGATTCAAAAGTGATTTTTGAAGTCACTGAACCAGATTTTTTCATTCAAATGTGAATTTTCAAGTCATCGAACCAGATTTTCTCATTCAAAAGTGATTTTTGAAGTCACTGAACCAGATTTTTTCATTCAAAAAAGAATTTATAAGGCATCGAACCAGATTTCCTCATTCAAAAAAAATTTTGAAGTCACTGAACCAGATTTTCTCAATCAAGAGTGAATTTTCAAGTCATTGAACCAGATTTTCTCATTCAAAAGCGATTTTGAAGTCACTGAAACAGTTTTTCTGATTCAAACGTGAATTTTGAAGTCACCGAACCGAATTTTCTCAATCAAAGGTGATTTTTGAAGTCACTGAACCAAATTTTCTCATTCAAAAAAGAACTTTTAAGTCATCGAACCAGATTTTCTCGTTCAAAATAGAATTTTCTAGTCACCGAACCGAATTTTCTCAATCAAAGCTGATTTTTGAACTTATTGAACCAGATTTTCTCATTCAAAAGCGATTTTTGAAGTCACTGAACCAGATTTTCTCATTCAAAAGTGTTTTTTCAAGTCATCGAACCAGATTATATCATTCAAAAAAGTTTTTTCAATTCACTAAACCAGATTTACTCATACATAGGTAATTTTTGAAGTCATTGAACTAGATTTTCATGTTCAATGAGAATTTTCAAGTCATCGAACCCGCCTTTTATTTAAAAGTGGAAAAGCGTTAGTTTTGCATAAATTATTTTATTTCCCGAAATTTTCGACTTTTATTCATAAATATGTCCCCTCAAAGAACATTTCTAAAAATATCCATATGAAACAGTATCCAATCATCCCATGAATCAAGACAATGCATTACTTGAATTAACTGCCCATTCACACAAATTTTGGAAAAAATTCAATTAAACAAAATAAACTGTTGCCTTTCAAATTAACAACAAAAAAAATCCCAAATGTATAAAAACCACAAATTTCATGCATAGGATATTGAATTAACTGAATCGTATCACCTTCATATTAATTGTCAAAATTTGTTCATTTATTTTCTCATACCTTAGAATTTTGCCTTGAAATGCAATGCATTGTCACATCGTCATCATCATCAGTAGTATCATAATGAAGAATAGGGTATTAAATAAAAGAAACCTCAGAATATAATAAAATTTATATATGGACCTATTTAGTATGAAGAAGCAAAAAAAAAATAAATTAATAATAAAAGCAGACAAAAAATCATGACAAATATCCCCAAACTAAAATTAATGAATGAATGAATGAAATACCCAAATAATTGCACGGATGTTTGTCACATAATTAAGCACATCACAAAAGTATCTACAAATTGTATGTGTATGATTCTGTGTGTGTGTGCGTATGTTTCAAAAGTGACAATGAATTTAATATTGTCCCTTAAATTGTGCTGAGCTTTGAATATAAATACATAAAAAGGGGTTCAAATGTACAATATTGGCCGGCGTCAACAATTTGATTCCATGTCCGTTTATTCTCCTTCTCTCTGTGTGATGAATGAAAAATAAATAATATGTTGTTTTTTTTTGCTTGTGCATTTCATAATAAACGGTATCTCATGCTTTGAGTTGAATAAAAACATATTGTGATACAAGTTTGTGCAGATCACACACAAAAAAAATAAAGGCAAAATAGATTAAATTTTTAATTTCAGCTTGTTTTGTTGATGTTTGTGTCTCGTTGACTGATTGTTGTTTGTGTGTGTGTATGTATCCGTTCCATAATAAATGGGCATATGGCACATCATTGTCAAATGGATGCAATGCAATTGTTTTTGATTAAATCACAGATAACATTTTATAATCTAAATAGGGTGAAACTTCTTCTTCTTATGTCTAGACGCCTTTAAATACAGGAAAATCATTAAAAATTCTCTCTCTCTCTCTCTCTCTCTCTTAAATCACCATAATTTTCTTAATATACACATATAATTATGATACATTTTCCATTCCATATGTTCATTTCATATCATCACTGTCCATCTCATCACAAGTGCAATCTGGTTAATCCTCGTATGACATTGAATTGTGCGTTAGATGCAGTTTTTTGCAATAACAAGGGGTAACTTATCATTATATTAAGAGCAATTTTCTGTACATATTGTTCTCTTTATTACAATCATGATAAATTTTCATTGTACACAAGAAAAAAAATTAATGAAAAAATTGCTAACATTTCTTTGTTACACATTCGTATACATTTATTGTCGTTGTCATAATAACATTTTATGAAAAGGCATGATTTTCATTATTCAATAAAATTTAATAATAATAAAATTATATAAAAGAAAGGGATGCACTTTTAGGGTGCATGTATGTATAGGTTTTTAACGCTGATCAAACTAATTGACTATGAGATGCAGTTAAAACTGTAACATGACAGTAAAATGTCACTTGATTGTGGTTTTCTTTCTCTCGCTCTCACTCACTCTGTCTCTTCAAAGTTAAAAAAAAAATAATGTCTAGACCTCTTGAGACCATCTTCATGACTAATTGTTTTAAAAGGAACATTCGTGGTTATTTCTGTGGTGTGGTGAAGTTAAATTAGCAGTGTGGTTTCTAAATTTCAATTATGCAGGAGTTTTAAATTTGCAATGTCATGATATAATTGTTATTAAACAGTTTGTGGTTTTATTTTTTGAATGGGATTTTTTGAGTAGGTTGGGAAAATGAAAATCATTGACTTCAATTCAGCCTATGACAAGATTTAACGTAGTGAGCTGTGTCTGTATAATGGAGAGAACTGGGATTTGTATCAAAGCTGATACACTTATTTTGGGGGATTTTACGGTGCAGTAGTTAACGTATTGGACTATCAACCTTAAAGTAAGCAGTTCGATTCTCGCTTCCACCATGAAACTTTACAATGTCAAATGTTCTATTTTCTCGCTATTCAATTTAAGTTAAAGGCTAGTCAAAGGTGGTGACTGCTTGACATTTCTGATGATGATAACGGGTCTGCACAATCCACAATCAGCTCCATTGATGGTCTGAGTACTTATATGAATGGATTTAAATGTCGAATTAATATGGGTAATGAAGTAACTGACATATTACTGACAAAAGCAGGGTTTAGATAGGGTGACGCTACTTTTTAACGTAGCTGGAATCAACCATCTCATATTTTGGCCATTGGATTTAAATTGTTGGAGTACGAAAACGTTACCGCTCTTATATTCTGACGAAGAGAGCTACGTCGAGTTTTTACATGACACTTACAAGCAAAATTGTGGTTTGAGAGAGCAATGAAATACTGCTATCACGTATAAGACATCCCATTGGATCAAAAAAACAGTATAAAATGTTGTATTGGCGCTTTACGTGGTTATTTTCGAAACTAACTGTGTAAAAATTTGTTTTTTTTTATTTAATTGCCGTAATGTTAGTTTGGCGCTATTTTTTCAATGTTATATACGTGCTACTTCAATAGAACTTGCATAAGTGACAGAAACAATACAGACCGCCTTATTCCACCTCTTAAAGTTCTTTATAAATTCCAACATGCAAATTTGGTCTCTAAAAATTGAATAATGGCTTTGTAACTCAAATTGAGTCCACTTCTTCGCAGCACGATTATGAATCACGACAACATTATCTTCTGACAAGACAAAGATGTCGTTCAGAAATTGACATATAGAAGCCTTAAACTATTCAATGAAATTCCTTAATCATTTAAACAAGTGATAAATGTTTGCAAATTTGTGAGAAACGTGCGTACCCCCCTTGCGACGAGGTTTTGAACGACTGACTTACTTATTTAGCTGAAAGGATCTGTTTCAAGCGCTCTCTATCTTGCGCCACCTGTTGCCAGTTCTTTACTCTTAACGTCCTCAGATCCCAATGGACGTTATCTTGCTTTAGGTCACCCAACAACTCGACGGCTTTGTGGATCATTTCGTAACAGGATTGCTGGGGCTCAGTTAAGGGACATTCGTGCTATGTCCCCAGGCCATCTTCATCTGTTTACCTTTACGATTGCTATAATGTTTGGTTCCCCATATTTGCGTTCCAATTCAAAGTTGTATCTACGTCTTCATCTTGCGTCCTCCAGTTTAGCACCGCAAATAGTTCGCAGTACTATGCGCTCGAACAAAAGTAGTAGTTGTTCATCGCTCTTGGTGGTTCGCCAGATTTCTGACCCATATAATGCTACTGGCCTAATGAGTGTCTTCTAGATTACAAACTTGGTTTTGTTGGTCAAAAGTTTGGAACGGAGAAGTCATTGTAATGCATAGAAGCACCTATTGGCAGCCATGATTCTTCTCTTGATTTCGCCTGAAGAATTATTATCAGCCCATGACAGCACTCCCAGGTAAACAAATTTCAACAACACAATTTCAAATTGTTACTCTTCAATCCTGACATAGTTTGTCTCTTGTTGGAGGTTTTGAATGCCACTAATATTCTGTGAAATTTGATACTATTCTCTTTTTCTACAATCTCCATAAAGGCTTCACATTTTTAAATTTATACTAAGTTTTTTTTTCAAATTTATATAAAAAAAAAATTGCAGTTCATATCTTTTCAAAAAACTCCCCCGGCTTGATAGCACTTTTAAAAACGTCCTTAAAATAGATACGTCTAAAATACATCCAATATTAAATTTTTTAGTACAAGCAGGTGTCACAATCAAATAAAAACTTATAGATATTTAAACTCAATCACAATCACTAGTAAAAACTTTTCATATAAATTTTTAAATTCATAGTAAAAGTTTTCCTTTATTTTTCTTTTCATGTTAATATTCAAAAAAAAAACAAAAAAATATAAACGAAACAAACATAAAATTGCATGAAAAAGTGAATTAAGAAAGTTCTTAACCTCTGTTCTCGTCTCCTTTCAACACATAAATTTCTGAATAAAGTCCAATCATTACATGATACAAAAAAACATAAAAGATATGAAAAAGAAAAATGAAAAGAGGAGAAAAAACAACACTAAATAACTTGCATTGCACGTAAATGTGTCTATTTTATTTTATGGACAATAAAGTGTTTTTCGTTCAACGTCAAATCAACTAACACACAAGATTGTACGTGTTCAAAGGGATTTTCATATACAATCTTGAACTATTCATACGTGTGTGTGTGTGTGTGTGTGTGTGCCTAGAAATGAAGAATAAAAAAGTTGTAAAAAAAACTTTAATATTTATTTGAGTTTCATACCATTTTCCTTTTTTTTTGAGACATACAGTCTCAAGTTGGCAATGTATTCACATTTTTATATTAGATTTGCTTGCACTTTTTAATACCCAGTGATATGCCATGTTACACCGTTTCGTTTACATTTTACATAGAAAACGACCATAGCTATTGAATTGTACTGAAGAGAACACTTTTTTAAAGAAATTCACCAAATTTATCACGTTTTATCGTTCATCGTATTTTTAACATTGCTTAAGAACCATTCAAAAAACTTTATTTTACGTTTGAAGGTTTTTTTTTATTTTAAATAAAAAGTAAGAAGTCTCGTCTATTTGTTAGACATTCATGACATTATTACAGAATGAAAAATGTACAGTTATCCACTTCAGTTACATACAGATAAAAAAAAATATATAAAATGAAGTTAAAATAAAAAAGGCTTCTATTTCATACACTGAGAAATAAAAGAATTGATTGCTATTCGGCTTTTCTGATGTTAAAGTGTCTTATAAAAGAACAAAAATACGATTTATTTGACATTGATAGGTTTTATTTGAAATTACATACTCTCGAAAGTTAACTGTTACGATACATTTCATTTTTTTTATTCTCCTTTTGAATTAGCAAAAAAAACGTCATCTAAAAATTCTGTTGCTTTTTTTAAGTATCATTAAGTTAAATTTATTTTTGAATCAAATGAATTAATTTTTCAAGGATTGACACCGCAAGAGAATGTCAAATGTGTTCTTTTCATAAAAAAAATTATATTCATCAAAAAAAAATTTTTTAATTCAATTTACTTATGTTTCAAATTTATAATTTAATTAAAGTAAAATAATAAAACAACGAGCACATAAACAAATTATCATTAAAATAATTTTTTATGATGTTTTGTTTTAGGTTGAGTATGCAAACAAATGTGGGAATGTTAGGGGCAAATGAAGTTAAAGATAAAATACAAAAATTTATGGAAGTGATTAATTTTGTTCAGAGAAAATAAGAGAGTTAAAAATCGATTTCACTGAATTTAGGTATGACTTTAACCGAGGTTTTCACTTGAATCAGAATTTTCGCTGAATTAAGGTTTCACTTGAATTTAGGTTTCACTTGAATCAGAGTTTTCAATGAATTAAGGTTTCACTTGACTCTAAGAGTTCACTGAATTAAGGTTTCGCTTGACTCTAACCGCGACTTTATATAGATAAATTCTTAAATTAGCGTAGTTTAAACCTTCGTATACATACATACACCTCGTACAAGTTTTAGTAGTACTAAAATTTTTAGAACTACTAAAACTTGTACGAGGTGTATGCATGTATACGAAGGTTAAAGCTACGCTTATTTAAGAATTTATCTATATAAAGTACCCGTAAGAGTTCACTGAATTAAGGTTTCACTTGACTCTAAGAGTTCACTGAATTTAGTTTTCACTTGAATGAGAATTTTCACTGAATTAAGATTTCACTTGGCTCTAAGAGTTCACTGAATTTAGTTTTCAGTTGAATCAGAATTTTTACTGAATTAAGGTTTCACTTGAATCAAAGGTTTCACTTGAATCGAAGTTTTCACTTGAATCAGAATTTTCACTGAATTAAAGTTTCACTTGAGCCTAAGAGTTCACTGAATTTAGGTTTCACTTGAATTGAAATTTTCACTGAATTCACTTAAATCAGAATTTTCACTGAATTAAGGTTGATTTGAAGGTTTCACTGATTTAAGATTTCACTTGAATCGAAAATTAGATTTCACTTTAATCGTCATCCCTACTCAAATTCTTCATAGTGCACGTTCCTACATATTTGAAGAAAAGGAAAAAAAACCTAAAAATTAAAATTTCATACAGCCAAACAAACAAACATATATGACGACAAAAAAAATTAACAGACACACTTATTCAAATATAAATAAAGACAAAAGTAGAAAAGTGTGTTCTTACTTTACATGAATAATTTTCATTTTTACATGAATTATGCTATAAAATGCATTTTGTTTAATTCATTTTTTTTCTCTTCATAATTTTTTAACAAAAACAAGCTGCCACAAAATGCATTCACATTATAAAATTTAAAATTATATTTTAACAAACATGACACACGTATATGTTTCGTATTCTTTTAACAAATCTGTACCTTTTCTTCATATGAGTACTTTTTCAAAAATTCATTCATGAATAAAATAATACAAAACCAACACACTACTCGTTGATTATGATCATGATGATGATGGTGATGATGATGTTCTTGTCTAAAACAAAACACACACACGCTATAACTGAATTTCAGTTTCGCGAACAAGAAATTTATGTTGCAAAGTATGAATTGCGTTTTATAAGTATATGAACCTCATCAAAAATTTTAAACACAGAGTCTATTTTTTTCGCCTATAAGTGAAATGTGTGCATATGCAATGTACGTAAGTTTAATATTTATAATTTGATGCACAAGAACAATTTCTGTTCAAAAAAATGAATGCAACAGAGAATATTTGTTCAAAATAACATGTTTTTGTTATTTTAACATTACTTCATCCTTCACAAAAAAATGGTAAAGCACACTTTTGTGGCTTTTTGTCGTGTATTATTTGAAATGTTTGTGTGCAAATTTTGGAAAATATATGCAATTTTATGAGATGTGAAGTAGTGTGGTAAATTTTAAGCTCTAGGTTATTTCATATACTTAATTTTAAGTTAACAATAATTTTTTGAGGGAGATGCTTTAATATGTGCTCTACTTTGCATTCATTGAATTTTGAGAAACTTTACCAAACATTTTTTTTGTTGTGAATTTCATGAATGATTTTTTTGTATCTTAATTCTGGGCTAGTAAGTTGTAGTAATTTGTTCTGGGCTCTGGTTCTGAAAAATGAACAAAAACTTGATTATGAACTTACCTAATTGAACTCTAGTCTTTATTCTGTCTCTCGAAGCAGATCCTTTTTCAATTCTGCAATTCACTGCAATTCTGAAAATTAAAGCTATTAATCGAATATGATAAACACATAACTTATTTTCGAGAGCTAAAAAGGTGAATTTCAAGAGCTAAAAGAAAAGAGAAAAATTAATATTTAATAATTTAGAATATCAAATGGCAGAGCTTAAGGTACGGGTAAGAAATCCTCGTAATTAATATAAAAACTTACAATCTTTTACGTTGAACTAATTTAAGGATCCTCTTTAAGGCATCTGTTGACGAAAACCTCTAATTTACGTGGCAGCTCTGTGACAGCTTACGAAGTATGAAAACCGAAAAGAAGGACTGATCTGGCGTACAATTTAAGGGTGTCGAATGATTAATGAATTAAATATAAAAAGGATAAAACTAATGTTGAAGAATTGATAATGAAAATAAATTTATTAAAAACTGATTCAACATTTGGAAGTGATACCAATTTGAGAGAGTTAAACGAAGAGCAAAAAAAAATATTGAAAGTTCAATTTTGTGATTTTTTGAATGTTTGGAGTCATATCTTAAGCAATATCTCGAAGACTCTGATATAAAAAATCATCAAGAGTTATTAAGGCAATTTTCATTGTTGCAAGGTCCACTTCCAAAGTGTTTAGACTTTAAAAGAATCAATGATTATTTTGATTTAAATTTAAAAGAAGAAGACATCACATTTGAAACGCTGGAACTGCATACCAAGGCAAGAATTACCTTTGAACAAGATAATTTCTTGAATCTTTGTAATAATATAATATAATATATTTATTATTGGCGTGTTCTTTTCTTATTTGAATCTTTGTACATATGCCGTGAAATGGAGGAAACTGCAACTTAACATTAACATGCCATCATTAAATTTAGTACTACAACACGTATTGAGTGTAACGGCATCGTCTGCTTTTGTTGAACGCATTTTTTCAATGATAAATAATAAATTTACAAACCAGTGTTCAAAAGCCACAATCAATTAATCGCTAAGCGTTGTAGCGTTGACTATTCGGAAGGACGGATGATAAGCGTCCTTCTCATTTAGAAGGATGGAAGGACATGTCCTTCAAAAAGGAAGGTAATTCTTCATACCGTGTGAAGATTAGTCTAAAGACCAAGCTGGCTTGAATAACGTCCATTTGAATGAAGGCTCCTCGCGCTTTTCGTATGTGACAGTTAACATTTTCTTATACTCCTACAAAATGGTTCATTAGATTAATCTCTCTGGTTTGAAACCGGAATAAGGGTTACTGTTGCTTTGAATCTCGATCCCAGCTTTCACATAGACTCGATTTCAAATTTAAAAATTTAAAAAAATAAAATCAAAATTAATCAAGACACAATCATATCAAATATGACTGACAAACTTCTTCATCTCAACATTCAATTTCTCTCATACTTTAACTTAAATCCAAAAAGCAAAACTTTTCCTAATACATGATTTAACTTGTGTTATTATAAACATATCAAATGCAAATCCTGGCAAACAGGCAAAGAAAAACAAAATCTCCAAAAAAAGAAAAAATTCATTTGATTAAAAATTTTTTCATTTTTCCAATTCAATAAATTCTACTTGCATAATATTTTTTTTCTTATAGCAGTTTTTTGTTATTCCGAAAACTTTCAACATTCAAAATATTTCAATTGAATCCTCTTATAAAAATTTTGGCTTTATAACGAGAATTATTGAAGTAAACTTTAAATGCAATCCAACTTTAACTGAATCAATCGATGAAAAATATTTTTTTTAAAATATGAGTTAGTATGTGATTTTTTTTTTTGATAAAGTTCGTTGAATTGTCAAAAAAAAAATATATGATATGTCCAATACAATTTTAGATGTCCTAATTTTTTTTTCATTTCATCTGTATTTAATCATATTTCTGTTTTTTATGTGTTCACACTTCTGACAGGACGGGACAGGACATATCAAGAGAAGAAAACGAACATGAAATCTAAAAAAAAAAGATTTTTTTACTGCATCGGAAAAATTATTTCATTAAACAATTTCTGTGTGTCAGTGTGTGCCTATCAGTGTTTGTACTTTTTAAATAAAAATGTCATCAGCCATTTGTTTGCCATCAAATGAATTTTAAAAAGAAATTTCAATTCAATCAAACAGTTATCCTAGCCCGGTAATCGCTGGCTCTATAAAAAAATTATATTGTTTGCAGGATTTAAGGTATGACACAAACATTTTTTGCTCAATGCAAATGACACAACATTTGATGATGATTTTTTTTACAATTTTTTTATATTTTCACTGACATAAAAATTGGGTCGTTTAAATTTTTTTTTCCTTTTATTTATAGGTATAAAATAATATGAAAAGAAATTGTGTTACCTTGACGCGATGAAATGAAATAGAAAACGCAGTAGTAGGTATTTTTGCTGTAGTAAAAAAAAATAATAGAAAAAAAGTATCATAAAAAGAAACAATAAAACCATGAGCACAATGCTAATAAAATAGAAATGTAAATTATATCTACTAAAGTGCTCACAATCAGATCTCTTCAACAATTTTAAGTGGGTTAGTGTACTAAGTTGAAGAAGAAGGTAAATTAAGGACTTGATAATAATAATTTTATGAGTCAATCTACTGGAAATTTGTAAATTGTGAACAGGAAAAAAGTTAAAATAAATTATTACTTTAAATGACTTTTTAAAGATTTTATCAACGTTTTTTTTCACCTAAATGTATGCAATCAACTCTTAAAATTTAATATAAATTCTTAAAAGTCCATTAAATGCCTTGAATTCCATTAAAATTAACCGATTTTAGGGGATTATTTACGTTTCAAATCACAGCATGGATTTAAATGAAACAAAAATCTCTAAATTATTTATTTTGTAAAATTCATTGCATACTTTTCGGTAGTTTTTTTTCAAATGTCATTGAAAATCCTTTTAAAGGACCTTTCCATCAAATTTCTTATTCAACTGGAATGCAACATTACTAAAATGACTAAAGTGGAATGATAAAGTGGAAGAAGAAGTACATCAAAATCTAATTGGCACGTAAGTGCGTGACACATTACCCTTAACAATGCATAAAATGTGAGATTCTTAAATGAATGATGAAACTTTCTTTTTTTTTGTGTTGTTGCTTTTTCTTGACATTATTATTCGTTCTTTGTATGTCTTATGAGGAAACTTTTTGTTTTATTTATTTTTTTTTATATATAAATTTACTTAATTTTTTTGTCATACAGCACATTTATTTACCTTTCTTGTTTATGATAAAAGTTTTGCTTTTTCATCCGCGTCTTTAATGTAACATTTTCTCCTTACATGTATATAATGCTTATATTTATTTTTATATTGTGGGTGAAGAATTACTCAAGAGTTAATGTAAGCAATAAATTATGTGTTTTGATGAAATGAGTTCTCTTAGTACGTAAAAAAGAAATGTAACAAAATGTCAAGATGTTAAATTATTTTAGTGTAAATTAAATTTATGAATCATATTTTTTGTAGGCTCATGCTGAATTTCATGAAAAAAGTAGATAAAATAATGGAAATGGCTTTCAAAAGATCATTTGAAAATGTATGCAATCAACATTGATCACAAACAAAATGATCCTTAAAAACTTGGATAGGTTTAAAATTTAAATGATTCCGAGAAAGATTCCGGTTTATTTCATGTAAAATATCCTTGAGTAAATCAAATTTAACTTCAAAATTGTAAATTTTCAATTTTTAAAAAGTACATTGCATACTTTTTGGATTTTTGAAAAAAAATCTCAGCATAATGGTTCCAAAGAAGCTTCACAATAAAATTCAAGAGAATTCAATTACAAATAACGATGAAACAAGGGAAGGACGCTGAATTTCATGGAAAAAGTAAATAAAATAATGGAAATGGCTTCCTAGATGCTTTATGAAAAAATTTCATCCTAAATGTATTCAATGAACATTGACTACAAACTATAAAGTGTCAAATGACCGTAAACGACTTGCTCTAGGATTGAAATTCATATGATATCGAAATATTTTAATGAAAAATCCTTGTTTAATCAATTTTTAAATCAAAATAATAAAGTTTAACATTTTATAGAAGTGTAGTGCATACTTTTTGGCGTTTAAATGATAACATCAAATTTTATTTTTATTTCAATGACTCGAAACTCACCAAATTGATTACAAACTAAATTTCACGATACATTTCAAGAGATTTCAAATTACGATCAATAACAATAAAACAAGACAAATTTTTATCTTGAATTTGCATTTTCACCTTTTTTGTAATAAAATTTATGAACGCTGCTCGTGTAAACAATAAAAATGAAATCAGATCTCTTCAAATGTTGCTAAAATATAAGAAATTGATATGATAAAAAAACATTGATTATGATGAAAAAATTATAAAATGATGAAACAATTGATATAAATTTAGAAAAAAACTGAACAATGGAAATTTAATTTTATCACAAATTACACGTTTTGGATACAGATGACATTCAGTTAAGGTTTAGATTTGTGTGTAAAATGAACTATTTTATTACTTTAGCGATATTTTTAACTTTCATAGGTTGCTGCTCAGCACAGGTGAGTCTGAAATTCATTTAATGTCAATGTCAAATGATTTAAATTTAACATTTAATCAATTTAAAGCCAAAATTTGGTGCAGCGAATCCAATGTGTCAAGCTCGCATGCCATCTTGTCCTAATCGTGATGCGCTGGGATGTTGCATGTACCCACAACTTTTTTTCAAGCGAATTCAACGTGAATGTAAAAATAATGCACTTCAAGTGACAAAACCCGATGGAAAAATTGAATATTACGAGGATTCATGTTTCTTGACATGTCTCTTCAAATCAGCTGGATATAATGCTAATAAGAATATTTCAGGGGATTTTATTATGAAAGCATTACCTGATCTTGATGATGGCACATTTAGATCATATAGGGCACTGGCTCACGAAACCGTTGAACGTTGTAAAACTTATTGTGAGGAATTTCATTGAAAATAAAAATTTGTATTTCATTTTCTTATCCTTTTAACAGACACAACAGCAGCCAATACACAGGACTTTGCAAATTTATACCGAAGAACTCTCAATCAAATTGACAAGAAACGTCCCTTGTGCAATCTCAAGTTAGCTGCTATCTGGGATTGTGTTCATGCATTTTTGTTGGAAAAGTGTGGGGAAATTTTTGTCACCAAAAGTAAAAATTTTTGATTAATTTCAATTTAATTTAAAAAAAAATTACAATTTTAACATTAATTTTACATTTCAGCGTCAGTCTGCGATTCATTGAGCTCATTTTTATATAGATGCTATTTCTGGGGTGCTGACTATTAAATATAATGAAAAGCACTTACTTTTTTGTATCAATACAATTCTGAATAATTTCCGTTGTTTTAAAGTAATTTTCTTGAAATGTATTTTTAAATGACTTTCAATCAATGTACTTTTGAACAGTAAAAAACGGTGATAATTGTGAAAAGTATCATTTGAATGTTTTTTAAGCGTATTTTCGTTCCATTTCAATGTTTAACCCCTTTAATAATATTTCGATGTTTCGAAATTTAAATCCAATACGAAATTTCCTCAAAGAAATTCTTAGATGTATTTTTTCAAAGAAAAACGCCTTTAAAATTGGTTTTGAATTAAAATAAAACAAAAAATAGAGGTGATTGCAATATTACAACAAATAAAATAAAATATAAAAAAAAAATTCAGTGAAGTGAAGACAAAGCATTTTACAATATAATCTAAAATATATTTTACAGGTACATTGAAAAAAAAGTATGACAGCCTTTCAGATTGGAAACAGGTGTATTGTATATTGACTATTATAGTAAAAAGACTTTTAATTTATTTTCAAACAATTTATTATCACTTTTGTGACAAGTTTGTTTTTTTTCTAACTTGCTGTTGCTGTTTTCTTGTAACATATCATTTGAAAAGGAAATTTAAAAAAAACAATGAAAATATTGCAATAAAGGGAAAAATCCATAGATTGAGATATACAGAAATTGTCCAGGTAAGTTTTTGTTAGTCCATTATAAAAGTAAAAGAAAGTTTTAAAGTTTTTCTTCTTTTCTTTGAAGAAGAAAACATACGGAAATGAAAAGAAAAAAGAATTTCATTTATTGTTTTATTAGCATGGAATGGCTAAATTTACTTTTTGTCCCATTTTTTTTTTATTTTTAAATAAAATATTCCGGATTTTGACTTGACATTTAAAAGTGTCGTACGTGCTGATTTATTATCTCATTACATGCATTCACATATTTTTTTTCTCATTTTAAATGTCATTTCAGCTGAAAACCAGACGTTTCCATTCATGGGAGGGTCTTTGTCTGATGTTATAATTTGATTGTTAAAGGAGACTCTTGATTATGAATTTTAAATGAATCAAAAAAATGGTTTTGCGAAGTAAACTAAGGCAAACTCACCTTTTCATTAAGGAACCTAAGAATTAAATTAGGATCATAATGCTATTATTTTTATATTGTAGAACATCTGTAACGATGACGAATCGTCTGAATTGAATGATGATGATGCTTTAAATGATGTCTCTATGTCTTCAACACCGACACCATGAACAAACACACTAAAAAGATGTTACCAGTATCAAGATAGTGAAACCATTGATATTAAAAATTGGCAATCGAAGGGCCGAAAAAAACGATGCAAGATGAGGAGGAGAGACCTTACCACGTGTTTGGTCGATTTGTCATTTCGGAGTTTTTAAACATTAAGAAGGTTTGTGGAGAGACTTTAGCCAACAGAGTTCAACCAAAATTGAAAAAAATGAAATCGATGACATCGAAAGTAGTCAATCGATCCAATCAACTCCAATGGTTCGTTCAGTTCGTGAAGACCAACGTTTTTGACCGTTATAATTTCTCCTGAAAATCAAGTACACGTATCTCCAATCCGTCAGCCGGTCTTCACATATTCAACGATAAACACAGACACCACAACAGGTTTTATCAACCGATGCAGGACAAGTCATTCACGAAGTGTTACAATAGTTTATATCCACTGTTTTCAACCTTAAATTTAAGAAAAAAACGATTCAGTTGTCACATGTTTTTGGATTACGGAAGACACTTGATTTAACAGAATCTCATAGCCTTCAACGGAAGTATATATTTTTGGATATGGACAGTTGGACCAATATATTCCTCGAACAATTCGTGTCATGGCACCTTTAAAATTGAATTCAATGCAGCTTCTATACAGAACTAAGCTAACTATATCAGAAAAAAATGAGAAATTCTAACCACTGGAACTCGTTTCATTGAACAAAATAAAGTTTATAAATAAATTTTTTAAAACTTTAAAAGAAACTTAATCAACAAATTTGACATTTTAGGAAAATTTGAGCCCAATCCATGAGCCCAATATCAAATATAATGAGTTTAAATTCATCCTGATGAGTTCCTCTCTCCAATTAAAAAAAACCGCCCTACAAATTTACGGGCAAACGAACTTACGGAGTGACGGCGGTCAAACCGTCTATAAAAGTGCATTTTTTCTTGCGAAATGCACTAAAATACAAAGTGAAATGCCAGCAGAAGCCCGCCAATAAAAAATCACTGGCAATAGAAGGACATCAAATAAGCGAAAAAGCTTTTCACAGATTAAAATGTAAATTAGAATGCAGTTCCTAGCACTTTACGTACATGTGATATTAAACTTTTTATAATTTGAATAAAAAGAGTATGGAAAAAAATTAATCATACTCAGGAAAAACACGAACAATCATTGAATTAACGAGACAACTGAGTTCAATTTATTTCAAAAATTGAAATGTTTGAATAATTTAAAAAATAAATAAAACAGCAAAAAAAAAACAAAATAATAAACTGCAACAATTTTTTAATAAAACCAAAGATCAGCATTTTAATCATAAAAAAACTCAAATAACACACGCACTGATACACAAAAAATGACAATTGTATCACAAATTAATTTCAACACCAACATCATTGATTATTCTGTGCATGTTCGTGATATTGTTTTAGTTATAGATCTGTCATTTTTTGGACACATAATTTGAAAATAGCACAAAAATGTCATATGATAAAGTAAATGATGAATTTCATTAAAATGTTTATGAGGGAAATTTCTTGCAAATCTCTTCTTGAAAACAGAAACTTTTCATGATTTTCGCACGTTAAAATTAAACAAAAAAAATCGTTAATAATTAATTTAATTAAAATAATAAGCAAATTTAATTAAAACAATGAATTTTTAATATGAAATTCAACCACAAAAACGTTAAAATGCAATATCATACATGAAAAAATTGACATATGAAGGCTTTGAATGATGAAAATTAAAATTATTTTGAGTTTTTTTTCAACACATCACATTTTGGATAATTTTCATTATTTCGATTAATTTTAAATATTTCACATTATTAATGATTATTTTTTTCAATATTTTTTTTTATATAAATTTTCGTCATTTGACGAAGAGAGCGGGAGCAACACCCTTTTAACGCTTAATGTGGCTTTAGGATGAGTAGACGACGAGTCATGAAATGTTAATTTATTTCATTTGTACTAAATTTTTCTTTTATTTTAAGCTAGTGAATGTGATTATTATTCCCATGTGAGTTTTTATATGAAATAAAAAGAAAATAAAAGAAAAGTAATATATTTATTCTAGAAAATAAGAAAATTTATTAGAATAATAAAATATTACATTGAGAAAACAAGATGAGAATATTTTCTGTTTGTTTTAGTGTGTGTGTGTATGTTAAGCCTTTAGGTCAATAGAAATTTATGTTGTCTGAAAATATTTTATACGAAATCTAGACATTACCTACAGCGAATTATCCTTTTTTTTGTTATTAAATTAATCGAAATTACGTTCTTAGGCTTTGTTTTAAAATCTTAGTCTTAAATTCATTATAATCTCACTTAAAAATGAATTCAACGATATTTTCAATGAAAAAACCGTTATGAATGAAATTAAAAGGCACAAAAAATTTGAATAAAAAATGAATTCAATTTATTTGACTCATATTTTTTTCCTCTAAAATACACGCTTGCATGATGATGCATCACCTCATATATGAACAAAAAAAATCATAATCATAACCATGCAATGAAAATATTTTATTATTCCATCTGTAAATTTATCATTTTTTTCAATTTCACGCTTTTTGCTTGGAAATTCCAGATAAAAAATGTAATTTTTCGTTTCTTTCTTTTGATTCTAATAAAATGAAATTTAACCATGATTTGTGTGATTTGATCGTCTATCTAACGTCTAGTCATCATATTTCGTTTAAATTTAATGCGAAATCACTACTTTTGGCCAACAGTCAATTGGAACTAAAATAGTGCTTTTATGTGAATTTATATTTTTACCACACAATCACACTTTGACAAAACAAATACAAAAGCTAGGACAGCAATTAAAGGAAGATAAATCTTTTTAGTTTTGTGGCACATATTCAAAATTTAACTCACGTTGCACAAACACAGACTCATTCATTGTTAAATTAGACTCATATACGTGATTGTGTATGTGTGTGTGTGTGTGTGTGTGAATTTCTTTGAATGAGGTGGCTCTTTTCGAAATTGAAGATAATACTTGAAATTTTTGAAGATAGTTTTGAAATTCAATTTGCAAGTGCATTTGTGTTAAAATGATTTCGCATCATGCCTCGCATCAGAATTCCTGTAAAGGCTCGCATCATGATTTGTGTCAGAACTCCTGTAAAGGCTCGCATCGTGACTCGTGTCAGAACTTCTGTGAAGGCTCGCATCATGACTCGTGTCAGAACTCCTGTAAAGGCTCGCATCATGACTCGTGTCAGAGCTCCTGTAAAGGCTCGCATCGTGGCTCGTATCAGAACTCCTGTAAAGGCTCGCATCGTGGCTCGTGTCAGAACTTCTATAAAGGCTCGCATCATGACTCGTGTCAGAACTCCTGTAAAGGCTCGCATCATGACTCGTGTCAGAACTCCTGTAAAGGCTCGTATCGTGGCTCGTGTCAGAACTCCTGTAAAGGCTCGCATCATGTTTCGTAAAAGAACTCCTGTGAAAATTCGCATCACGTCTCTTATCAAGCTTCATTGCTTATCCGGCATTTCAATCAAAAAGCTTGACACCAAACGAATCACAATTGACTTACATTTTTTTGAAAATCTTTTCAACGTACAATTGCTTTGCTTTTACCATTTCTTGCACATCTTTAAAACATAATTTTTCCTATTGTTATTTTAACCTCACATAAAACATACAGAAAATTTGCAGCAAACAAAACAATTTCGATTTCACACAACAATAAAAGAGACAAATAAAGTAATATCTCAGATTTTCTTAACTCACATCGAAACATGTGTGTGTGTGTTTGTGTGTTTAAAACTTTTAAATTGTTTTCTTTTGAGAAATAAAACATAAGAATAAACAAACAAAAGTTTGCACCAATTTTTATTCTTATTTGCCTCTCAAATTATTTTTAGGTAGATAATTTCATTGTAGGATGTCTCGATATGGCAACACACAAAAATATTACATTCAATTAAAAATTCTTTTCATTTCAAAAACAGTCTACTTACAAAAAAAGTTTTTGATACAATTAAAAACTGATTCTATTTGTTATTTTCTCAAGTTAATATAAAAGTTACTTCTTATTAAAAGAAGCATTTTAACTTTCTTGTTTCAAATAAAATTGAAAACACACACACACCCAATAACAGAAAACTCTTAGAATTTAATGAAGTTTAATTCAATTAAAAATATTCGGTCATGTCCCTTTTAAATACATTGAAAAGAAAACAATTTGTTGTCTTATGCCATAACATGTTCAAGAAAATTACACCACTCAAATGAACACACATACAGAGAAAATCAGGACAAAAGAGTAAATGTTGTGATTTAAGTCGATGCTCACCTGATTCATTTTACAGTTAAGTGGTGCACTTTTCAAACGAGATACTTACTCTTTTACTATTTTGAAATTAATATTAAACAATACAATGCAAGTACAAAATGTATCTATAAAGAAAATGATGAAGTGGTAGATGAAGAAGAAACAATTTTGTTTAACCAAGCAATTTATAGAAGGAAAGAAAAGTCTTTGTCTTTTACCTTGTGTGTGTGTGTGTGTGTGTGTCTCTTATTGAATTAATAGTTCCGTGATGTGTGCTTAAATGAACAATTTATGCTCTTACCAGTCTTTTGTTCTCCCTTTCAAGTCAATAATTATTGTAAGATACACTCTTTTAAGAAACTAACAAAACAATTTGCTAACAGGTCAAAATAATGCATTAGAAAAGAGGACAATTCAATTAGAACGGAGTGTGTTTGAGTTCTTTTGAACATTAAATTATGTGTGATGATAAGACTTTAATGAATTTTCTGTCCTATTTGAAGGTTGATGTACTTACAGTTTAAGGTCCTTGAAATGACAGTTTTAAATCTCTTAAATGACAGTTGAAGGACCTTGAAATGACAGTTAAAGGACCTTGAAATGACAGTTTAAGGTCCTTGAAATTACAGTTAAATGTTCTTGAAATGACAGTCTAAGGTCCATAAAAAGGCCGTCTAACGTCCTTGGAATGACAGTTTAAGGTCCCTGAAACGACAGTTTAAAGTCCTTAAAATAACAGTCTAATAAGGTCCATGAAAACACACATTTAAAGTCTTAGAAATGACAGTCAAAGGACCTTGAAATGACAGTTTAAGATCCTTCAAATGTCAGTTTAAGGTCATTGAAATGACAGTTTAAGGTCCTTGAAATAACAATTTATGATCGATGAAAAGACAGTAAAAGGTCCTTGAAATGACAGTTTAAGGTCCTTGAAATGACAGTTGAAGGTCTATTAAATTACAGTTTAAGGTAATTGAAATGACAGTTTAAGGTCCTTGAACTGACAGTTTAAGGATTGAAATGACAGTTCATGGTCCATCAATTGACAGCCCAAGGTCCATGAAAAGACAGTTTATAGTCCTTGAAATGACAGTCTAAGGTCCTTCAAATGACAGTTTAAGGTCCATGAGATGGCAGTTTAAGGTCTTTGAAATGACAGTTTAAGGTCCTTCAAAATACAGTTTAAGGTCCATGAGATGACAGTTTATAGTCCTTGAAATGACAGTCTAAGGTCTTTGAAATGACAGTTTAAGGTACTTGAAATGACAGTTTAAGGTCCTTGAAATGACAGTTAAGGGTTCTTAAAGTGACAGTCTAAGGTCCATGAAATGACAGTTTAATGTCCTTGAAATTACAGTTTAAAGTCCATTAATTGACAATTTAAGATAATTGAAATGACAGTTTAAGGTCCGTGACAAGACAGATTAAGGTTCAAATCCATGTGATCCAGACTGCGTAGGGTCCAAATTATTATTGAAATTCAAAAAATATCTCTTAATGTGAACGCCTGGTATTTTACAAAAGTAAACAAACAAAAGAACTTCATAAAAAATTGTCACATCTCACTTAATACTTGTTTTTTTTTCATTTTAATTATGAAAATAAATTAAATTAAATAAATAAACTCATTAAAATCATGATGAATAATTTGTTGCACACAATTGTAATAAATAAACATTTACAACATATTTATCCCACAATACATGAGTGAAATGCAAACATAATGATGATGATAAAACCACATTATTATACCATTGAAATCGTTTTTATGAAGTTACATGATAACGAAATTTTTTTGGTAAGTTAATGTTGAATTTTTATTTTTTCAATAATGCATTTTGTACATCAAAAAAATGTGAACCACTAATTTCGTTGCATTTCTGTTGTCATTGACAGGTAAATTTATTGTTTCAAGTGTGGTTTATTTTATTTTTTTTCATTCATTTTGAAATGAAAATAAATGAAAAATGGATTAATATATTTTTTTATTACTTTATTTGCTTTGAGACACACACATGACATATGTTATATAAAAAATATTAATATTGCATTAAAAATATGACTCTTTTGTGTCTCACTCACGTGTGTTTTTTTATGTGCCTTATTTTACTGAATTTTAATACATTTTTTATATGAATTAAAAATAATATGCATGTACCGGATGAATTTTTTGAATAATAAAAGTATAAAATTCAATTTATGAAAAATCTCTTGATTCTAAGCAACAGTGGGAGAGTCAGCTTGCTCGCTTTAATATTATTTTATGTGTATAAAATTCTATTTTTTTTAATTTTTCCCAATACAATTTAAAAATATAAAAATTTTCCCTCTCTCTTCACTGAAAAATATTGTTGAAATACAACAACAAAAAATATACATTGACAATCTCTTTGTGTTTAATTTTTTTTATATTCATTCACATTTCAAAGGTACACTGAAGCCTGGTACGAGACAGTTTATATTAAATATTTATATAGGATGATAAAATAACTGAAAATATAATTCTCTTTTGTGACATTTAAAAATTTTGAAAAAGAAAACTATTTTATACATTTTTCATTAATATTAAAAAAAAGTAAAATAACATATTTGAAGAATAAAAAAAAAGTAACGAATTTTTCATTCATTCACTCATTGAAATTCATGTGCATTCATAATAATGTCATTATAATAATAAAATAAAATAAAATAAATGTCGATATTTGAACTAAGAATATTGTGTCACATAAATATAAAAATACAAAAAAAAAAAAATAATAATACATGCAAAGGAAATGAGTTATGTGTTTTTTTTATATGTATATTTTTTTATGGATATTTGAAGGATTTTTCTCTGTAGATTTATTGTACGTGACTAGTCAAACTAGTTTTTATGTGTTGAAGCAGTTAGTTATAAGGGAAAAATTCAAAATTTTAGGTAAGTAATCCATCAAAGTGCATTTTGGGATGAATGAGGTGAGTAAGATTTAAATATAAGCATATCACGTAAAGGTGCGTTTTAATATTTTTTTATTTTATTTATTATTTTCAGGATGACAAGGCATGAGGATTCAACTAAGGATGAAGAGAAGCCATTGAATTTATAGCCACACAAGCCCAAATTGGAATCTAGTTTTTAGATTAACTAGTGTTTGTTGAATTTAAATAATTTTTTGAAAACACTCAATTAGCTCAACTAGCAACCATTGAATCAAAGGAGTCCAGTGGGAATTCCAGTTCCCACTGATGGCCAAATGGTTTATTAATGAGTATGGAGAATTCTACATTTCCTTAACTTCCTTTCAAACGGCTTCTTTCGAACCTGAAAGCAACTAGAGGACTCCTCCGGTTCCTTAATAATTCTATAGAAGAAGGAAGAATTCGCTAGAACAAATGATGGCACCAAAGAAAATTGAAATATTACACGCTGATCGTCCAACTTCGAGTCTGAAGAGAGGCTTTTATCATCCTAGATGTTCTTGGAAAAGCGCTGGATACTCTTATTAGTTCTCGAGGGCAACAGATTCCCGTTTTCGACTCTCAGGTGGCTTTAGAAGATGGAAATTTTGAAACAAGAAAATGATTACTCGTTGACATGAGAAAGTCAAGTCTAATTTTGGTCGAGAGCTTGCCGAAAACAAAATTTGTAGACGTTTCGGGAGCAATGGATCAAGAAGACAACAAACGCAGTACATTTTTTAAGTGCTCCTTCAGAGTGCGTGATGAAGGGCTGAGAATGCGGGAGTTCTTGGATCGACTTAACGCCCAAAATAGTGGCTTTAATACTGAAAGTTGGATTAGAGATAACTCAAAAAGCTACTCAACTCAAAACAGATATAGTCAGTCCAAAAATAATTTCTAAAGTTTGCCCTTCGGGAACTTGGTTGGGCTAACCCTTATCTGTTAACCTTATATACATATATGAAAATCGCCTATCTCTTTTTTGAGAATAAACACTTTCACCGATAAACGTGAGTTAGCGGACTTTGTTTCCAAGAGCAAGCTTATCGATGACCTTATTCGTGTACCTGAACTAGTCCAAAAAATTGCCTACAATTCGATCCCTTAACATACAAGTAACCAGGAACCATTACAAGTCCCACCTCATTCAACCAATTATGGTTCAAACGAACCTCTTACTCATATATTGTCGACAATTAATTGCCACAAAGATCTTTGGAAGAGTATCAGAGAATTACGTTGGGCAAACCGTCTATACAAGAGCGTTTTTATTTGAAAAGCACTTGTAAAATATTTATTGAAAAGAGTAACAAAAAAATTCATTGTTGTCAAGATGTTGTGAAAAAATGTATGTAAATTAATTTCGTGACTCAAGTTAAATATTTAACCAGTCTGATAATAAATGTCCTAGTCGATGATTGAATGACCCTTAAAACGAACTTTTTACGAAAAAAACCGTCTAACGGTCTGAATTTAAAAAAAAATATTCATATAGTAAAATAATCTTCTTACCTCGTATCCATGTAATTATCGTCATTACATCTGTGTTTATCACGAAATTTTCAGAATCATTTTAATGTTTTTTTTTGTTGTATAATTTCTTATCATGACAAGAAAACAAAAACAACATAAAAATTAAATTTAGGTCACGTAAAGTAAATATTATACCATGAAAATTTGTATCTGTACCTCTTTCTACTGTCTTAACTATTCTATTTATATTAACAATTATTTCACATTAAAACTTTGTCATGATTCTAATGATTAGCATACCCTGATATACAAATTCACAAATGGCAAAGAAAGTTATTGATGTGTGTGCTCTTTTGTATTGTGTGTGTCTACATTTGAACTTTTTCTCATGTGTGTCACAATTAGAAAAACATCCGGACATTACAATATAACCAAAAAATAAAATTAATGTTGTTTTAGACATGTTTTTTCTTCTTCTTTTACATGTCTATTGTTAAATTAAGCCTTACTTACCTCATTTCACAAATACACATTCAAAAAGCAAAGTACGAAAAAAGGGAAAATTGTATTAATACTCTTCTATTGTCTCTTTAATTTGTTCTGCTTTGCTTCACTTAACAATTGAATATATTTATATTAGTTGAATATATGCTTAACACAAAAAAAAAATAAGATAACATTCCATTTAACACAATATCCTTGGAGAAAATAGGCAAAAAAATTATTATCGAATGGTAAAAAGACGTGCAATAAAGCTTTTACTGTTCTTCTTCACATATTACACGAGAAAATACACATAGAGACAACATAAATGTAATAATAATAGGTGAGATGGTAAATGTGGGTTAAAGCAACCTATGTGATATTTGGAATTGGAACACACACAAAGGTAAGGATTGAACGACCGAGGATAAAATGTCTTTATAGTATAAGAGATTTAACAAATATGTATAAATTGTATTCATATTGTAGTGAGACAATAGATTTTTAGCTGTATCTCATCTGTGTGTTTGGAGAAGCAACAACAACGAGAAAATAGTTGCTTAGACATGCACCTTACGTGTGTCACTTATTATCCCTTTTTGTTTCAATATATGTAAGAAAATGAGGCAAGCTCTCATTAACTGAAATGAATCTCGTAATTTAGGTTGAATGGGCCGGGTTCCTGAAAGAAAACTAAAAGTGCTTGTTAAACCTCATGAAAAGCCTAAAATAGAGGTGGCTTTGGTACAAAGAGTAAATAAAAGTCAAAGTAGCTGTTCCATAACATGATGGAAATTAATCTACGATTTATTTCTGAGACGGGTCACCACCATATTTGACTTAAGTATCTGTGTTAACTACAGTTAAGCGAGATGGAAAGCTCTCGTGAAGTTGCGAATCTTCACTCTAGCCAATGCTTCACACTTAAAGAGGATGTGCAATCGTTACCTCTAGTGGGAGAGAAGTTTTGACGTTAAGGAATTATTTTGAAAATTTCGTTGAAAATGGTCGTCCGTTATTTTTTTTGCAAATCTCCATATATTTCAACCGTTTTTTTTACCATTCCTAATTCCTATTTTACCTTTACCTTACCTTACCTAAATCCCAAAAGTTGAATAAAAATTTATAACTTGAATTAAAATGAAAAAAGAACGAAATTTTTATTTGAACATATTTTGACTCTCATTTAGACTCTCTTTTTTGAGAATAATTTAGCTCCATACAAAAATGAGAGTTGGTCACCCTGGGCAAAATTCTTTCTTTTCAAATTTTACACTTGAGCGTGCATGACGTACTATTTTTTTGATTAAAAACACGTGTTTTCAAAAATGTCCTTATCAAAATTATTTGATACCCTGGAAGAGCTTAAAGGGAGAGTAAGTACACAATTATTTAAAAAAAAAATAGAAAAAAAATCATTTTTAAATTTACAGGTTGAAAATATCGCTCACGATATTTCAATCACCAAATTGATGGTCGGTGAGATTATTCGCACGGAGCAATCTGATCCATCAAAGGAGATTCAAGTAGGTCCAGAACCCCAACCAACAATTCAAAATCAGCCATACCCAATACAATATGACCCGGTTCCATCATCACAGTATCCGCAATTTCAGAGTCAGCACCCTGTGTTTTGACCAGGCTATATGGGACCATTAGGTCAACCTCCTCGCGACGATGTTTATCGTCAACTACGACGTGGGTATGGCCCATCAGAAGACGAAGTCCCAAGAAAGATGTCACTCAAAGAACAAATTGAAAAGATGACCGTCTTATTAGAGGCCCAAAATTCGAAACTGAATAAATTGGGCAAATAATTATATTATTTATTAAACTAAAATACTAAATAAAGACTTGATATAATTACATTTAATTTTTTTGTTTTATTTTCAAAAGATTTAAAGAATATTGGAACAAATCTTTTCTCTTTGTGTGTCAATTTGCTAATTTCATTTTGGCATCAGAGGCTCACGTGCAAACTGAATTAACCGAAAGCCTACCTCCACCACATATCATGAGATTTTTTTCACTTGCATCCAACAAAATATTTCTGCTCGTCGCAGCCTGGAATTGGGAAAAAGAGTTAACCAAGGTATGCGCGAATCAATATCTGCACTTTCGCAAGATGTTGATATTTTGATTGATCACCATCGGAATGGTTTGTCTATGGCTGAGTCACTTAAGACGAAAATTTTGGCAATCAAGGATCAGAGTGATAAAAACGATTATTTAATGGATGGATTAGCAATGACAGTCGGTGCCTCAAAAAATGTTATGAGTTTGATGGTATAATTTCATCTGTTTTACCAACCATTCCGAGATGAGTTTTACGAAATAGCTCAAGGTCATACCGCAAAAGGGCTCAAGGCCAATAAATTTTTCTTCAGTTCCAATCTTTGCCAGTTCATCCACCATTTCATTACATTCTATCTCTTTATGATCTGGTACCGACATCAATATGCTTTTCCAATGATGTTTTGCCAGTTCGATGATTGATTTCAAGCATGTTTTCACCAATCCAGATGAAATTTCATTGTAATTTCATTCAAAAATCGCAGCTTTTTAAGAAAAAAACTTTATTTAATGACAACATGAAAAGAAACGTTACCTCTTGTCCACGTTCGTTGAAACATCTTAAGAGAGAAATAATTTTGTGTACTTATGGGATATAATAGGGGTTATACACATCTGTTAATTTTAAAAACGATTGCTTAGACCAGATAATTTGTTGTCTGTGTGTGTGTGTGTGGGTGTCTTATTTTGCTCTACTTGGCAATGATTTTCTTCTTATTATTATTATTTTTGTTATAACGACAACCCGGTTTTTTAAATGGTTATGTATATAAATTACATTTTCGCATGTGAAATGGGTACAAAATGAGACATTATCTCAGTAAAAATATCTTTTACATACCTACACATAACACAGGTTTTTTAGGCTTCTTTTTTAAGATTGTACTAATATGGAATGCATACAAATCCAAAACGAGTGCGAAATAAAAGGGGTGAAAAAAATCTTTAAGAAATGAAATGAAAATTACTTTGTTTTTTGTTTCTTTAAAAGAATGATTTTAGGTTCTCATTTTCATTTTTGATTAATATTTCATTTATTTTTAATTCATTATAAGGCAATTTCAGGCAGATTGTAGCACAAAAGGCACATTAACACCAGTTATGAAATAAATCTTGACTGTCAAAATTAATTAAACGTTGAAAAAATGTGTTGTCCTAAAAAAAGTTCATCAATCTTGTAATATTTTTTTTGATTAACTCCATCTTTTACATTCATGAATCAAATCGTGTCACGATTTCACTACAAGGAAAATTTTGTGCAAAGAAAATTCCCTAAAAATAAAAACTTTTATCATAAAATTGATCAGCATTTAAAAATATAATGAGTTTCTTTTCATTTTTTCCTTCATCTCACTCTTTTCACATTTAACCAGAATTCAGTGAACGTCTCTTCGATATTCAAAGAGATGCATTATTTCAATATATTTTTCTTCCTAAAACTTTTAAATTATCAGGTACACAAAAAACAGTTTTTTTTTCTTTTTAAATTCAATTGACAACTACTTGGCATAAGTTCTATTTCTTATTTTTTTTTATTGAAAATTCCTGTGCATTCACACATGGTTTGGAAAAAAATGAAAATAAATGGAAAGTAAAATGAATAATTTATTCAATTTTATAGAGTTTGCATGATAGTTTATTTGGTCTTCGTTCATTTTTTTATTCAAATTTTTCTGGAATACAGTTTCAAAATTTAACCAGCTATAAAATTGCAAGAGATCAATTGTTGATTTTATGGTTTTATGTTCCAGAGTAAGTTGTAAATTGTTTCGGTTTAGTAGTGGTGTGTTTTTTATTTTATTGTATTTATGTAGATAAAATTTTTACTTTTTTTAAAGGTTACTATGGTTATATGCTTAAAAAAAATACATGAATCGTTCTATAATTGAATGATAACTCTTATTACTATTTGAAACTCTCATGCGTGAAATGTCAACTTTCCTACTTTTTTATGTGAGTTCTTTGTTGGTATGTTTAAAAATTAAATTTCTTTCTTTTAAATGCATTTCTGTGAAAATGACGGTATTGTGCGTGGTTATGTCGTCCATTTCAATTAAAAAATTAAATCAAAATTTAAAAATTTAATCGTCATTAAAAAAATATCGCATATCAATAAAAAAATGTCGCCAATCATTGAAAAAATGTCTCAAATCATTGAAAAAATGTCTTAAATCATTGAAAAAATGTTTTAAAACATTGAAAAAATATCGCTCATCATTAAAATGTCGCTTATCATTCAAAACATGTCGCAAATTATACAGAAATATCATAAATCATTAGAAAAATGTCGCCCATCATTGAAAAAATGTCACCCATCATTGAAAAAATGTCCCCAATTATTAAAAAAATTTCGCCAGTCATTGAAAAAATGTCGCCGATCATTGAAAAAATTTCATCCATCATTCAAAAAATGTCGCCAGTCATTGAAAAAATGTCACCCATCATTGAAAAAATGTCACCAATCATTGAAAAAATGTCGCCAACCATTAAAAATGTTGCCAATTATTAAAAAAATTTCGCAAATCATTAAAAAATGTCGCCAATCATTAAAAAATATCGCGCAATCACAAAAAAATTGCCATTGACGGAAAATGCGCTTACGACAATATTTTACGAATACTTTTAAATTTTTTAGTTCGTTTCACACGTTAACAACAAAATAATTTACTTAACGTATACCAGTGAGACTGCATTAAATGATAAACAAAAAAAAAATCTTAATCTGACAATAATGTTTTTGCAACGTTAGACGATTACTCTGATAATGATGATAATTTTTCTGAATTTTATAGTTGAAATAACATTCAAGCCATAAATTTCATCTTTTTCTCATGTAAATTATTGAGGAAGCGAATTTCAGTTAGTTAGTTCTTGGATGTGATTCAGTACGTTTCGTCTTTTTTTCCTCTGTGTTTGTGGTACGATGATTTAAAAATATAAAAATAACGAAAAAAATGAGTTTAGACTACGATCCAAGTAATATCGAGCGTGCATATGCAAATATTCAAAATCCATATTTAGCTTACAATGGATATCAAAATCCTTATACATACGCGAATGGTTATGCTGGACCTGCTTCATACCTGCATCCATATAACACTGATAGGAAATTCGGATTTAAACCAAAATTTGAGCACTCAAGTCACGGAGGATGGATTGATAAGAAGAAAAAGAAGAAAACTGCTGCATTATCTGCGTTAACTCTCTTAGCATTCTTATTTTTCTTGAATCTGCTTCAAAGTTGCTTGAAAGACCATTTACAAGCAATGCATCCAACTGTAAATTTACATTTAAATTACATGAAATAATGATGAATTAAAAATTTCTTTTCACTTTAAAACTAGGTCATGGTTTTAACAGCTGCTGCATCGAGAACTGGCGTCGACCAAACACTGCAAAAGCAGAGAAGTAATGAAGATCTTTTTCAACGGAATTCTAGCAGTACAACAACAACCACGACAGATTTTCCTGGTGATGAAATTGATGATGATAGTTTTGAGTCATATGAACCAGCAACACACAAAACAATTTTAAAGGAGATTAAACAAAATCAGCATCGTCGCAAACAAAACAATAGTGATCGAAAATCAGTGAAACATAAATCAACAACCACAATTTCACCCAAGTTAATGAATTATTATAATATGAAAAATGATTACTATTAATCGTAAAATTTATTTAAATTCAAATAAAAATAAGTGGCACATTCCGTTTAAGCACTGAAATTATTCACTTTAAAGAAAAACCTTATTTAAGTAGTGAATTGAGGTCCGTTATTAAAATTATAGTTTTTGTAGTGCACAAATTGGGACTACGATAAAATATGCTGCTCAATTCATATTCTGAAATATTAAAACCAATGATAAATGAATAAAAAAAGTGAGCTAAAGTGAAATTATAAAAATCAATAAAATTCAATGAATCATATGGCGCCTCGATTAATTTTCTTGTTTGTTGACAAAAAAAACAGTCCTTTCTGCGTTTTTTTTTCAAAAAATAAAATTATACGAAAACTTAATAACAACAGCAAGGTTGAACGGAAGCTTGAAGTATGTATGGGAGCGCATTTGCAATAAAAAAAAGGTGAAGATTATTTCGAAAATTTCAATGATTGAACAAAATTCGTTGATTTCGGGAAGTTCGATGATTTCAGAATCATTGAAATAAATTCGAAGATTTCAGAATCTTTGAAATAAGTTCGATGATTTCGGAATCTGTGAAATAAGTTCGATGATTTTGAACATGTCAAAAAAAATTCAATGATTAAACCAAATTCGTTGATTTCGAGAAGTTCGATGATTTCAGAATCATTAAAATAAATTCGAAGATTTCAGAATCTTTGAAATAAGTTCGATGATTTTGAACATGTCAAAAAAAATTCAATGATTAAACCAAATTCGTTGATTTCGAGAAGTTCGATGATTTCAGAATCATTAAAATAAATTCGAAGATTTCAGAATCATTGAAATAAATTTGAAGATTTCAGAATCTTTGAAATAAGTTCGATGATTTCAGAAGCTTTGAAATAAGTTCGATGATTTCCGAATCTGTGAAATAAGTTCGATGATTTTGAACATGTCAAAAAAAATTCAATGATTAAACCAAATTCGTTGATTTCGAGAAGTTCGATGATTTCAGAATCATTAAAATAAATTCGAAGATTTCAGAATCATTGAAATAAATTTGAAGATTTCAGAATCTTTGAAATAAGTTCGATGATTTCAGAAGCTTTGAAATAAGTTCGATGATTTCAGAATCATTGAAATAAATTTGAAGATTTCAGAATCTTTGAAATAAGTTCGATGATTTCAGAAGCTTTGAAATAAGTTCGATGATTTCAGAATCATTGAAATAAATGCGAAGATTTCAGAATCTTTGAAATAAGTTCGATGATTTCCGAATCTGTGAAATAAGTTCGATGATTTTGAACATGTCAAAAAAAATTCAATGATTAAACCAAATTCGTTGATTTCGAGAAGTCCGATGATTTCAGAATCATTGAAATAAATTTGAAGATTTCAGAATCTTTGAAATAAGTTCGATGATTTCCGAATCTGTGAAATAAGTTCGATGATTTTGAACATGTCAAAAAAAATTCAATGATTAAACCAAATTCGTTGATTTCGAGAAGTTCGATGATTTCAGAATCATTAAAATAAATTCGAAGATTTCAGAATCTTTGAAATAAATTTGAAGATTTCAGAATCTTTGAAATAAGTTCGATGATTTCAGAAGCTTTGAAATAAGTTTGATGATTTCAGAATCATTGAAATAAATGCGAAGATTTCAGAATCTTTGAAATAAGTTCGATGATTTCAGAAGCTTTGAAATAAGTTCGATGATTTTGAACATGTCAAAAAAAATTCAATGATTAAACCAAATTCGTTGATTTCGAGAAGTCCGATGATTTCAGAATCATTGAAATAAATTTGAAGATTTCAGAATCTTTGAAATAAGTTCGATGATTTCCGAATCTGTGAAATAAGTTCGATGATTTTGAACATGTCAAAAAAAATTCAATGATTAAACCAAATTCGTTGATTTCGAGAAGTCCGATGATTTCAGAATCATTGAAATAAATTTGAAGATTTCAGAATCTTTGAAATAAGTTCGATGATTTCCGAATCTGTGAAATAAGTTCGATGATTTAAAATATTTCGATGTCTTTCAGATAAAAGTTGGAGCATTTTAAATTGTTCATAAGATTTTTTTCATTTATTGAAAATTTTGTGAAATTTTAGCTTTAAATTGTACAACTTAATATGATTAACGGTAAAAAAAATAATTTAAAACATTAATTTACTGACTGTTATTCTTATTAATTGACAGTTTTATCAACCAATGTGCAGTATCATCAGTGAGTACATCATTTTCATTAGCGTATTTCCATGTAAATACACGTCTTTGAGAATGTCTGGTATCCCTCTTTCTCCGGTTCAATATATAATCGTGTTGATTAGGTTCTCTATACTTCAATTTATCCACTGCGGCATACAAATACTCTCCATAATAAATATTTTTGATTGTATAATATTTATTTCCTTTTTCATCTTCATATACTGGTTTGATTTCCCACTGACATGTAGAATCATCACAAGCGCCTTGTGTCCAAGTGAAAGCTCGTCTACGCTGTTTATCAAATTTCAACTCTTCTGATGCTGCATAAAAATATTCACGTGTTTCGTGTAAACCCTTGTAAAATTTAAAATAGATTAATTTTGACATTTAAAAAAAATAAATTTTTTACCGTTTTGTCTAGATCTATATGATACGTAGACATTCTATACGTATTATCATGTCCATCTACTGGGTCAAATTTCCAAACACAAAGATGTTTCAATTCAAATCTATCTTCATTTTCTCTTTGTGTCTGTTTGTTCCCGGCTTCAGGATCCCAAGGGTCAAATCTAATTACATGTAAATTAAAATATTATAATTTTTGATAATAAATAATAAAAAAAAAATTATATTACGGTGGTTGTTTTTTGTTTTGATAACAAGGATGACCTGATGTACTTTCCCAAGTAAATACGCGACGCCTTGAACGATCGTACAAGCTCTCAGAGGCATACAAAAATTCCCCGTATCATCGATTTTTTATGTAATACGGTAAATCTTTAATAAATTTATGAGAATCTGAGTCTTCATCGTCGGCTTCTTCACACACATTCAAATTCCAAGTGAGACCAAGACACACTATCAAAAATATAAATTTAAATGAAATAAGATTCATTTCGGTTCTTATTCTGTTGACTGAATGTTTTAAATTAACTTATTTTGTCAAATATTGTCTCGTATTTATACCTTTTTGGATCTTTGTTTTTGTGTCTTTTACGCTTTAAATGTAATATTGATAAGACTTTTTTTTTAATTTTAGTGAAATGTTCGAAAAATTTTATGACAATAAAATATTTTGTAGTGTAACTGGACTGTTTTTAACGGGATCTTATCAAAAATATTATGACACTGACCTTTGGACTGAATTTTAATCAAAATACATAAATAAAATTTTGTGTGTTTTATGTTAAGTTAGGTCAGTTTTGTTGATTCTCTTCGTGCTATAAATAAAATAAAATGAAAATAAATCAATTCTGAAATCGCTACTGCAGGTTTTTTGAAGTTTGAAGAGCAAAACGAGAATCTGCCACCGTAAAGCTACACACGTACAAGTTGGCACTTAGTCTTGAAAAGCCAAAAAAAGATAAAGAGACATTTTCTGACTCAGAAGCGAATTATTCAGAATCATCAAGGTTCTATATCAGCTCCATCCACCCACTTTTATTTCATCTTCACAGAATTTCTTCAACATCTCTCTCAACTTTAAAAACACACACAAAAAAAACATGTAAAACCCATTTAACCACCATTTCCTCTGCATTTTCCTACCACCACACACTTATATCTCAGATACACCACAAAATCTTTCAAAAACTTTAATATTAAAACTTTAACAAACAAAACTATGTTATGATAAAAACTAAAGAATGGAAGTAAAATTAAAGAGTTTTTATAAAATATATGACTTGAATACCAAAGTAACAGAGAAAAAGTGGTTATAAATTTTACTTTATTTTTATGTTAGACTACACATACACACACACACCCACACACAAATACACAGTTAAAATTAGTTACGTTTTACTTAAAGAACAAAAAAACTTTCGGTTAATTACCTTCCGATTCTTGTTGCTCATGATGGTGAAACGCAAAATCTCATCATTTTCGAGAAAAATTGACTTATAATTTGTCTGTGACTATTTGTGTATGTGTGATTTCATAATTTGAAATAATTTTCTTCACAAAGTTGTCAGTACACCCTCATTTTCCATTAAAGAAACACCGAATTTAAGTAAATTTGATAAATTTCGACAATTCTTACCAATCACGTTTCCATTAACAGTGAAACATCAATCTAAGCTGATTTTCATTTGCTTTTACGCCTGAAAACGAAATTTTCGGGGTAAAAAAGTCATAATTTATTGCTCCAAATCACATAAAAATTTACCTGTTCCACCATAAAAAGCGTCTATTGGCAAGTGAATGATTGCTTAAAATAATTGCATGACTTGATTCATAAGTAGACCATTTTTCACACGCATGTCGAGACATTGGCTTTGTACTGAAATGAATTTAATACAATTTGTTTCGTATTATAGTGAGCAATTTCAAGTCAAATACTGGTTCGAAATTGAAATAAAATTCAATTATTTGTCTGATTTTTGTGATCCCTATTCATAAATTATCCTTATCACTTAAATGCCATGATCCAAAGGACATTCACATATTCACATTCATAAGGATAAGCATTAAATAGATGAAAAGAAAAGAATAAGAGAAAAAAACTGTCGACAACTGATAAGAAAAAGTGTCACTTGCACACACAACTGATTCATAGTAACAGAAACAGGGCAAAAACAATCGTAAACTTTCACAATCAAATCAAGAATAAAAAGAAAATAATAAATTTGATAGTGACCCTCAACTTTTATACCTTTAGTCGTATAGTTGTGACATTTTACAAAAGGCCAGCTCACGTCCCATTTATTTATTTATACATTTAATCTTGTAAAGGTAAAATAAATATATTGGTTACAATTGTTTTATAAAATAAAAAAAAAATCCCGAAATCTTGAATATCCTGAATTTATGGTCCTTGAAAATTTATATTCAACAAGGGATAACCCATAAATATATTTTTTTTCCTTTCGCAGGTTAACTGTTGAAATAGAACACAGCAATTTATGATTATTTTATGACTTTGTTGCTTGTAGTAAAATTTCTAATCAAGCAAATTCCATTTTTTTTTTCATTATGACATGAATGGGCAACTTCCAGTCTTTTGAGTGGAAAAAATTCCACAAAGAATTTCAATTAAACAAGTTTGTGCATTTTAAATGCAATTATTGCTTACTATTATGTTGCTTTTATGTTTCAATTTAAAGTCAATGTTATTTGAGTGTGAAGATTGCGTTTCGATCGACATTGTTTACAAAATCGATGTATGTGGAGACGCCAAGTCAATATTAGATTTTAGTGTATTCAAAACAATGGTATACCAATATTTTTAAACAAGGCAGAAAAACAGGCCAAAACTTGATTAACAGTGGTTTCTGCATTGATGCTTCACCCCTGTCAAAAAACATCCTGCAAGCAAACATAGCCTAAGTTCAACTCAAAACGAATTTAATTGAAACCTTGAATTGGACATCGCCACTAACGCCCGCGCTGCTATATGATTAACTCTGCATACAAGGTTTATTGCTTGGCTCTTACAGGTTGTTAACGTAGCAGTATTTAAAAAGCAATTTTCGCCAATTTTAAAAATTTGCTTTCTAGTGTTTTGACGTGTAAAATAAAATATATATTTAAAAATCCTTGGAAAGGGAGAATATTAGATCATTACATTTTTGTATACTTTTAGAATTATTAGGAATAGTCATTTCAAACTTAAAAAATTATTTCTAGACTGTTTATTGGTTTTATCAGTAAAAATTCTCCAAGTGATCTCTTTTGAGAGTCCTCCTGTTAAATTTAATGTATTTTTAATATTTTTACTTTGAGTTTATTCGGGAAGGATTCCCTTTTTGATTTTAGTTAATCAATTAGAGCACTGTGGGTTGGTTTGCATACCAATCTATATAAAGATGCAGACCACATTTTTATTCTAAGGTAACCTTATAATTCCATGTCGGCAACTTTATTCCATTTGAAATCACTGTGACGATTTCATTGTCTTTCCTTTGAATCAAACCAAAAAATAAGAGGCACTATGTGTAATAATTATCGAAATAGACATTGTAATTCAAACAAAGAGAAACTTCTCTAGTGAATCGTACAAAGGTGTTAAAGCTGGCGCTAAGATCTGGTTCAGTTATCAATCTAAAATGAGGATAATTTTCTTGTATAGTTCAACTGTGTACGCATAACCATGCGAATCACAAATAATAAAAAATTTAAAGCCCCATTTGTTGGGTTTAGCGGGTAAGTAATGTTTAAATTAAATTCTGGCCTTTGTTCATCAATGCTAAGTTTTTCTTCAAATGGGATAAGCTTGTAATTTTTGTTCAATTCATCAAGTAACGGATGAATTTTAAAAGAACGGTCGTGATTTGGGTCGGTAATAGGAAGCATCTTTCAATTATCATTGAAATGTATAAATGCACGAATTCTTTCAAAATTATTACAATTCATTAAGATTCTAACCAAATCATTACCCAAAACCTGATTCCAGTATCTACGCACATTAGGCATTTGGATTTATAATGTTACCATACAAATCCCGATAAATCCCTTTTATATCAGTCTCAGATATAAGTTCAGAATTTCAGTATCAGGAAAAGTATTTGCACAACTGGTAATATGACCTTTTTCGAAGCAGTGCAATTTTCACACTCAAAATACACACATAAATGTCATTGCTCATCAATGTCATCCTCTTTGTATCCGACTACTGTTCGTTTATTATTATTATTTTATTGATCTCAACTCCAGGTATTCACTATTATATTTCAATATGAAAAGTAGAATTGCACGTCAATTTCTCTCATTGCATATACAAACTTTTTTTTCAAATTTTAATTAGTCATAAATACTAGGACATTGACAGGGAAAATTGCTTCATCTGCTGTTTTATACGTTTTTGTATATCAATGCCATGATAAAATTGTTTTTATTTATGTACAATGTTCACTCTTATTGACAAACTAATGAAAATTGAGCAAAAAAGGTTATATCGCAGTTTTTTTTTCAATGTCTAAAGTACATACAAACAATTTTCTACAAATAAATTTTTCCAATGAATATCGTATTAAATGTTTTTCTATTTTACGTTATTTTGTTCATGTTCATATGTAGACATGTCTCGAAATCCGTTATTTGTAAAGATAGAGAGAAAATATTCATATTCACTTTCCTATGGATTTTCATTCATTCATTTCACCTTTTCTATAAACAAAAAATTAGCTGAATACACAAAATTTGTTTAAGTTCAACACTCACATTGTCGATACAAAACAAATATATATTTCATAATAATGCATGCAATGCACAGTGCAACAGTTTTAAAATTATTGATTCTATGTTCTAAAAGGAAAAAAATAAATATAGAAACTAACTAATATAAAATTTAATAAAACAGTAAACGAAATAACAACAACAACAAAAATCGACGATATTTAAGCCAAAGGGAGTTTTGCATTGAAATAAATATGTACAGAAAAAATAATAATTTTATAGTCAGTCGTTAGATATGGTTTTTATCCTTTCATATTATTTGCATTCAAATATAAATTGTCTGACTGTTTGTAATAAAATAATGATAATAATAATAGTTCAGTGTAGTTCTATGCAAAATGCAATCATAGGACATTCACACCATTTTTTTCATGATTATGCGTTTTTATTATGAAAAGTGTTTGGAAAAAGGCACATAAACATGTTTTGTTTGATCAAATTGAATCAAATTTCAGTCCTTATTTAACTTTAACTTTAGTCCTTGAAAATAATAAAATCAAAAAAAAGTTTTGAAAAGTAAATTTAATGATCAACCAGATCATTGATTTATAAATCCTTATAAGTAACACAAAAAAAAACTAGTAACTCAATTTATTGAAACACTTCTTTTATATTCAAAACGGAATGAAAGACAATAAATTTTTATTGACTCACGTATTTGTCTTGAGAATCTCTCTAATAATAACTTTTTATATTGAAACCATTGATGAAATTTATAAAAAAGTTATTTTTACCGTAAGGATTTCGAAGAAAATGAGGATGATGGAAATGATTTGGTGAATTTTGATCAAATATTGTGACGGGTCATGGAATTTGTATTGAAGCACATCTACTTGTACTTTAAGTTCAACTGATCACGAAGTACAGTGCACAAGAATCTTTTCAGAACTTTCTCCATTTGTGTATTGAAAAGTTGGTAATGAGGCGATCAGATCACACTACAATACTCCAACACAGATCGTACGAATGTGAAGTAAAGCGAGAGAAGAACTTTTGGGTTGTGAAATTTTGACTTCTTTTTTCCCCTTTTTTTAGAAGGATTTTGTTGAGGATGTGAACAGTGCCGCTTCTGAAGCACCTCGTTTGGAGATTGAGGGGCGTACAAAATAGGTCATGGTGGCTCCATTTTGTGTGTTGGTGGTAGTGTTGATGTTCATTTTTGCCTCAAGCTGTGGTTGGACTTCTTGGATCTGTCGTTTTAGGATTTCTTGCTGCCTTATTTTTTCCTGGTTGTCGTCTTTTTTAGCTGTGCTGTTCTTTCTCTTTGCTCGTGTAGTCTTCCTGTTGCGTTTTTGAACTCTGCATCATCTCCTGCCAATCTCGAATAAAGACTCGGATTTGCCGCCATAGTGCTAATTCTTTTGCGTGCGTCTGGATATGTGATGTTTAAATCCGTCTTCAGTGTTATTGCTTGCTCTTTATTTCTGAAGGCTTGGCACTCTGGCGAGTTTGGTATGTGGTTGTTTTTGGATTCAAGGAAGTTGGGTCACTTTGGTGGGTCAATGCAGTCATGTGGGTTGATCACGATCTTGTCTTCATTCAGCCATAATGTAGAGTCACATCCTGCATCAACACCACATTTTCTACAACTAGGTTGGACTTTGGCTCGGCATATTCTGGAAGAACTGTTAGATATAAATTAAAATCTTTTGATTCTGTCTTTACAATATGACCTTACCTTGCATAATTTTAAGCACTGATGGTCAATCATGATTTCAGCTTCTTCTGCACTTGGTTAGTAATTTAAGTAATGTGAACCATTTGTGGCCTGGATCTCACATCACTTCTTAAAGGATAGCCTAACGTTCTAACTCCATTGCTGAGATGGATATATTTAATTCCAATACCTTAAAGGTGTATCGACCATCTGAGTTAATAAATTGCGTATCCTGCTTCGTTGCCTCTTTCTCAGGCACAGTCTAAGGCAACTTGGAATATGTTTTCAGTGCTGAACCAAATCATTTATGATACCTTCATAAGGGTCTCAATTTCAGATGAGCTCAAATCAGCTTGTAGTACCTGAAATTAAAAATGCACTTCAATATCAAAATTCAAATTGACATTACAATTTTCAATTTCTTTACTTTTGATTTACATAACATTACTTCTCAAACTCATATAGGCAGAGTTACATCGACATACAATTCCGAGAATAAAATTCAAAAGACACTTACACTTTTACATGAACTAATGCCTGGTAATAGATAAAGATAATAAAATTTATCTACATTTCTGTATAATATTTGAAAGTTTAAAGAGAAACTTTTTTCCAAGCTAAGAAGAAAATCCTTGAGGTAAGATTGGCTTGTACAAAGTAATCCTTCACACATAGAAACAAACGTACAGAGACATAAAACTGCATTATCATAAATTTTTATGTCTGTTATGGAAAAATCATATTAAAATAAAGGAATATTTTCAATTCACTTTGAAACAATTTTTTTTATTATTTTTTTATTTCATTATTGTTAGGAAAAAAAGAACGTGATGTCACGTTATTGTCTTTTTTGTTCTCATATTTTTTTATATTGAAGTTAAAAGTATTCAAATTGTAGAAATGAAGTAAATTTGTCATAAAAAAATGGTCACTAAATCAAAAGAGTATTGTAAAATTTTCATTTCTTACCTTTTTCAAAAGCTAAATAAAAGTCTTTTTGTCGTCTTTCATCACAATAATTAAAATTTCAAACAATGCACCACTTTACATTTAAAAGAAAAAAAACAACAAATGACTAAATATTTTCAGATTCAAAAGGTAAAAAGGTTCTTCACCTCTGTTACTTTTCATGTAATCTCTTTGCTTCTATTTTGTTTTTTTTTTTGAACCACTTGATGATTTTTTATGTTAAAATGTTAAAAAAAAACAATTTTTTTTCTTCTTTTTATAAAAATACACAAAAACAGTTAATTCGTAGACTGTCAATTATTTTTGTGCATTCACACTTAAATTTTTAATTACATTTTCCGTTGGTAATTTTTACATTTTTTTATTTTTTTTTGTTCATGGATTCGATAAAAAGAACTGCAAACTGCAAGTAAATGCACTTTTCATTTTAAGCTCACATTTTGCTCATAAAATATTTTGAGTGGCAAAACTGTTTGTTAATTTTTAATTTTCATTTTTTTGTTATGACTTTATTCATGAAATTAAACTATATGTGAAATTGTTTGAGTTTCATCCACCGAAATTGTGCAAAATTATAATTTTCTGAAATTTTTGTTCCGAATTCTGAACAATATGGTCAATTAACTTAAAAGCTCATTTCAAGTTTTTCCTTTTTATTGGCCGAATTTTGCTCTTTTTTTATTAATTTCCATTGAATTTTGATGAAGTTGAGTCTTTTTAAAGAATTTCCTGCTCATTTTCATTAAAACCCATTTAAGTTGGATTTAAATGTCAAAATTATTCGTATTAGGGTGACCATTCAATTTCATTGTGTTCTGAGTATTTTATTATGTGATGAGAATGAAATTTTAATTTTCATGTCAGTCTAAAACGAATTTGTTTAAAATATTCATTGAAAATAAAAATAAACAAAAAACTTTGCTTAATTTTTATTTTCCTTCGCTTTTTGCTCAAATTTTCATAATGAATGCATCGTTAAGAACCTAGAAACAAAAATATATATCGTTTGCATTTCACATCACAAACACTCAAGAGACATTAAGAGAGGAAAAAAACGAAAATACGTAAAATATTTTTGCATAATCCTTAATTTTAATGAGCAGAGAATACGAGCTATGAAATGACTTTTATTTTTCTTTTTAAATATATTTCTCACCTTATGTTTTTTTTCCTATTTGGTTTTTAAATATTTCTTTTTTTTTTGTTTTCATCCTCATTTTATACAGAAATTTTTTACTTTTGTTTCAAAGATAAAATAAAGAGTGTTTGCTGCAATCTCGAAGGATTGTTTTTTTTTGTTGCTTTTTTACCTTTAAATACAAATGAAAAACATAAAACATTAAAACTCACTTTTTAATATCTATGTAAATGCATTAAGTTTTCGTATTTTGTGTGTGTGTGTGTGTGTGTGTTTGTCTTATTTTGGGAGTGAGTGTCTCATTTAAATGTTATTTTCATACATATTATTTATGTCAAATAGGCACATGGCACATTATTTATTCATTTAAATGAAATACTTCTTTTTAACTTTCAACACTTTATCTTATCATTCGCTGTTTTTTATTATCATTACATCTGAGAGTTGAGGTGAAAATAGAGATGGTTGTGAATTTTTAAGATGGAGACAATTTTTGTGTTTTATTTTTAATTTTTACTTATTTTGAATTATGTTTCGTTTTCTTGAATTCTCTTTTTGATTTGAATGCTGCCTCTCTCTCCATCTCTCTGAAATTCTCTTCTCGATTGAAATATTTGTTTCTCTCTCTCTCTTAAATGCTTTGCCTCTCTCTTGGATCATTTCTTTCTTACTCTCTTGAATATTTTGCCTCTCTCTTGAACCATTTCTTTCTAACTCTCTTGAATGCTTTACCTCTCTCTTGAATCATTTCTTTCTAACTCTCTTGAATGCTTAACCTCTGTCTTGAACCATTTCTTTTTAATTCTCTTGAATCATTTCTTTCTAACTCTCTTGAATTATTTCTTTCTTACTCTCTTGAATGCTTTACCTCTCTCTTGAACCAAGTCTTTCTTACTCTCTTGAATGCTTTACCTCTCTCTTGGATCATTTCTTTCTTACTCTCTTGAAGATTTTGCCTCTCTCTTGAACCATTTTTTTAACTCTCTTGAATCATTTCTTTCTAACTCTCTTGAATGCTTAACCCCTGTCTTGAACCATTTCTTTTTAATTCTCTTGAATCATTTCTTTGTAACTCTCTTGAACCATTTCTTTGTAACTCTCTTGAATGCTTTGCCTCTCCCTTGAACCATTTCTTTCTAACTCTCTTGAATTATTTCATTTTTACTCTCTTGAATAACCTCTCTGTGCCTATCAACTTTTAAAAATGTTTCTTAAAGACTCTTGACCACAAGTTTTAGAGAAAAGAGTCACATTCATGCAATTTCAGAATAATTGTGACCTTGACCACTTAAATTTTGATTCCCTTCATCATTTTACACTCAAATCAATATCATTTTATTATCTTACATCATGACAACAGATCACAATTTGTTCAAGGAATTAATTTCACATCATGTAACACATTTTTTTTTATTTTTATTACTTATTGAAAGATTTGACTTGACTCAACTAAAATTTTTTAATGTTTTTTGTAAAAATTGTTTATTTTTCCTTCACTCCACCAATTTTATTGCTTTTCCATTAAAATTTTTACTTTCAAAATTTTATTGAATTTCATTTGACACAATGTTAAAAAAAAAATTACATCGACCACTCTTAATGTTCTTTTAAAAAAAATGTTTAAAAAAAACATCGTATGTGTGTCTGTATGTTAAATTTAAAATAAAAAAATAAAATATAATAAAAAAAGGAAAAGCTGTTAATTTTTTCCTTCACTTTTATTATCTATATTTTATGGCCTACTTTTATTCAGCTGGAAAGATTTTATAGCTAAAATAATCATAATCTTAGATTAGCTTTCTCTGCTTTCTCTTTCATTGTGCAATAAAATGAATTTTCACATTAAAATATTTAAATATTGATTTTATTTTTAATGTGAAAATTTATTTTTTTCTCAACAAAAAAAAATTGTGAGGTTCTATGAGAATTATTTGAATATGCTCTCAATAAAAATTATCAAATCATTAAATAGCAATTAGTTTTGTATTTGGATATGATTTTATCGAATAGAAAATCATTAAAATCTCTCATGATGATCATGATAGTGATAAAATGGTGTGTTATCGTCTAAAATACGCCAAAGGAGATTTGAATGGAGATTCTACTGAACAGTGAAAATTTCTAGTGTGATTTTTGACGTTACCTTATACTGAATAACTCTATAATCATAGCTCGGAGGTAAGCTAAATATTTAGCAAAGTTATAGATATTTTTAGAATCTTTAACTTTGCCATGTTGCCTTATTTATCCTTAACAAAGTTGCCATACATCGCTTTTGTCCTTTTCATACAAAAAAATTGATTTTTGAGTGAAAAATGAATTGTGTGTAATATTTAAACAATGCTAACGAACACATGCCAATATCTGTAATTTCTAACTTGTTGATTTTAAAAGCTGTTATCAAAGAAATACACCTATGGTATATTCAGCAAAGTTGTAGACAATTTATAGTTCTTTAACTTTTTCTAGGATGGCTTGAATGGTTTTCATACAAAAAAATTGAGTTTTCATCAAAAAACCTAAAATTTGATAAAAAATTAGGCTAAATTTGAGCTTCTTTCTCTGCTTTTCATTAGTTAAGTTGAAAAAAAGTGTTTAGTATGTTTTGCAAAAATGTTGTCCTGATTATGCCGATTTAAGCTGCCAAACATAAAACTTGAAAACTTAAATCAAAATCGGACCATATTTGGAATCTTCACTGTACTGCTTTGATCATCTAATTTTATTATAAATTTAAAATTATTATTATTATTTTGTTGGAAAATATTCAAATAATTAAAATTCCATTTTAATTACGAATTAAAGAGCACACACACACATACACATACAAAAAAATAATAATAGCAAAAAATAGTCGATTATGATATGTGAAATTAGTTTTAAACCCAAACTAAATATAATAGAAAAAAACATCATTTCGATTTTATCAATTTTATCGTCTATTGCTTTTAAATTAAAATTAAAAAAAAACAATTTTTATAATAATGATCTCTATTAAAATTATTATTATTTTAAAAGCAATATGTGGAAAAACGAGGGATTTCAACTGAATTTCAGGACAATTAATATCAACAAAGCCCTATGGATATCTATTTTTGGTATAAATGTAATCTAATACCAATGTTTTCCTATCCATGTAATTATTATTATTATGATATAAAATTAAACGACTCTTGTTCAATATTAAGTTGAGATAATCAAATTATTGTTGAAATTGTTCATATTTTAAAGGCAATTTATATTCACAGTTCAACCATTATTTTTGTCATTAATATTTTTTTGTTTTTTTTATGTACATTTTAATGTTAATTTATTGGTTTTGTGTGAATTTTCATTTAAAATTAAAACAATATTGAAAAAATTTCTCACAAAAATATTTGGTTCATGTGGTTTTAATAACGTCAAAAATTGACTGTCTTTTATGGACTTCATATCATATCATTTTATTTTTTTTTAACTTTTGAAAAATATTTATTATCATTTCCCTTGATTCATTGTGTCATTTTTTGGTATTTAAAATAATATTAATGAAACATTTTTCACTGCATTTTCCTGTCTTTGAGGAAATTAACTCAATTCAATGAAATTTTTTCAATGTATTTTAAATTTTAAATCGTGATGAAACTACAACAAAAAAATACAAAAACAAAGAAATAAACTTACTTTTACAACACAAATTATTCTTTTCATATGCTGCTATTCCCATAGTAAATATTTATCTTTTGCTCCAAATAGTGCCAGAGTGCTTTTGTAAAGAAAATCTTGGTATTTTTTTCTTTCTAAAAGAAAATGCAGTTAAATAATGGCATATAAACATTTCAAAGGAGAACAAAAATAATAAGAGAAAAAATGGTTGTAATGAGGATAAATAAGATCTAGTACAATGTTTTTCATGTTAAAACAAATAAATCGGCATTATCCGTTTTGAAAGAGATATGGATTTGTTTTTTGTATGTATTTTTTTTAGTTATTTGTAGTATTTGGATATACGATTCTTGTCTGGAAAACTACAATTTTAACGATATATAAATTTCATATAAAACTGTGACTTGAATGTCACGTTCGGCCAATACTGGTTAAGAAAATTTTCCGTTGAAATATGAGAGATTGAAAATAATTGAATTTGGTTAAAAATTCTGTATTTGCCCTGTAAGCGTTGAGTCTCAAAATCTATCAAATGTGCAGATAACCGAATAATAACATCGCGGTTTCGATCAATCAGATTTTAAAGGTGGCCTCCAAAAAGATGGTACTAAATCTAGTGGAAAGACTTGAAAAAAATGATCGGATCAAGAGACCCCTAGCTGTGGTTGGGTTCAGGAAAGTGAAAACAGCTTCTCAATAACCTAATCAAGTATGACACCCTCACATTTTTGATGGATTGGAGTATTCGCAAAGGAGATGTCCAGAAGTCTACTCCAAGGATGATTTTAACGGGAAGAGCCCAGCACGTAGACTGATGATGATGATGGAGATTAGAGAAGGGTATACTTACCTCAGTTACTACTTCATTGGGCTTTTTGTGGGCTGTCTTTCGACCTACCCTAAATTTTATTCTTCTTTAACGATACTTATTTCCTTCAAGAAATCACATATCAAATGAAGTTACATTCCAAAGAAGGCCGTTGGATTTATTTGCCCATTCAAACACCCAAAAAACCTCCTTTTCCTGATCTTTTCCTGATCTCAAGACCACTACAAAACAGAGAATGTGCTGAACAGTTTCTTCTTCTTCTTGCAATATTCTACATAAATCTGTTTCACTTAAATTCATTATCTTAAGGTGTTCAGAACACGTCCGTGTTCTGTAATGAATGCCACCAGAACTCTTACTTGACCTGTGGTCATTCCTAGAAGTTCTTTAGTACAAGTGGGTACCATTTGGGTAGAAAATTTAGTACGCGTTCAAAAAGACAATTGCTTTGCAGATACCAGTACTAAGTTGATTCATCTATAAGCTACTCAAATATTGCAGTCTTTGCTGTTTTTAATGAAATTCCTAAACATGGTTTTACCCCAGCATAAGTTGAAGCTGATCCATCTCTTGCTAGTCTGTCGATAATTTCATTTCCCTCTATGTTACTGTGCCCAGACACTCAAAAGATTTTCACTTTATTGTGTCTTGAAGGTTGATAAGATAAGATCCAAGCATTTCTATATTATTTTAGAATTCACTCTATTATGTATTAGCGCCTTTAGTGTAGCCTGACTATCTGACATTATACACGCTCAACCCAAAACTAGTGGGGTACCAGTAGGAACACCCTTTCCTGTCAGTGTAATCTTTACTAGACATTTTAATAAGATTAAGACAGTACTATACTTACCCAAATTCCCATACATCTCACAAAACTTTGATGAATTTTACACTAAACCAGTGCTATTATCGGTTTTTGATCCATCAGTATAACACATCACCGAACCTTCTTCAAAATAAATGGCCTGGTTCAACTAATCTCCTCTTGAAGGTATTGCAACTTCAAAATTTTTCAGACAGTCATATTTTGCTGACTCATTCAATCAGATTCGGGTAAAGTAAGAACATTTTGGTGAGTGACTTTACTTAGAAGCTGATTGTCTACCAGTGCTCTGTTTTTACGTACACTGACAACTGTAATGGTTGTTTGGTGAAAACACTATGCCAAAAAAAACTTTTTTAATACCCAGAAACATTTTAAACCAGTCGTTCCATGCAAGGAAGTTCAACAGTCTGTGTATAAGCATAGGATTTGGATCTTCTATCACTGTGACTTGGAATATTAAAATGAATTACTTACCTTTTACATTGAAAACCAAACTGACATCACACTGAGGACATCTTCCCATATTTACCTTTACATAAATTGAATTAAATGTATTCGAATTAATAATAAAAATCAAATATTTATTTACCATTATCCCAAAACTAAATCGTTAAGCCTCCTCTTTTTTTGTACAAATATTTTGTTTGTTTTGAAGCAATCGAAAATTTTCACTTTATGTCACATTAAAGGATTTATCAGACAAAGAAAAAAAATCTCTTGTATTGAATTGTTTTTTTTTCTTTTTGTTCTGAAGAGATTCATTTTAAACGAAGAAATTCAAAATAAAACTTTTTAAAAATGTAATTGATTTTATTTCTTTGAAGCTCTGATAAGCCTTCGACGACTCAAATCCAAATAAGAAGCCCAATTCACATTTTTGACATGAAATTTCGTACCTGCCACGTCCCAATCACTTAATAAATCAATGAATAAAAAAATTCAATGAAAATCAGACACTTTAAGTACTCATTCAATTCAATAAGTGCCTTTACTGTGATATCACAACACACCACTAATAAAAATCCTCAAGTATTCATAACTTTCTTCATGTTTTTATTCTTCAATTACAGACTTTATTACAACACAAAGCACATTACACTGTAAATCCTTTTCACGTTGTCTAAAGGCGTGAAAATATAAATAAAAAGAGATTATTGTTCATAATAATGCCATACAATTTTGCACTTAAAATCATAAAAAAAAGAAGAAATTGAAAAAATATGAGTAAACAAAAATAAAACATTAAAGTACATTTTTAGACTCACACTTACTCATATCATCATGGTTTGATGTTTAAAAAAGAAGTCTCATTTTATATTAACAATGCCATTTCTTTTTTTTGTGTATGGGTGGCGATGATCAGATGGGTAGCGTTCAAAGTTAATGGCACATAATTGTTATGGTAACACAAAACAAAAAATGTCTTTTTACATTTAAGAGGAAAATTTTCCCAATAATATTTAAAGAGTCGTAAATGAACATCCGGTTCTTGAACTTTTTCATATCATCACACGTTGTTCGTTCGTTTAAATTCTTTGAGAGATTGAGGGTGAGACCAGGTGTAGTTAATATCAATTTTTCTACGGTCTCATTTATGTTATTTCTTTTTATTTTCTTCTGTTTTTTTTTCTTGAAGGATCTAAAATAATAATAATAATAATATTTAAGTGTCCCAAATGAAAGTAGATATGGATAAAATGTGAATACATTCGTTAATTTTTTTGTTTTATTTTTTTTTGCCATGAATGTGTTGTTAAGTACTATTTTCATGAGCAATTCACAACACCAAAAAAAAATGAAAGTAACATTTTATTTGTTAAGACACGATATTACGAGTTATTTTTGTCGAGAAAATAAAATTTCACGACAGACATGTGGCACACTCTTATGTTATTTCTCACACATACCAAAAAAATATTTACCTTACCATATTTGCTTAAAATCCCATCCAAATTCCATGAGGTTTCGTTTTCTTAATAATAAAATTAAGAAATAGAGTTGCCAGTGCATTTAAGTGATTTTTTTCAGGAACGAAAAATTTAAACCAATTTCGATGCAACTGGCAACCCTACTTTGAACTAAAACACATTGATTACCTCATATTTTTTGTTTTGACGTGTCTTGGAGCTATAAATAAGTTTTTAAAAATGAAATTACTATAAAATTTATTTTTATGTAAATTGAAATAATATTTAATAACATTTCATTGAACTGGCAGCCCTATTTAGCTTGTTTTAGCACTAATATTCTAGAGTTATCTCAATTTCAGGGTATTTTTGAATATAAATGACATTGAAAAAAGTTTCTTAACAATGAATAGTCAAAATCTGAACTTTTGTGTGACAAAATTAATCAAGTCAATCTGGCAACCCTATTTCTTGAGTTCTTTTATTTTTATAGTTCATAATTCTTTTTGAGGTGCTTTGGTTTTGAAATTGCAATTCAAAATAAGAAATAATAAAAATCTAGTGTTTTTTATCAAGTTAAATGATATACAACGAAATTTGTTGAATCTAGCAACCCTATTTGGATTACTTTGCACTAAAATCCTTTCATTGTTTCACATATTAAAAATTATTTTTATGTATACACATCATAATCCAGTCACAAAATTATCCTACTTGTGTGTATAAGATAACCGAAGTGGAAACGTGAAATTAGTAGCAAAGTGTCTCAACAACTGTTGCCATTTTTACTATCCCTCTTTTCACTTAATTTCTCTGGTCTTCTTCTCAAGTATCTTGATCTGTACTAAATACAAATAAGAAGACAAATTCTCATTTTAATAATAAAATACATATCAAAAAACAATATGTTTCCATTAACGTTTCTATTCCAATGAACATCATCATTATTATTTTTGTGTATATCCATTGAAGAATAACATCATCGTTGTCTCATCACACATACATCTCATATTTTTTTTTGTTTCTTCTTCCTCATACAAACATACACATACATACACAGAGATAATCTTTTGTCTATCTAAAGAACTTTCTTGGTGACTTGCCAAATGCTTATGCAAATAAATTTTATCTCTGATGTTTTTTCTATATAAGCCCATTTAAGTCCAGTCTTTTGTCCAGATGTGATTCAACCGATTTGAATTCAATTGTTATTATACATAAGCGCCACACATAAATGAATGAATTATGTCTGGCTGGCAGGTAATATTACATTTCATTAACTCTCGATGAATATAATTGTAAAACAAAGAGATTACTTGTTAATACTTTACTTAAATGATTATTATAATTATTATTATTATTTTAAGACGTATTATTTCAAAGGTAAGACATGTGAAACGTGATATTTGCAAAATTGAATTTATTATATAGTCCATATTTTGTTTGAAATTTCATATATGGTAAAAGGAATTTATGATTGAGTAGGCTGAATATATGAAAGGATTCTTTGTCGTCTTAAATTGGAAGATCATGATTCGTCATTGTGTTACTAACTGAAATTTCTGTTGGAGTTTAATTTGAATGGAATTTTGAACTAGGGTGGTTCTGAACTCTTCTCTTCTCTTCACTTTTCATTTCATCTAGAATGGCTTTTGAATACTTTGTATAGAGGGAAGGAGCTGCCCCTGGCCCTCTTCCTTCAATTCTGGACTTGAAAACGGTAAATGTGAGTTTGAGACGTCTGAAAACTTTTACTGGGGTGGTTTTTCCTTGACGTCCGAGGAGAAATTTTCACGGTTGAGGTCTAATCAAATCTGAGGACACTACAAGTGAGAAACTGTAAAGAAAAGCACAGACTAGACAGCTTCGACAACTAATTTTACACTAGGCCACTGGGAAATGGTTCTAGGTTTATTTTGATTTCGAAATTTGCTTAAGGTAGAAGAGCTTCAGTCCTCCTGCCGCCTCTTGACTAGGGGTGTTTTTTGTTTTGACTGAATTCAATTCACTTTTGCTATAATTTGAACAGATTTAGAACTATGCTATAAGGAGAAAAGATGGCTCTTGCTTCCAGGCCTTTCCCCTTGGACCCCAGCCTCTCAGTTTATACCCCGGCCTCTTCCCACAAATTCGTCTTAGATGCGGAACAGCAAATAGGGTGACTTTCATCTCAAATCAGTAATTTTTATTTCTCACTCTTTTATTTTTCAATATCAGTGACAAGTTTTTTTTTTGAGGGGGAATGGGGAGAGAAAGTCCAGTAAAAAAGGATCTAAGGTGAGCAAAAGTGATGAGCGAAAAAGCGTAGAACTCTGGAATCCAAATCTTGATCATGTCAAGACAAGGAAATGGTTTGAGAGCCCATTAGCCGTTTCAATTAATGGACTAAGCCCCCTCCCTTTCCCCTTAGAATTCATCCCTGTACCATAAAAATAATAAAAAAATTCTTTTAATTTTAATAATAATTATTTACATTCATTTATTGGATATTCAAATATTATTAGAATGTATAAGTGCATGTTATGCATTTATTGGCCTATTTCTGCACACTAATTAAAATTGATGAGGTGTAAAATTATAATGTTTTGTGTGTGTGAGTGTGTGTTTTTGTAATAAAACTAGAACAGTACACATATAAATATTATTATTATCATGTTGTTGGTCGTTCTTAAATGTTTGCACAGTCTGGTCAATATTTGTTTGTACAAAGTTTGCCAATGCAATTAGTCTGATTAGCCGATATTTTCTATTTATTTACATTAAAGTGGTGTATTTGAATAAAGTTTTGATGAATATTACACTAAATTATGTAAATTTAATGATTTTGTTACAAAAATTTTCTTAATTAAGGGATTTTATTTTAAACAAGACCTTAACAAACTAAATTTAGATTTCAATGGGCTTTAAACGACTCAATCTCTTGTAACATCGCTAGTGACTTACTTTTTTTATTAATTTCCATTCATGGACAATTCAAGTATTGTTTCATTTGTGGCTTCAATGAGGTCACGTCTTGCCCTAATTGTTTTGTATCGTTGTTTTCCTGCTTTTAAGTTTCAATGTAATTTCAATTCAATTTCTTCCTTTTCATTCATAATAAAATAAATATAAGATTTCTTTCTCAGAACAGTTTAACATAAATACGGATGAAAATAAAAATACTCAATAATTTTAAATAAATTTCAATTTAAAACCAGGTTGTGAACTCAATTCAAAATGATGATAATAAAATTCTATAAATTTTAATTTTCACTATAAATTAAGTAGATTTTTTCTTTATCATCCTTATCGTGCTATTTCTTCTATTTGTGAAATGCATCGAGTGTTTTGATAGTAAAAATTGAATTTAATTTTATTCAAATTTAATCTTGAACTGATATTGTTACGATATACACGAGCGTATTTCTATTGATAGAATTCACTAATTTTAAAAGGTTCGCCATTTTGCATCTTGAAAAATTTAGCATCTTGGAAAAATCGGCCAATCAGGGTGTATTTTGCTATTGATTTTTTTTCACTCGTGATTTTTTTCATCATTGGAGACTTTTTTCATCCTCGGCGCCTTTTTTCATCCTCGGCGGCTCTTTTCATCATTGGCGAGTTTTTTCATCATTGGCATCATTGACGACTTTTTTCCGGTCAACAATACTAGTTCTTTTTTTCAAATGAACAGAATCCATCATTTAATTAAGTCCAACTCAAACCCTAAAGTATCCTTAAAATTTTTTAATAAAAGTGTCATTTGGTATTAATTTATATTTGATTCTCTTTCACTCAACTATTAAAAAAATAACGTTAATGACGTTAAATGCAAAAAATAACAAACAAAATTTATTATCCACCTACAAAAAGTTTGTCCTTACATTTTTTGAGAATTTTTTGTTTAATCATAAAAACGCAGAATATTCATTTTAAAAATTTGTCCATTAAATTCTCATTTAAAATATTGTTATGTTCGTAATTTATATTTGAGAGTATTATCAAGGCGATAATAAAATCTTTATTTTTCGTCTTTTTATGACTTTTATGATATTTCATCACAATGTTAGAGAATTCATTAACAAATTTTGATAATTAAAAAAAAACTGAAGCTTAATATTTGAATGGTGCAAAAAACTGCATTTTGCTGTGATTGTAGTTTTTTTAGCGCTTTCTTAAGAAAACCGGTATCGTGGGTGGTCGTGCTGTGTCATGGCCAAACAACCCAGAATGGCGATATAAAATTCAAAACAAAAACAAAACAACGAATGAAAAATGAAGAAAATTTCAAATCAATGCATTGAATCAAATCAAATTTAACAATTTTACACAAAATTTGATTTATATTTTTAGAAGCAAAAACATTGCAACATTAGCTTTAATCCCTATTAGGTAACCTTTTAGTATAATTTTAACACCCACATACATAACTTTCCATTTTATTATACATTTTCGACGAAACAGACACACAGAAACAAAACAAATTTTTATTCATACTTTTTTAATACACATTTGCACTACAAATCCCATTTTAAATACACTTTATGATGGCTTTCGCTTAAATTTTTGTATCTAAGCTTAAGGTAGACATAAAAAACGTTTTTCAGACCATACAATAGAATAATTTTAGCAGTGGATTAAATTTAAAAAAGCAAAAAAAAAAAAAATTAAAACAAAACAAAATTTAAAAAAAGAAATACTAACCACTGGGCGGCTTAGAAAAGTGCATTTCGATGAGACTCGTTTCAACCTCGCGAAATTTTTTTAAATTTTTCAAAATGGTGGAATTATTCAAAAAAATTTCAAAATCGCAATATTTTTCAAAAAATTCCAAAATGGCGAAAATTTTCAAAATGTTCAAAATGTATCAAAACAAAAATTTCAAAAAAAATCGGAATAGCGGTATTTTTCAAAAAAAATTCAAAATGGCGGAATTTTTCAAAATGTTTAAAATTTATCAAAGCATTCGAAACATGCTTTTTAATGGTTTTAAGGCTTTGGAGGCTCTGGAGCCCAATCCATGAGCCCAATCTCAAAACTAATGAGTTTAAAATCATCCTTAAGACCTCCTCTGTCTAATAAAAAAAACCTGACCTCGCTCCAATGGACCATTCCGGAGTTATGGATAGCGATCAGTGGTCAGACTTACGGAGTGACGGCGGACAAACCGTCTGTAATAGTGCATTTTTTCTTACGAAATGCACTAAAAAAACACACACAAATAAAGTTTGCATCTGGTCGTTGTTTGCTTCACCTTTTATATAGATCTCATGGTATGAAAAAAAACCACATGCACAAAATTTTTACCACACACACATACACACATTTCACAATTTCACTTACGTTAAATGAAAACAAAAAAAAATAATAGTGAAATGTGTGTAAGAGGAAAAGACAATTTGCACCCAAAAACTTTCAAATACGTGTTTATATGATTTTATGTTGAAAATGTCTGTATGTGAAAATACGACGAAAATGGAAGAAGGAAAAGGAAAATCTGGATAAAAAAATGTTGAAAATCAACCAAATACAGTCTAACTGACATCGTTTCCCACAGAGAAATCATCGTAAAATGCTTAATGCATCAATATCCACTTGTGTGTCAATTTCAACTTCAAAAATAATATAATTTTTTTTTTATACCAAGCAAATTTCTACCGAGACATAAATTTCACTGATTTCATGTCATGTGGAGTATCAAAGACAATGACTATAAAATTGAGAAATTTAAATTTTGAACTACATGCATAAGGATTTGAAATGAAAATATGTGTGATGATGATGATCACAGTATACGATTAAATGGGGAAAAGGAAGATGACGACAATGTTTGTTACAAATTGGAGTGAATCTAAAAATAAATTTATATTGAGATGTTTGGGAAATAAGGAAATTGTTAGTTTGTTTGAAAATTGATATATGAATATAAAATATCGCGTTGAGATGATGTTTGTATAGAAAAACAATTGACAAGAGTGTGGTTGCAATGGAATTTAAATGGGGAGTTTAACGTTGGATGATGAATGTGTTAAAAAAAGTTAAAAAATCTTTCAAGCACTCAAATCTTAATATGTACTCATAAGATGGCGCTCAAAGCAGCGTTGACGTTTTAATACTTTTTTTCCATTTGATTCAAAGTCTCATTTGTTTCATTTTCCATTTGATTCAAAGTCTTATATGTTTCATTTTCTATTTGATTCAATGTCTCACCTGTTTAAATTTCCATTTGATTCAAAGTCTCATCTGTTTCATTTTCCATTTGATTCAAAGTCTCATTTGTTTCATTTTCCATTTGATTCAAAGTCTTATATGTTTCATTTTCTATTTGATTCAATGTCTCACCTGTTTAAATTTCCATTTGATTCAAAGTCTCATCTGTTTCATTTTCCGTTTGATTCAAATTTTTTCCTGTTTCATTTTCCATTAGATTCAAAGTCTTATCTGTTTCATTTTCCATTTGATTCAATAGCTTTTCGAAGTAATTTTAAGTAAAAATTTGTATTAAAAACATTTAGATTGTCGAAAAACACTTTCAATTGAATTATTTGGGGTTTTCAAGATCGAATTTAAAAACAAAGTTCTGGTTTTGTCACCAGGATGTAAAAAAACGCAAATAAACAACATTTTGTAACTTTATTGAGGTCATGATATCTACAAAAAATATTAAACAAAAAAAGTCTCGACATTGAATTTCACTCATTAAAAAATATATTTTTTTTATTCATTTGATAACAGCTTTACATTAAATTTCACACAATGACGGTTCAGCAACTGATTTCATGTTGCGCGTATCGCCTTTTTGTTGCGATAACAAGGTCTCGAGTTTACAAAATTTCTCACTTATCTGACTGTACTGTTCAATCATGCGTTGTTCCATCAATTTCATTATTCCACTCATTTTCCCTTCAAAATAGAACATTTGTTCTCGTGTATTGACAACCTCCGCATCTGTATCTTGCTTTGGATTACAATGAATTTTACTGGCATCCACTTTAGTTAATGTCTTAAAATCTCCGGTTGGTTGAATGCTGACACGTTCTAAGTGCTCAACAATCCGTTCAAGCACATCACACAAAAAGTTATTTCCACTTATAAAAATCCGTTTTAAACTTGGAATTGCCACCTTGAGAGCATGCACATTCATGTCAGTTAATCCATTGCTATGAATTGCAAGATCTTCCAAATTTTCCAAAGGACGAAAATCCATAAAATCAATGAATCGTAAATTATTGTAACCAATATCGAGTTTCTTTAATCTCCTGAGGTGCTTAAAAGTATCGGGATCACTGAAAAATAAATCAGTACGACTCAAATACAGTTCCTCAAGTTTAACCATTTTCACAAAAACACGTTGATCAATGTAGCCAATGCTATTTGACGATAAGCTGAGAGATTTCAATGAACTCAGTCTCCAAATTGGGGTGAAATCCTTCAATTTATTTTTGTACAAATGTAATGCTGTTACTTTGTACTTCTCTGAGACAAAAAAATTCTCAATATTATTTTCGATTGCTTGAATCACAGTCGACACATTTTGAGATCGCGATTTTTCAGCATCAATTGATAACGTGACAATTTTATTGTGATTCACAATTAATTTCATGAGGAAATTAAATTCAAAAATTAAACGCAATTCAATTAATTGGTTTTTGTTGATTAACAGCTCTTTTAGTACTTTACAAGGATAAAATAGCAGTGGATCAACTTCTGTTAATCGATTGTGACCTAAATCGATGCGATTCAATTTCGGATTATGTTCAAACGTATCTTTGTCCAATACTTCAATTTTATTTACATCTAATGCCAGAGTTCTGAGTTCACTGAGACCTTTAAACGCATTTTTTCCAATTTCCTTTATTTGATTTTTGGTTAAGTGAAGTGACTCCAAATTTGGCATGTCTCTGAACGATTCATCCTTTAAAACGGTAATTTTATTTGAAATTAAATTGAGATGCCGTAACGAAGTGGCATCTCCAATATTTTTTGGATCAATGTGATCAATTCCCATTTCATTGGCATTTAATGTAGACAAATTTTTGAAGGCATAAAATATTGATGATGGAATTTGATTGTAACGAGATGTCTTGAAATTTATTTTGTTAATGAAATTTGGATGTTTATTGCTGAAAAATGTGAACGGTTCACGTCCAGGCTCAAAATCATTGATCTCGCATGCTGTATAATCCAATAAGGCAACATTTTCTTTACATTCATAATTTTTTGAACAGTTAATTGAAGTGAAAATGTTTAAGACACAAATTATCGCGATTTGAATTTTGTACTTCATGATTCGATGAGAATTGTAACGCAACTAATTCTCATAAAAATTATTTAAATTTAAAAACTAACCGGAAAATTCTTATCAGAACTTTGATAAAAGTCTGAATTTTGTGTATGTTATTTTTAAATATAATTCGCTCATTGACTTTGAAACATAAATAATACATTAAAAAATTATTATTATCAACTTAAATATATTCTCGTGTACAGAAAATTGGCAGAGGTCATAAACATTAATATTTTGTCAGAGAAAACCATACATGAACATAAATTTTATCACAAATTACATTGAAAACCAATTTTAAAGCAATAAATTTTACAAAGTTGATTAATCCTGTATGATCAATTGCCCAATAATTGCATAAACACAGATACGCTCACTAACACACACACAGTAAATTACAGATTTTAGACAATTTGAATTTGAATGGAGAAATATTGAATTAATTATTATACCGATATTATGTCAAGATTATGCGTGAAATTATATCTATAAATTCAGAAAACATGAAAATTTAAATCACTGTTTTTGGACAGATTTTTACCGAAATTATTTGGAAAAATTCCCTGATCGCATATAAAATAACACTATAAGTTGATAAACGCCCGCAAATCATTTCCGTACAGCGAGTGACCACAACACTCCATTTTATTCAAAATCGATAAGATATGTACTTGATAAGTAACTTCGTTAACGTGCTAAAAACGCATTGCAAAAAGCATTGTTTGAGTTCAAAATCACTTCGCGTTGCGGGACTAATAACGAATCCAAAGAGATTGGACATTGTCAGCTTTATTGCTTATTAAATTTATTATTTGAAAATGTTACCACCCTTCATTTAGAAAACAACATTATGAAAAGGAAAGCTCTTGAAAGTGCCTACATTTATAAGGAAGGATATTTTGCCTGCAATGATAAACAAGATACACAATACCTCAATATTCACACAAAACAAGTTATTAACGCCTATTCCTTCTTAAAAAATAAAAAATTAAAAATCAAACAAATATACTAAAATAGTAACCTATATAAATTACATCAAAATTTATATATAAAAAAATTAGTTAAAAATCAACAAGAAGAGGAATAAAAAGAAAAAATATGTCAATCAAGAAAAATTACCAAAAGAAGAAAATTTATAACAAATTCAATCAAAATTTATTGGTATCAAAATAGTTGATAATTTTATAAATATTATTTTGTTTACAATTAATTTTTTCAGTTACTGATGATGATTTAAAAAAATAAATCGAAACGTCTAACTAAAATAAAAAACTATCATTGGCCTTATCCTATTTAAAATACTAAATTTATTGCTTATTGAAAGGTTTTTGACCAATTTTAGGATCTGATGACAAAGTTTGAGCTGGAAAAACGTAGAATTAGTTGAACTTGAGGAAACTGTCGAACAAAAAAGCTCATCAGAACGAAATTGAAGTCAGCGTATTTAATAATTTATTTTAAATTTTTATTTAAAGTTTACGCATCAGTCCTATTTTATACAAAAATGAAGCCAAAAATAACGATGGACCAAAACATATTTTCAGGATATTTTTGGGATTAAAAAGCTTGGGAAAAAATATTATGAGATTTTATTACCAGTACAATACACAACTCATACTTTTACCAGCCAGAAAATACGTTGCTAGCAATAATGGTTGATCCTGATAGAAATAGAAGATACGATGCAACCAAGATTATCATTGGAACACGTGAAGAATATGATACTGTGCAAAATTCTGAAAACGAAGCAGAAAAAACAAGTGAAAACCCAAAAGTATACTACAATTTTTTGCGGTGGAATGTACTAACAGTGACGATGTGTCAAAATAAAAACTCTCGAACGAAAATCCTCCCGAACAATTTGAATCACACACAAGCCCGTAAAAAGGGGCATAAAGGACATAACATTTATATGTCCGCGCCATTCCCCAGGAGATAGCGACAGGATAACAAAGCAAAAATGAAATAATTCAGAACCAACAATAAATTGAACGTGTTTGTATCGGTGTTGGTAAAAATAATAAAAAAGTGAAATATAAAATGAATTATTAAGTTAGGAATAAAATTAAATTCAATCCCAGTAGTATACCAAGCAATGGTCACCCTAATTATATGAATGTAAACCACAAGTCACTCATTTTTCTATTGTTCTTGAAATGTCAAAACACACTTCTTTTTTATTGTAAATTTCAACGTGTAAAGACGTAAATTAAAAGTTTTCGAGTTTTTTGAAAAAGTGAAATTCAGCAACCGAACGAAAAATTAGTGTATGACGATTTTGGTGATTATCATGTTTTTGAAGTATTTAATTAGAACAGATGCAATTATATAAATAAATTTAAGAAAAAATGAAAAAAAAACTAAATATTCATTTCAGAATTGAGCTTTATCGAAAGCAATTCCAAATACATCCTAATCATAATTGTTTCCACAGTAAATTTTGACTCGATTCTTGTTGAAGCATGAAGTGTGTATTTGATGAGATTTGTTTGTTACCTAGCAGCAGTAACAACCTATAATTGCTGCAGTTCAGCGGACAGTAACCATATGGCACCTAGTCTAATAGTTACCTCATATACCGGCTGCCTAAGCGTAATTCAATATTTTACTTACTTTTTCATAAATTTCTTTTTTTTTTAATATTTAATTGGTAAAAGACCTCATGCGTAAAAGTTACCAACTCCATCCCGCACCCTTCTAGCTTGATGAATTTAGAATTCTGTTCGAGTTTGGTAACTTAATCTTTCGCAAGAGGTGCCTTCTAGAAACCACCAGTCACATTTGAGAGCAGAAAAAATTAATTTGATTGGATTGATTTTCGGCACATTTTCGTTTTACAGTGTAAATTTCATACCAATGAATCACAAAAAATTTTTTTTTGTTATTTTTTCTTTTAATAAGCCTCAAGTTTAATGAAAAACTTTCATCCGAAATTTAATCATCTTACAATATAATAATTATTATTATCATTTTAATTTTCTCTTTATTTCAACGACAATATAAATTAATTCTCATTTAAAATGTAAATGTAAAAAAAATCGGAAAAAAAATTTTATAACTTTAAAATATAGCGTCCTGTACCAATGTGGAAGCCGTTTTTTAAAATAAGACTTTCTTTATCATTTTTGGAATGAAAATAATTTTTTAAAGATCAATTTATGATTAAAATATATAAAACTAATTGTTTTGTGTTGATTTTCATATTCAAATGTACCAAAAAGGGCTTAAATTAACTTAAAACTTATTAAAATAAGAACCTTGTCACTGTACCAGTGTTTATACATGTGTACCAGAAATGAGACTTTGTGTACCAATGGATATAAACCAATAATATATCAAAATTTAAGAGGTATTTTAGACAATTTTTGAATAAAACAGCTAAGATAATGAATTAAGGAACTTTTATTGTTTCAAATATTATATATTTAAAAAAAATAAAACCGTTTAAATTATTTTTTCATCAAAATCTTTCCTTTTTTTTGAACAGAATTTTGACTTGCCCTCTCAATTTTCTTTTTAGCGGCCAATTTTGCTTTTTCCAGAGCCTTTTTCATCTTCATTTCAGCAACCAATTTCGCCTTTTCTTCTTTTTCCTTTGCTAGTTGCTCTGCTTTTTTCAATAAATTCTGTGCTTTCTCTATTTGAGCCTGTTTCTTTTTTTGTATTTCATCATCTCGTTTTTTTTGTCTTTCTAAATCAATATTTGTTCTAAAATCTCGAAAATCGTTTGAAGACACAACATATGGTTGACCCTGATTGGACGACATTTTTCCTTTCCTTTTATTTGCAGGTGGATATTTAAGAAGATCATCGACTGTTTCTATTGGTTTGAATTCATCCAGAATTCTCATTAAAACGTCTTCATGAAATGTTTTTGGAATATAATCCTTATTACTCATTTCACGAAACAAGGGAGGTCCATAAATATTTTTTAATCGTTCATAAGTTTTTTCATCGTTTGTTACATCAGAATGATCATTACTCGAACAAGGGAGGTCCGAGTTGTTATCATGGGGTTTTTTGATGCTTAAATCAATTGGTTCATCAGAGTTCAATGTTTCTTGCAAATAGTTAAAACTTGGTTGGAGGTCAGCATCACCCATAACATTAGCAAGCACAATTGGACCGTGTTCGGAATTATTAGCACTTGATTCATAATTTTCACACACATCTTGATTTTTCTGTTGTGGCTCATCATTCATCAGTGTAAAAACAGTTTCCGAGTCAATATAATCATCAATTTCAAGTGTTGTGGTGCGTTCGTCTCTCGATGACGGCCCAGTCAAGTCAATTTCATCAGTTATAGATTTCAATGAATAAATATTAGATTCATTGAGTCTGATAGGCGAATTCGATATTTCAAATGTACTTCCGGGTTCGAAAAATAACAAAGGCTCAACTATATCGTGATTAGAAGTCGTTTCGTATGAAATTGAGTTGTTGAATTGAAGGCGTGAGTCCACAAACGTATCATAACTGTGTGGCTCGGATATGTTTCTCATTATTTCATCACTTATATTATCAGGAATAAAATCTACGATTCCAGTTGTTAAAGAATTATCAGATTTTGGAATTGAAATTTCTTCAGGAATCGAATTTTCATCCAAGTATACATTAAATTCCTCATTTGTTGCATTAATTTCATTGTAGTCCAGTACAACATCTTTTTTTTGACTTCTAGTCCTGTCACATGTGCTGATGATTTTAGTAAAATCAATGTTACTGACGTCCCATTTGTAAATGCCACACACTTTAAAGCCACTTTTAACGGCTTCGGGAGAGTGACATGATTCCAGTAATTCAACTATCAATTCTCCAATGTTTTCAAAACTCACTTTGAAGGAATTATTCTCGAACCGTTTTGTTATCAACAAGTTTTGCCAGTTAGACTTTAGACCTCGAAATATTGCACAATCTAAAGGTTGGATCAGATGCGTTGAGTTTGGATAAAGAGAAACTAAAACAATACCAAGGCTCTCTGCAAGCTTACTGATTTCAACTGAAATATGTGACCGATGATTGTCAACGAATAAAATTACTGGAAAAGGGATGTTTTTTTTCTTCATTTCAGCATAAAACACCTTCTCCAAGTAATATTTGAAGTTCTCCTCACGCATCCAGCCACTTTCATTACAATTGTAATCGATTTTATCAGGAATTCTTTCCTGCACACGTGTTGGCATCCTTTTATAAGGGTATATCAGATATGGCTTCAGATAACTTCCATCCGCCAGGATCTGTAAACAGTTTAAAAATTAAATAGTTAATTTTGATAAAGTATAAACACCTCTAAAAACTAATTTACCGTATGAAGAAATGTAATTCCTTTTTTATTGCCAGAACTTTGAACTGAGTAGGGGTTGCTTACATTTTTCTCAACAAGCACTTGGGTGGGCTTAATATTAAATTCAATTTCTGTTTCGTCACAATTAGCGATTCGGCGACCATCATTCAAAATGTCTATCAAATTATTTTTTACGAAATAATTATTTAATTGAGACCACCAATTTCTTAAATTTTCTTCCGAAACACACGCACTGGCCGATGAAAGAGGAGCTGGCTTTCGAACTTTCAAAACCGGATGACGTTTTACAAACTCACTAAACCATTTTCTTGAAGGAAAATTGTTTTTGAATCGAGTTGGCCTTGGAAACGCTGTTAATATCTTTTTCGCCGCAAGTCTTACATCTGTTCCACAGCGAGGATGACCTCTTTGGCTACATACAATGATCCATTTGACAAGAGATTCCTCTTCAGCTGAAGTGAATGCTTTTGGTGGGCCCATCGATAATCTTGAATCAATTCCAGCTTGAACCTTCTTGTATAATGTTGCTTTAGGGATATTATAATGTGCTGCGACATTGTTTATCTTTCCACCCTTTTTAATTTCTCCAATTGCTGCTTTCAAGTCTTCATTTGAATATTTTCTTGCTGGTCCAGCTGGCAACTGTTACAGAAATATTTCTGTTTATTTATAATTAAATAACTTTTATATTAATATCTTACCATTCTTTCTTGAGTTTTAGACTCCTCAATATTAATAATGGGCAATTTTAAATTGAATTATATCTAAATTATTATAATTTTAGCGAAAATAAAATAAATGCGTTATTTACGCATCAACAAAAACATTGAAAGTTGAAATGTCAAAATTTTATCAACACTGGTACATTTACGATTATGCACTGGTCCAAAACAAGGATTTCTTTTTCTTCATTTTTGTGATAAAATATTATCGAAATTATTAAAATGGTTAGTTTTTCACCTTAAAAACTTAATTTTCTTTCATTTTTATCATATATATCAATATAAAAACTGAATATTTTTCTTATTTTCGGCAAATAAAAATTAAGTAATTCTATAAAATTGACCTTTTAATTCCCATCAAGTGATGGAGCTCACATTAATTGATAATTTTAGATTTAAATAATTAACTAACACAAAAGTCGTTAATTTAGTTTAGAAGTAAATTATTTTTTCTTTAATTTTGCATTTTTAAATTTTAATTTTATTTTAATTTTCATTCATAATTAGCTGAAAAAATAAAATTTTCTAAACACTATTCATTCTCGCCACTGGTACAGGACGCTAAATGCATTTTCTTACATTAAATCACAAGAAACTTTTGAAATAAATTAAAAGAAAAAGTTTCAATTTATTTTATTATCATCATTCTTTTTCATTAGAAATTGAAAAAATATTCTAAGAAAAAATAACTTTCCATAAAATTTGTCTCCTTTTGTTTTTATTACTCGTCACTGATGTTTCGTGACTTAATTCAAAGAAAATTTAAATCATCATTTATGATTCTGAAAACTAATTTTATTGTGAGTGAGAAGAAAATAGCAATGAATTAAAATAGCAATTGTAACAAACACAGTAAATGTCCTATAAAAATAAATTAAAAAAGAAAAATTTATGCTAATTGCTCAATGTATTGCTGAAAGTGTTGAAATAATTGTTTCAAATCGGTAATTTATGTAAATAGTTGTTTTTTCTTGGGCACTGAATTTTTACTTGCCATTTTTCTTCATTTTACATCAGATTTTAGTATTTTGATAAGGTAACGTTAAAACTTAAATCGATTTCTCGTTTTTTTTTCAAAAAATCACAGACAAAAAATGAATCATGGGCTTTTTTCATCTAAATCATAATAATGACCCGTCTGTAGTATTTTCGATCCAGTTAAGAAAAATAGAGTAAAAAAACTGTCTTGAAAATTGATTGATGGGCTCTGCATGTCAAAATAGGTTAGGGAATAAAATTACTATTATACATAGGTGTTGTACATTTGATCTTTGATTCATGAAGACGTAAAAAAAATTCTCTCAATATTTTATAAGAAATTCTAGGAAAAAAATGGTTAAACGGTATTCAGTGATCAACTGGTCAAACTGTTTTAAGTAACTCACATGGTTAAACGTTTTTTAGTGAAACACCCAATTTCATTCTCTCATATTAAAATCAAGCCAATTTAAAGTGAGTTCACTTTCCATTTAAAAATCAAATCACTCTTCAAAAAAAAACAAATATTAACCTCTCATTTCTCACTTTATTTTCAAATCCACTGTATTTGCTTTTCCAAAATCACTCAAACAGATTGTAGACATCATTCAAGTTAATTTTTTTTCATGAAAATTCATTTTGGTATGGCACCAATCCAATCGCATTTATATTAAAAAAAATATATATCAGACTTTGATTGATTGATTAGACTTCTACACAATTTATCATACGATGTGATTCATGCATACAAAGAAGTCCTTAAAAATGTAAACAAGCAAAAAAAAATATTAAGTTACATTGACTAGTAGCGTTGCATAAAATAAACACTTTAAAATGGAATGAAATGAAAGAAAACAGGTATGAAAATGTTTATGTAAAGCAAATCAAAATACATCCAGACTAACATTCATTTCATACAATGTAAAAGTGAGAAGAAAAAAAATCAAGCTTAACTTTGGTTTAACACCCATTTAACACCAAACAATGTTTACACATGTAATTTGTGTAGAGATTGTTGATTTTTGCAATCAAGTAAAAGATGTAAAAGAAAAAAATTGGAATGAAATGAAATAAAATGATGATTAGATCAAAACATGTGTTTGAAGAAGAAGTGATTGAGTAAAAACTCGGATGATTATGATGGAGTGAAGTTAATATTGCGTTTAAGATTTATAAAATGTGAAAATATACAAAAGGGAAAAAGAAGCATTTTAATACCTTATCAGGATGTTTTTAGTTTTGATTTGAAGAAAGCAACATAAAATATTGAGTATGAAGAAGATTGAATCAATTCAATTCATTATTTATTAATGTAATGCTGCTTTCAATTCAATATGTTGATTTTCTCTGAATGAGAGAAGGTTTTCAATGAAATTTAAATATAAATGTGCTTTTAAGACTGGATTAATGTCTGTAACAGATCAAGCGAAGATAAAAGAATCGGTTTGACAAAAAATCACCAGGAACCGTGTTGACTTGTCCAAAATGGCTGACTTGTCTACTCTTTTAAAATGCACAACTCACCCAAAATAGCCAATTTACTCAAAAACTCAAGATGGCTGACTGAACGAAAATGATCAACTTTTTCAATTAGGCTTGCTGAATTTATTTTTCATCTATAGCGAACTGAAGGATTTCGTATGACACGCTTGTGGTAAAGCTTGGTAATTTGCAAATAAGCTTAGTAAGAACTCAAAGAATAGTAAGAGGGGCAATACACGTAGAACTTTTAGCAATGTTGCTTCTCTATTATCTTATGTATCAAAGGCAAGATTGGATGGAAATAAAAAAGGTAAGTTATTTCATAAATTAAAATTTCTCTAACAAAAGATAACGCCAAATAAATTACTTTCTAATAATTTTTTTTGGTAAAGAATAGGATTACGTTCAAATTCAAATCAAAGCAGAAGAATTTGATGGCATGCATCTAGAAATGTTGAAAGCTAGTGGACCACGAGCAAAGAAATAGCTCAGATATCTGTTTTACAATATTTTACACACTAATATTTTTCAAAAACATTCAGAAGATCAAAAGTAATTGCCATATCAAAACCTGGTAACGATGAAACAGAATCCGTTCAATTTCGACCAATATCACTTTGACTATAGATTACAAAGCATTAAAGAGACTTATTTTAAATCGAATCCAACTCATTATCTTATGCCTGTATCTCAAGCTAGATTTTGTCATGACCAAGGGTGTGCTGAACAAAACCAAAAAACAAATTCAATGTTGGTTGACTTTACTTCTGCGTATGACACGCTCTTAAGTCATGGTCTATTTTTTATAACTGTACTGTAAGAGTGTCAACTGATTGAAAATTGTAAACCTCATTGAAAATGTGCCTACTAATCGAAGATTCCAAGTATTCCTTTGATAGCATTGAAATTTTTCAATACAAGTCCAAAAAAAATCCTGTCGTTAACAAAATTGCCTTAAAATGCGCTTTGTCAATATTTTAACACTTCCATTTCATTTTTTTCTCCTTTAAACGAGTGAAGAGGATAAATAAACTATTAAATTCACGCAATTCCTGTGATAATTGGAATTTTAAATTAATACCCATACACAAAATATTTTGAAAATTTGCTCCTTTTATCAGTTTTTCAATAAATTCATCTCTCATTCACGTAACACCATAAAATTTTATGTTTTAATAAATATTTTAAACACTAAAACAAAACAGCAAAACCAAAAAGGTATATAAATATTCTGATATGATAAATTTGATGTTATTTCAAAGTTTATGACACATGAATTTCCATTTTGTATCACAAAATTTATTTATTTGGGAAAAATATTTTAATAAAAGGTAAATTTTCTAGTTTGTGTTTTGTATGGAGATATTGCATTAAATATTAAATTATGGTTTTTTTTCTTGCAAAATTATAAATATTTGATTTTTGGCTTTAAATTTTCATAAATTGATATGTTTTTGTGATATTTTATCGATAGATGATAAAATTTTATTGAAGAAGTGAAATGATGCCCCTGTTAGATGTAATTTCACACATATTTGATCTGTGACCGAGCTATGTGAACTTTTTTGTTGTTTTTTAAAAAATTAGGATGTTGTTTTACGCAAAAAATTTTGAGACACTGACAATCGAAGAATGATCGAAAAAAAAGAGACCGGAAATATAATTTAAATTTGAACAACAATGTTTTTTTAATTTTATAACATTTAAAGTACAACAACAACAATAATTTTTTTTATCGGTGGATCTTCTAGACCTGTAATAGTAAGCAAACACCGCCCAAAGTCCATTTTGATGGTTTGTCCTTTGATTTGAGATCGAACGTCCAAACATAGGTAGGTCCACGCATTCTATTAAAATGAAAAAGAATGAAAAAATTTCAATTAAAGTTAAATTTAATGCAAATTCAATGAATTTTCTTACTTTGTTCTGTAAACAGGACAATTATAAACGCCTTTCGTTTCAACCTTGTCTTGAGTAATCGCTTTAATGTAAATGACTGGCATTTCTGGATACAATTCCTTTAATCTAGCGGTTGTTATAGTTCCATTGTCCAAATCCCATCGTGCTCCTTCCATAAATAGTCCGTGCACGTACGCGCCCTCTCTTGGTGGTGTCCTGAAATGATTTCATTTAATATAATTTACTTACAAAAATTTCATAAAACTCACGTAAAATCTTCTTTCCATTTCCTCGTGACATCACAACACAGTCTCATGTTATCCAAGGCAAATCCTCGTTTGCGTGCCGTTTCTTGCATAATTGCTGTTAAGAAACTTTGTGGATTAAAGAACCCAGCTAACCAAACACTGACAGGTAACTGAAAGTCACTTGTCCATTGTTCTAATTCCCTTAATCGTAATTGGACATCAGCAAACCACGATTGCAGTCCCAACATACTCGGATAGGCTCGTTTTGTCCATGATTCTGGCACACGATCGTAAAACAGCTGCTCTTCAAGGATTTCCATATCAGGTGTAATTGTCAGTTCACCTTTGAGTCCCAAATTCAATTCTTTTAAAGATCGCTTCACTTCACGCATCAAAATATTCATACGATCTGCTTCTTGTATAGCCACAATGATAAATGGCGATTTCTCTTCAACGCGTGCATTCAAATCCGGAATATTAAATTCTTCGGGTACTTTATCCAAGAAATCTTCAATTAAGCCTTTAACTATTTCTTCGCGTGAAGAGCTTTGAGTTCCACTTGCACCAGTGTCACGTGGTTGAAGTTCAAAGATCGTCTTGAATAATTGATCTGAAACTGTTGTGAGGAAGCCAATTTCGGCATTTGGATGCAAGTAGTAAAGGGTTGGTGATTCTGGTGGTAAATTATCGTCAATATAATTGTGATATGCATTGTAGTCAAGATTTGGTGGTGCAATAAAGCCTGGACAAAGAAATAACTCGCCATCGACTAAATCTGATTGCATAAATTCCTCTAAATATGTGCGACAAAGGCGACGATCCCAATCATCTGTGATGTGACCTCCGTACATGATCTCACCGAAAAGGTATCGCAAGTCCTCCCATGGAATCTTGTTATTTGCTTCGAGATAATTGTACAAAACATTGACACTGATAGTGAGATCACCGAAGTTGAAGGGATAGATTCGATTCCATCCTTGCGGTCCAAATTTACGACGCTCTGCTACAACAGCGTGGAAGTAACACAATGCAAACAGGATTATCTTAAATTCAGTTTCTTTTGAACAGATTTCCAAGGTATCTTGATTGAAATTATCCAGGGCCTTATGGACGTTTGCTAACATGCCCGATGGTGGTTCATTCGTGATTTTAATGGATGATTCAAGGATGCCTTGTGGAATTATGTGAAATTCTGGTGCTGGTGCAGGTTCAGCACTGATAAATAATCGATAATCAGGGTGTGCTTTCTCCATCGCAACTTCCATTTTCTTCTCGAGAGTTGGAAGCCATTTCGCTACTAAGTGAATATTCTGTAAAATAACCCACGCACCTTCAACTGAAGCGACATCTATCGCATCTTCTGCCACCACTTCCTGTCCTTGTCCAAGTGAGACATTGTGAAAGTTGCGTCGATCAGTTGTGAATCCAAGTCGCTTTCCAATTGTCTCGACATCCTTCAGTGGATCAACTCCCGGACTTAAAACAAAGAAAATTGGAGTTTTACTACAAGATTCTTCGAGTGACTTTGAAAAATCAACTGTCCTTGCTTCGACATATTTCGTTCCAAGTTTTTCTTCAATAAATGTCTTAACTGCATATGTCATGCGATCAGGACGGAGACATCTCATAATACACAAACGCTGTAATGCGTTTTTGTTCTTCCATTCACCAGGTAATTTCTCACGTTCAGGTGTCTCTGCTTCGACATATTTCTTCCAACGTTTGGTCGATCCTTCAATATCCTTATCAAGACTCTTAAACTCATCCATTTGACTGAGTGCTTTAATGCCGCCCCATCCATGGTTTGTAAGGAAATCGAGGGGTGATGTCATATTAGGCATGTATGGAAATCGTAGTAGGAAATCGAGTTCAATTGGTTGAATTTCCTTCGCTTGCAATAGAATTTGAATTGCCATTTGAGCTAAAAATATGAGTTTGTCTTTTTCAAACAAGGCCCTACTCGTGTACATGAACACTGCAAAGGTGATTGAATCAATTAAACTGGACACACGTTCTTGTAAATTCTCTGAAGTGGGAGTACTTAAAATTGCATTTTTGAATACTGTTGTAAAGGATTTCAAGCTAAATTGATACATTGGATTGATTTTGTACAAGTCGTTTAAGATAAAGTACAAAATTGATGCTCTCTCGGCAGTTGAACGGTAACTTTCACGAGCAGCATCTATTTCAATTGCGGTCTTCTTTGATTCCTCAACCTGTTCAAGGATATGAGCCGCTGTGTTTTTAGTTTTCTCCAAACTCTCAACCAATTCAACGTCTTCAAGGACATTTTCACCGGCAGACGATAACCGACTCAATAAATCATCCTCCAACTCTTTCAATACAATTTTAAATTTATTTTGCTGTTGCGTCAAATGTGATCGTTGTTGCTCCAAATCAGGACGTTCAACTTTCACAACTTCTCCAAGTAATTGTTCTTCCAAGCCATCACGTGTCACAGTAAAGTTAATCAATGTTGTTTGCGCTTGCATTTCAGGCTTGTAATGAGGATTCGCCAGTTTAGTTTGAAGAATCAATCTGAAATTGGGATTGAAATCAATTTCATGGTCACCAATCTTCAAAACAGTCCCTTTTTTCGTTAATTGTCGTCCTAGTAAGGGATCTAACACAGCATCCAATGTCTCATCAATATTTTCGAGGAGTAGCACATCACCATTAACGACAGCTTTTTCAATTTCATCCAAGTAACGTCCAGTTGAGCGTAACACCACGAGATTTTCACCATAGCGTTGCTTGATCCATTTGATTCCTTGTCTGTGTGAAAATTAAAAAGGAAATTGATTTAAATTGAAATGAAAATTAAAATCATTTCACTTACAATTGAGGATCAATCATCAAAGGCCATCGTGAAGAGTTGATCAAAATAGCGGCATTTTCAGCTGACATTCGATCAGTTGGGAGTCCTTCATTGTTCCATGATGCAATTAGTGCTTCATCAACAATCAGTGATAAAGTGTCAATTTGATCATTGTATGGAATTGCCGGTTTTGTCTTTTTAAATGTTGGAATCCACATTTTTTCCTGCAATTCAATGCGATATCGCCGAGAGAAACATCCAACATATGATAAGAAGCAGCTAAGTAAGAGGATATCGCCTGGTAACGTGACTTCTTGTTTGTGAAGCTGATCAATTGAATCTCGCCAACGAATGCCTTCTGATGCGAGTCCGTTTACTAAACGATTGGCAAGGTCAATTGAAAAGGCGGTTTTATCGGCAGCAGCTTGACATGAATCTTTTTCTTGCTTTGCTGCAGCGAAATCGGCTTTTATTACTGCAAGTTTTTCTTCAAGAGCCTGAAATTATGGAGTTTTTTGAAATAGAATCAAATCAATTATGAGTGTGAAGTTAACGCACATTACAATTTCAATGAATTTCAGATTCAAACCCGTGCTAACTTTACACTCAAATTTGAATTTTTATAATTACCGCAATTTTCTCCTGAACAACTTGAAGTTTGTTTTGTGCAACTGCTAACTCAGCACGAGCACTTTCAAGCGCCTTCTCTTTGGGTTCAACATCCAAATACACATCATAAAACTTATCAATATTTTGCACCCATTCACAAAGTCCACTCAGAGCTTGAGATGCCTTAGCCGCATTTTCTTTCTTAAAAATCGGATTTTGTAACAGATTTTTCACTTCTTTCGCAGTTTGAGGATGAATTTTTTTCTTCTCAAAATTCTTCAAATTGTTCAAAAACTGATCTTGTCCCATCATGATTTGGCATGACTTCCAACTGCGATCTTTTGGGACGGGAGCTTTATCCAAGTAGACATGCACAGCATCTATGATAAGATGAACAACAGGAACCGGTGCTGCAATTTTCTTCATTTCATCAATATCCTTTTTCTTGACCACATCTAATGCTGCTTCAGCTGCTCGCAATGCAGGCTCAGCTTTCTTTAAGTCATCTTCACACCCTTTTGCTTTAGCTGTGACTTCCTCTTCGATTATTCGTACTTTTCTCTCCTCTTCAGCAGCTGAATTTTTTTCAGCCTGGACAATATCATTTTCATATTTAACTTTGATGATCAGTTCATCTGCCTCGGCATTTTTTTCCCTCAACACAACTTCCTGCTCCGCTAATTGGTCTTGTAACGAATCAACTTGTATCGCACACTCGTGTAATTTGTGTACGCCATTTTCCAATCTCTTGATTCTCTGTTTCAATACAAGACTTTTTTCGATTATCAACTTGGAATACAATGCAATGAGTTCAAGGAATGATTTTGGTGTCGTGTAATTGTATCGTTTTTCATTTTGAAAATAAATTTGTGACATTTCGTTGACAGTTCTATGAACATATGACATGTAAATTGAAATTGGTTTCACTAGCTCAGATGGAAGAATTTGTAAATTTTCCAGGAAATTGTATGAAACGGATTCAAGTGCATTTTTGGGCCAATCATGGAACCAATCGATTGCAGTACAGTTAACGATTGCCGGGAATTTACGACTTCGTACTCGCAGTGTGGAGCCGACTGGTGAAAAGCAGAGTACAATCTTGAGATTTCGTCGTACACGTTCAATGAAGAATTTCCAACAATTTTCTTTTGTATCAAGGAGTCCAAGTTGCTTCACTTCATTTCGTAATGCATTTACAATTGTTTCAATGTCATCATCTGGAAATAGATCACAGATATCACCAGATGCAAGCATATCGTTGATCAGGACAAGGAATCGCTCTTCAGCGACCTGGGCATCTGTCATAAGGAACATGTAACTGATGTTTCTGATGCCAGCTTTCATGTAAATTCCAGCAATGTCTGTTTTCAGATCATTCATCGTATATCCTTTGCGTAATTGGATTTGGAAAACCTCTAAGCTAGATATGAAGGCTGCTAACCTTGCTAATGACTGTTTTCCAGATCCACCAACTCCAATTAACAGAGCATTTCCACGTGGCGCATCCAATATTCGGTTTATTCTACAAACGTGATTGATCGCATCTTCAAATAAAACTAACTTCATATCACCGACTTGATCGTTATAGCGTTGCTGTGCTTCGTTCATCAACTTTTTAATTTTCTCATCATCTTTAACGGGCATGTACTTGGAATCAGCCAGTCCTTCAACAAAATTCCAAAATTTGAGTGGTCTTGCAAACACCGTGTTCTCATCAAGTTCGTCAAATCCCTTTTTCACAACTTCCACCATAATTTTATTGTAAGTCTCAATGTCTTCGATAGATGTCAGTTTATCAGAATAAACACGTGTTGCTTCATGCATCCATAATCGAATTAATCCACTGTTATCTGGAGCTGCATCACCTCCCGTGGATAAAATTCCTTGGAATATGTTCGATAAGTCACGTAAATTAAACGTATAATGGAATTTGATTGCCGTTGGCAGGAATGCCTGTGCTACACGATTATGCAAAGTAATTGCTGCCTGCACCACATGTGCTGCCACCTTTTGAGTAGAAACCGAAAATGGTTTCAATGGTGGAAGTGGCACCGAAGCCAGATGTTGCGATAAAATTGATTCGTAAATATGGAAGAGCGGTTCTCCCGTCGGAAAATTGACAGCAAATGCACAAAAATGCCTTTGAAGTCGTGGATCAATCGTAAATGAGCCTGCAGTGGGATTCATACATGTCACAAATTGACAGTCTTTGATTTCTTTCAATGTCAACTTCGTTCGATCATACCAATGACTGTAATTCAAAAATTGTCGTATCAGAGTGTGAGGTTGAACGGTGCCATAAGTGTCAACTTCAGGCATATTTATGTCATCAACAAAGTAAATCATGAATTTATTTTTAGGGGGTCCATACTGACGTCCCTGCTTTTCAAGGGGTTTTTCAAGGATTTTTTGCAACATATCTGAAGTTGTATAGAAATTGAATGGAACATTCGTTACAGCGTATTTTTCGGATAACGAATTCAATTTATTCTGGACAATCACACTTTTACCAGAACCGGCTGCTCCCACAAGCATGACAGGATGTTTGCGTTCAATTAGTTGATCCATAAACCAACGAATTCGGGTAGTTTCAGTTGTTGGAACCAGAGTTTGTTGTAACGGAATTTCAATGTCTAATTCAAATCCTTCCACTAAATTTTTCCATGGAAGAAATTGTTTCGTCTCCTTGTCAACATAAAAGTTAAAGATGTTTCCTTCTGTCGGGAATTTAATTGACTTAAATTCATTTAGCCACCACTTGTGAAATTCATGACGCCAATCAATCATGTGATCATGAAACAGTGCTGATCCAAAGCCCCAAATCAGTGCAAAACAAAAATAAATTTCATACCATTCCTTGGGACATCCATTCGGGACGTTGTCTTGTGTCAGCAGACACTCCAACAGATGACAGGTCATTTGTATCTGAGCAATTTCAGAAATTGGAGTAATTTTTTTAAACCTATGATTATTTTCAAGTAACGGTCCAACATATTTCTCAAATAGAACTTGTAAAATTCCTCGCTCAATTTTATTGTCACGCGTTTCAATCCAAGATGCTACGTAGGGATGCCATCCAAGGTCTTGCGGATTTATGTATAAAATTCCTGCACGTGAAACTGTCGCCGGAGTAGCAGTTCTCAAATTTGAAATTTCAAATAGAAGTCGCATGTCACGTGTGAGCGCAATGCGTTCATTACTCGCTAATGTGAGGACTTTGTTGTCATCCATCACCGTATTCAAACTCTCAATCCACATTGGATCAATGTCACCATCAAGTACAATCCATTTCCAGCCTTTTCCTGTCATGTTAGCCTGGTTTCGCATTATAACGGAAAATAAGCCGTCTTTCCATTCACGTGTCGCTGGATTGATGACACCAAATAGCTCGTCATTTGTAACGGCTTTTGGATCCAAATCATCGTAATGCGGTTTAAGAGTCCCTTTTTGATTCGAGTACGTTCGATGCAATGTCTGCCATACCGCACTTTTGCCTGTCCCTGCATTGCCAATTATGAACACTGAATGACGAACTTCGAACAATTCTTGTAACTGAACCACCTTTAAAATGAACGCTTTTTCTTGCTGGAACCCAAGTTCAATGGCAGATTTTCCAATTAATTCTTCAAATTCAATGTCAGGTTGTCGCTTTGCTTCAATATTTGGGAATAAATCACCAATTAATCCTCTAAACACTGAAACGTCTTCTGTCACGATTTTAGGTAAATTGAAATCACGCAATGCTCTCATCAAAACATGTTCTTCAGGGGTGTCAGGTTTATCAGCGCGCTATCAAAAATCAAAATTAACATAATTCAATTGAAAACTGTAATTTAGTCTTACTTTTAATGATCCAGCAACAACCAACACAGACTTAATTGCTCTTAATCCCCAATCATAGTGATCTTGCTTGGACAGCAGCTCCTTGCACAAAGTGTATAATGTGATAAATTTTCGTGCTAACATTCGTGCTTCCTGAAATCCCTCGGCTACGAGCATAATTTCACATATCAATTCAAAATCTGGCACCACCATCGCACATGGACGGAAAAGGGCTTTTAAATTTTCAGGTAATTCAGTTCTTCCAGCGTAACCAGGATTCATTGTGATAAAAATTCCAACTGATGGTATCAAGTCAATCTGTTCGCCCATGAAATTGAAGTTCTTTTTCTTGGCCTTGAAATGAAAAATTAAAAAAATTTGAATCAAATGAGGATTTAAAATAAATTAAAATTTTGTACATCGAGTGGAAAAATTAATAAGAAGCATGATCAAGTTTTTTATTAAAAGTATCAGATTTTATGAAAAATTTTGAATTTTCAATGAATTTAACATCGATATGAATTGTGAATAAATTTCAGACTATGTTGAAAGTTTCCTAAGATTTTTAAGGCGGCGACTAAATTTCAATGAAGCGTCACATTAAAATCACTGGAAATTTCAACACAGTGAATTACGGCATAATACACAAAGCGTGATGATGATTCAAAAGCAAACATTGATTAAATTGCATCTTTTGACCTTTGTATTTTACCTTACACAGATCTGTTACTGTAAATTTTTCCTCACCCTTATTTAAATTTAAATTATTGTTAAAGAAATATTCAAAACAAAGTTTATTTTCATGAAAAATTCAAACAAAGAACGATAATTACCTTGATAGCATCCTGAATGCTTTTAACTTGAACTGCCACAACTGAAAGCACTTCAACAGAAATCCGATTAAACTCGTCAAAACAGCCCCAAGCTCCTGTCTGTGATAAGCCTTTGTAGATATTTCCACATGACTTGTAGTCCATTTGCTCCGAGCAATTAAAGACATAAACCATGATTCCCAGTGCACGTCCAAGATCTTTTGTTGTCTCAGTTTTACCGGTTCCAGCGGGTCCTGTGATGATTCAATTGAAATTAAAATGAGTTTATAAGATAATTTAAGGGAAAAAATTACCAGCTGGTGCTCCTCCCATGATTAAATGCAGCGATTGCGTTAACGTGATGTAACATCGATCTGTAAGCGGTGTAATAACTAATCTCGGTGTATTTCCAAGATATTCATAATCATATCGGAATTCTGCATCACAAATGTTGGCATAACAATCTGAGAGCTGCTCATCCCATCGATGTCTCAATTGAGATTGCCATTGAAATGCACTTGAAGTGTCAACTTTTTGTTCAATCATTTTTGATACGACATCACGTGCATGTACGTCAATTGTACAAATTGTCATTATTTTTTGTCGATCACCTGGAGTCAATTCCCCAATTAAAAGCATAATCAAAGCTTTCAGCTGTCTTATATGCTTATCCAAATATTCCTTCATTGCCTTATCATAACCCTCTTCCATCTTATCAAACGCATGATTCACTTCAATTGACCACCAAATTTGAGTTGCACACAATGCGGGTTGTGCTGGCCAATCACACAACCACTGATCACGTTCCTTCTCCACATATGCTTTAACGGCCATTTCAAATAACCGATGCAGCGTAATTCGCATAATGTCAGTTACACGATTCAGCCAATTCTCAACTTTGCCACTACAATCACAAACACCATGAAATTCAACATATTCCTCATTCTCTTTCGCTACCATTCCAATTGCATTTTTACTTCCTGGTGCATCAAACACTAATTTCGCAAGTGAATCGTACAATTTTGTCAAGTGACGCGCCACGAGTTCGGGATTATTTCCATTGGCAAGAATGTCCAGCAAATCAGCTGATGAAATGAAATAAAAACGTGGATATGCAAGACGTTTTGTCTCCAAATAATCATTGAGCGCTTTTTCACATTGAATCAAATCCTTTTGTAGTGATTCGAGTTGCTCAAATAACTTTGGACGATTTGTCGCACTCACAACATTCATATCTGAGACCATTTGTGATAAGATTGCTCTGAATTCCACGTCAATTTGATCGAAACGTCTCGAGTCATCGGGCAGCTGATTTCTGATGTCTTCGGAGCCAATGAAAATACTTTCCAAATACATCCATTTACGTTGCACTTCGAAGAATGAATCGAGGACTTGGTCTGTGTTTAAAAGTTTATCTTGCCAGTTCTGGATTTCCTTGTAGAAAAATGCGATGTATTTTGATGAGAGTAGGGTTTGAAGTTGAGAAAGATTTTCCTCGAGAGTTTCGATAATTTCTTCGGAGACTTTTAACATTTTGAGTTTTGTACGATCGTGAATATCGAAATCAAATTGAACAGATTTCCAGGTTGAATCGAAGGTTTTAACGGCTTTCTCCATTGCTTCTTCTTTGACTGATTTATCGACAATATTCTTGACTTCTTCCTCGTATTTGTGCAAATTGAGATTCAGCAAGTCAGCTAATGTTGTTTTGGAGTCCATGTTAAAGCGAACCTTTTGAAATGTGGAAAGAAAAGTAAAGTTAGAAAAATATTTCAGATTTTAAATTTTTAATGCACTATTACAGACGGTTTCTGTCTTCATTTAAGACTTTCATCCAAAAGTCTCCTGTTCAGATTTTTCTTCTAAAACTCTTCTTTTCAAATTTTTATCTAAAAGCATTCTTTTCAGATTTTCTTTTAAAACTCTTCTTTTCATATTTATCTAAAAGCATTCTTTTCAAATTTTTCGTCTAAAACTCTTCTTTTCAAAATTTTATCTATAAGCATTCTTTTCAAAAATTTTCTTCTAAAAATCTTCTTTTCAAATTTTTCTTCTAAAACTCTTCTTTTCAAATTTTTATCTAAAAGCATTCTTTTCAAATTTTCATCCAAAAGTCTCCTTTTCAAATTTTTCTTCTAAAACTCTTCTTTTCATATTTATCTAAAAGCATTCTTTTCAAATTTTCTTCTAAAACTCTTCTTTTCATATATATCTAAAAGCATTCTTTTCAAATTTTCTTCTAAAAATCTTCTTTTCAAATTTTTCTTCTAAAACTCTTCTTTTGAAATTTTTATCTAAAAGCATTCTTTTCAAATTTTCATCCAAAAGTCTCCTTTTCAAATTTTTCTTCTAAAACTCTTCTTTTCAAATTTTTATCTAAAAGCATTCTTTTCAGATTTTCATCTAAAAGTCCTAAAAAGATTGGGCTATAAAGCCTCCAGAGCCTCAAAAGCTCAAATTTTCAGAAATTTTTTGATATTTTTTTTAATTTTTCAAAATGGCGTAAATAATAATAAAAAATTTCTATTTTTCGCCATTTTGAAATTTAATCTAAAATTCTACCATTTTCAAATTTTTTTAAAAATTTTGCAATTTTGAAATGCTTTAAAAATGTATTTATAAATTTTGTTTTGTTCAATGAAACGAGGTCCATCGAAATACATTTTTCAAATCCGCCCAGTGGTTAGAATTTCTCTTAAATCTAAAAAAAAGTCAAATCACTACAAACCAGAGCATCTATTCCATAAATTTTATGCAGCTTGTAATTCAGTTAAAATAAATTTTATAAAAAAATCCATTTAATTTTATATTTTCATTTTACCTGCGTCGTTCTCATCAATTCTGTCCAATGTCGATCTCGCATTGCCGGATTTTGAAGTGAAGTTATCGCTTTCAACGAGGCCAACAAATTTGTAAGCAGATCTGTCACATAAATGTACGATTCCCATCCCCTTATATCCTTATCCAATTGTCTCAGTTCCTTTGCAAACTTTTTACATTCCTGTTCAAGGTCCTCCACATTGACCTTCTTCCATGGCGTTGTCTTCCAATCCTCAATACAAGATTCAACCGCATACACAAAATCCCAAATTTGTTTTGAAAGCTTCAACTCTCGATCACACAAATTGAGTAATTTTTCTTCAGGTTTGGTCAGTTCAAAGAGATTCGCCGATGTGACAAGTTCTTTGAATTGAGCTTGTTTTTTATCGAGTTCATTTCTTGCTCTATCCAGAATTTTATAAGCATCGGGACAAGGAACACGAAATATCTGAATTACATTTAAATTAAAATGAAAATAATGAGAAGTTTTTTTTATAAATTGAATCAAATGTTCAATTACCGGTAACTTTTTGAATGTATCCCGGTAAATTGTCAGTCTCAAGTTAAACAATTGAATCCGTTTTTGTATCAATCCAACTTGATGTTCTTGAATTGGAGCGATTTCTTGTCTCGTCTGAATGGCACTCTTCTTTAATCGCATCCAAAGTTCGGGGAGTTCGGCAAATTGATTGTGAACCTTATCATCAAACTCAACATTGTACTCCGCTAACAAATTAACGATTTCTTTAAGTGGTTCAAACATGTTATCAATTGGGATTTCTTGTTCTCGTATTTTTGTGAGGGCTTCGAGGATTTTCAGGAGTGATGTGAAATCGTCGCGATCCAATTTGGGTGTTAATTCAAATACGGTATTTGTATTTTTAATGAAATCCTCGAGCTCTTGAAGTTTGTCTTTGACTTTGATGACTAAATGTTGCTTGAACATGTTATTCCAGTGGTTGACTTGATTGAGAAGACCAAATTTGAAGGATTTCATGTCAACGAGAAGCCAATCACGGAAAACGTGTGATTGCTCGATTTCTGATATTTCATCATGTAGTCTGTAGTAGTAATCGATTTGGTTTTTGAATTTTTCGAGAGAAATTTCCTTTAATTCTTTGAGTGTGGATTCGGATGTGTCAAGATTTTCAAATTCTTCTTCTGTCAAAGCGCGGCCATATTTGAGGAAATGTTCCATGAAGAGTTCCTTGTCATCTAACCAAATGTAACTGTATTTATGATACATTTTGAAGTAGTCTAAGGCTTCTTTGCAGGTCTGTTTTGTGTTCACAAGAATGTCATTTTTCATATTTTCAATTTCATTTTCAGTTTTCAGGCGATTGATGTACGTTTCCGAGCCCTCAGAACTTGATTGACTGATCCTACTTTGCGTTTCTGATTGGAGAACTTTATAAATCTCATCTGACATCTCATAAATATCGATAATTAAGTCCTCAATTAATGTAAGTAAACTTTTTTCATTGCTGCTAATGTCCAATGTTGGCATGTACACAATTTGATTGTCCTCCAAACCCATTTTAACCTCAAAAATTGGGATATTTCGCTCATGTCGATTTTCCATCTCAAATTTAATGTATTGAATGCTGGTACGAATGGCATCGACAACCTCATCACCGACTAATTGATCGATATGTTCTTGATATGGTCGGAAAAGTTCCATTTCTCGTGAATTTAGTAGAATTTCATCAGATTCATCCTGTTTTTGGCATACAGGAGAATTGGATTGAGATTCATGTTCTTGAATTGTAGCTGAAATCGATTTTGTTGATGATAAAACGTGTTTCGTTACCGATTCCGAGAACGATAACGATTTACTTTTAACTGATTTAACAGTTTCCCTTGATTTTGCGACTTGTGATTCAACTGATTCAGATTTCATTGGGTGATTAAATAAGAGTCGGAAATTCTCATCCATTACTTTGTCGATTAGGATTCTGGCTGTTTTGCAATTATTTTTGCGACGAGCTAGGCGTTGATCGCGATCTTCAAGGACAATGAGAGATTTCAAATCCTTCCTCTCATACAATGGAGTGCTTCCAAAGCTCCTAATTTGTTCGAGAATCATTTGAATATTTTTATGTGATCTCTTGATACGTTCATTCAAATCCTTGACTTTTGAATGCATTTCACTTACATATGATTTGTCGTACATTTGCCATGTTTGTACACTGATTGCCTCTTCTAAAACGGCATCAATTGTCTCAATTTCATCACGAATGATGTTAAATTCAGTTTTGTGCGTGTCTATGATAATTTCATTGTACCATTCAACGATACGAGTCATTTTTAGCCTTGTCTCCCAAAGTTCGTTATTTAAGTCGAATAAATTGAGGGCTTTCTCTGGAATTCCTTGCTTATCAATGCTCTTTAAGTATTTGACTTCGGTAAGGACGTTCGTGAGAGGTTCAATGAAATTCATTTGAAGCAAGTTTTTGTCATCACGTTTCAGGAGATTCACATTCATACCGTTATCGATGATGGTGGATACTGATTTTGACCAGTCATTGAAGATTTTTTCCTCGAAATCTTGTAGCAAGGTGAGCATTTCATCTTTACGTGAGAGAATGTAGCGACCTTGATCATTGTCGAAAATGCTGAAAAAAGTAAGATTGTTTTCAATTAAATTACCGTGTTGAAATTTCCTACGAATTTTCAGAGCGACGCCTTATATAAATTTAAAAGCTATTTTTAGTAATGCAACGCCTTAAAAAATACGTAGGAACAGAAAAAATTCAATTTTACTTACGGAAATTCGAGCATTTCAATATCAGCTACGGGTCGTGACACGCGACTCTGCAACTTATTGATCCACATAATGGTGCCAGCGACTGGAGGAAATGCGTCATCAACCGGAACAGCATTCAATCCATCAGTCTCATATCTTTTCAGTCCCTTATCAAAACATGCTTTGACCATGTCAAGATCATTATTGAATAAATGGATGAGACCTAAGAGTTGTTCACCGACTTGCTTTGCGATTAACGGTCGACTTAGCAATGTACCCAAGACATGAACCAATTTAATGAGTTGATCCAAATTCGAACAATCCTCGAATGCTTGACGAAATTGAACGGCTAATTTCAATTCGAGCACATCAGTTTTTTCAGTATAAACTTTAAATTCACGATCAAACTGCTTGTGTCTTGGATCAACGTTAAGGGGATCAAATTTCAACTCCTTCCACCCTCTATAAATTTTATCTGAAAATTCATGGTAAATTTCTTGAATCTTCCTACTAATTGTACGTCCTTTTAATCCGCCGATTTCTACGCGTTCCAATTTCATAAAATCATCGGCCGTCATAAGGATTTGCTTGACATGTCCCAATCGAAGCAAAAACAGATCAAATCGTTCAAAGACATCTTTGGGACGAAAAGTCCAATGAATTGACGTGGAACCATGTTGCTCGTAATTTCCAAGATTGCTTTTATGAAATTGATATTGTTCACGGTAATATTCCATCATTTCAATTACTTTTTCGACTTTAACGAGTATTTCATATGGTTCACCTTGAAATAAGCCCTCGGGATCCAGTGATTTGGAGGCTGATGATATCAACAAATTATGAAGAGTCTTGAAAAAAATCATCATTCTCGAGTTTTTACAATAATAGCGTGAATTTGCCCAGACGAGACAAATGCAATGCAACATTGGAATAATATTTTCTTTCATGTCAAGGAAATCTCTTGTCTCAAATTCATCAAAATATTTTTCTAACGGTTTTAACCACAATGTTATATCACGTGCTTCGTATAAAGCGGCAACAATGTTTTTGAATGTGCTGCTAAATGATGTGAAATAGACAGAGTTGATAGATTGAAGGAGGTTTCCAACGGCCTTAACACGTGGATCTCGTAGTTGACTGTAAATATTTTCTAGATTTTTTAATCGAGCTTCCCAAAATTGAATTTCATCAAATGGCTTGGGTTGCTTGTGTTTGTCAAACAATGAAACGGAATCTACTTTGATGACAGCGTCTAATTGGGTTGCCCATTTAATGACGATTCCTTCAAGAGAGTTTTTTGTTTTAATGTCGATGACATCATCAGGGTCTTTGCTAAAATACAAAGAAATGGAAAAATATTAAAATTAAAATATTGTCAGTTTTGTTAGTTAGTTATCGAAAATTTACATTTAAAGAAAATTTTTAAGCGCATTTCTGTCGATTTAAAAAAAATCGTCTATTGTGCACGGTCATACCGTCCCCCTGTGGCTTATCATGAAAAAAGTCGCTAATGATGAAAAACGGTGCCAATCATGAAAAATGTCGTCAATGATGAAAAAAGTCGCCCATCATGAAAAACTAAAAATAATGGTGGTACCCAATTATCCGAAGATACTGAATTTGTCGAAAAGAGGAATTTTTTTAAAATGGCGGAAATTTCCAAAATGGCAGAATTTTCAAATATAACTTTGCCATATATCGTGAATAAGGTCGTGAAAAATTTCAGTTCAAAAGAATCTGAATTTAAATTCTACTGGACGGACAAAGTGCTTTCAAAAGCGTATTTATTTTACAAAAAAACATTTAAATGTAAAATTAAAATCAAAGTAAACTCACCCAAGCGCAATTTCACTTTGTATTTCCATGACCTTGTCAATTATGATTGGCATCGGTAGTAAAGTTTGATTAATTATATCGCCTCTAACCTACATCACATATGAAAGTTATTTAAAGTAAAAAAGTTATTTAACGTCTTATAAGTTGAAATGAAAGTAATTTCATGGTAAAATTAAAACTTTTATATAAAATCATTTTAATTTCCTACTTTAAATGCGCTACTGGGACCCTTTAGGAGTCAGTCACCATGAAAAAATTAAATTTACCTCAGCGACTGTATTTCTCAATTCCTGTAATTTTGTTTCCATGTCTTTTGAAAGGAACTCTGGCCATCCATTTTGATTCTCCGGATTCGTCAGGAGTGGAAAAAAGACGTTATCGATGATGGCCGCTAAATCATCAAGAGGTTTTGGTGACATTTCTCCGATTAAGAGACTCTAAATAATTTGAATTTAATTTCAATTTCAAAAAAATGACAGTTAAAATTCAAATTTCAAAACTTACACTCCTCATATTTTCGGTTGTTAATTCAATTTCATCCTTTTTCGCAAAATAACTGATTTTTTGTTTGTGAAACGCGGGCGCATTATATGAAGCCGCTAAATTCCCTGTATTATTTGAAATGACGAGTTGCTTAATGGAAGGTGTATTGAGCCATGTGTAAATTATATTCTAATTAAAATTTTATGAAATTTTTTGATTTTAATTTGTAGAAATTTATTGAAATCTTACGCGATACTCATCATTTGCCATCAATTTTTGCCATCGTTCGAATTTTAATCGATGCGATTTCAGTACAAACGATCGAACGATATCCAATCGAGGATCATCCTCTTTTTCTTTTTTCTTCTCGTCAGTCATGTTTGGATTTTATAAACCCATGAATTGAAAATTAAAATTTTATGCTCTTTTAAAAAATGTTTTTTTGATTCCTTTCTTTACAAGCACCAAACTAAAACTAATTACTTATGTGTGTGCAAGTTTCTAATCAGATGCACCACTTAACGTATTTTTTCCCTTTCTTTAAATGTATTGATTCAACAACTGTTGATTGACTACCGTGGATACGCATTACTTGCATTTTAACTGAAGTGTTACTATGATTGGACCCTAATTATTTCTAATGAAACATGTGTTATGATGTAAATTGTACATTAAAAATGATGTATGTAGAAGAAAATTTCCTCACTTAACTGATTTTATGGCTCTGACTCACTTTAAAGATCCTTAGATTAATAATAATTTTTCACTTTTCTTAATTGTTGATTTATAGTTCATTGTTTAAATTTCCCTTATTTAAGCAATAAATTTCGTGCTCCAAAATTACTCAACAGAGAATAAAACATTTTATAAATTAGTTTAAACACGATGACAAATGTTTACAAATTTACACAAAAATATTGTTCATACAATTGTGTGTGAATTTGTGTATATAAAATTAATTAATCGCGATAATCAAGTTGATAAACATCAACAAATAAATAAATATAATTTCACTTGAGAACTCGATTAAATTTTATAAATTTTTGTATAGTTACATCAATTTCTATACGGAAAACTGTGTTAAACTAATGTAAATTTAAATTAAATTTGTGTACGATATGTTTTTATCTGGAAAATGCTGGTAATTTGTAATGTTTATTTTCATGAGATAATAATGATGATGAGGAAATTTAACTTTTCACATTTTGATCCAAATGAAAAACGTTTGAATTTAAAAAATGAAAATAAATAAGATTGAAATGGTGAGTTACCTTGAGAAAAATAAAAATTTGAGTCGAAAAACTTCGTCAAGAGCTTAATCAAAATTTGAGTCCAAAAAAATTCGACCGGAGCTGAATTAAAATTTGTTTCGTAAAAAAATGACAAGAGCTGAATCGAAATTTGAGTCCAAAAAAAGTTGACAAGAGCTGAATCGAAATTTGCATCGAAGAAACTCGACAAGAGCTGAACCAAAATTTGAGTCCAAAAAAAATCGACGGGAGCTGAATCAAAATTTGGTTCGTAAAAAATTGACAAGAGCTGAATCGAAATTCGGTTCGTAAAAAATTGACAAGAGCTGAATCGAAATTTGAGTCGAAAAAATTCGACAAGAGCTGAGTCAAAATTTGGTACGTGAAAAATTGACAAGAGCTGAATCGAAATTTGGATCGAAAAAATTCGATAAGAGCTGACTCGATATTTGAGTCAAAAAAAATTCGACAAGAGCTGATCAAAATTTGAGTCGAAAAACATTCGACAAGAGCTGAATCAAAATTTGAGTCGAAAAAAATTCGACAAGAGCTGCATCAAAATTTGGATCAAAAAAATTCGACAAGAGCTGAATCAAAATTTGAGTACGAAAAAATTCGACAAGAGCTGAATCAAAATTTGGATCGAAAAAATTCGACGAGAGCTGAGTCAAAATTTAGATCGAAAAAATTCGACAAGAGCTGAATCGAAATTTGAGAAGAAAAAACTCGTCAAGAGCTGAATCGAAGTTTGGTTCGTAAAAAATTGACAAGGGCTGAATCGAAATTTGAGTAAAAAAAAATTAGACAAGAACTGAATCAAATTTGAGTCTAAAAAAAATTGGACAATATCTGAATCAAAATTTGAATCGAAAAAAATTCGACAAGAGCTGAATCAAAATTTTAGTCGAAAATGAGGCTAAGGAGCAAAACCTCTTGATACCATAAAATAATTTTCATTTTCATAGCAATTTTTCAACCCAAAACGAAGAGATAACAATTTTTTTTTCAATTACATCACAAATTTGCATTTATTCGCCTTTAATATGTTTGTGACAGTTTTCCTCGACACCACACTTTATTTGCATGCATGTACAACTTTGGCATCTAAAACATGGTTGATCGCGACAATTCCATTCCATATCACATTCATTCAGTTTAAACGAATAAATACTAAATGAATAATATTTAAAGGACAAAAAATGCATATATTTCATTTCATATTAAAAGTGATGTTGGGCGAAAATAGGCAAAAATTCATAAAACCTCAACAACAACAAAAAAAATAGGCAACTAGACCATTTTTTTCAAATTTATTTATAAATAACACACATTCACACTAACTGAAATTGTGTGGACATTGAATTGAAATAAAAACACAAAAAAAAGAATAAATGAAAGATATAAATGGAGTGAAAGGAGATAATTCTTGCTGCAATTGCACTATTTTTTCACTTCCTAACATCACACACACACACAGAAGCGACACGACACGTTTTATCATGTTGTGTTGTGTTGTTTGAAAAAAAATATATTTAAAATGAAATAGAAAAAAAAATTGTATGTATATAAATTTGCAAGTGCTGAATTTAATTTACATTTTTATTTATAAACAACAACCGATTCGTATCTTGATACAATTTTCATCCAAATATTTTTTTTCTGTTATTTATTTCCCTGTTTTTCTGTTTCTTTAAATTGAATTCCAAATTAATGGGAGAAAAAAAAACGGATTGTAATTGAAATTTTTTTCAATGTGAAAAATTGTTCCTTGATGGTTTTGAAAATGAGTTTCAATTAAAATTAAAAAAAAAACATCTATCGTTTTTATTTCTGTAAAATTCCCTGAAGATCATTAATTTTCGTTGAATTTCAATTTATTTTTTTCAAAATAATAAAAATGAAAATAACAGACAAGTTTATAAATTTACAAAACATTGTTAATGCTAATTACAAGATAATAAATTACAGTTTTATGCAATTAAATGTCAAACATTTTGGTACTCTCTCACTATGAAAAGTGCCTCTTTTTCTTGTTCTCATGTACAAAATAATTGTAATTTTAGTGTTATTTAGTCATTTAAATTTTAATTTTTGCGTTTGGAAATGCAACTTGAATTGAAAATGGAAATAAAATGAGAAAAAAAGGATGACAATGGAGAGCAAGGACAATGCAAGGTTGCGCCAAACGGTTTTCAAAATTATGGTCTCTCGATTTTTTGTGATGAGACCCAATGAAGAGATGATCCAAAATTGTGAGAGAGCCAATGATGAGATGCTTTAAAATTGTGAAAGAGCCAATAAATATAAGCTTCACAATTGTGAGAGAGTCAATGATGAGATGATTCAAAATTGTGAGAGAGCCAATGATGAGAAGCTTCAAAATTGTGAGAGAGCCAATGATGAGAAGCTTCAAAATTGTGAGAGAGCCAATAATGAGATGATTCAAAATTGTGAGAGAGCCAATGATGAGATGATTCAAAATTGTGAGAGAGTCAATGATGAGAAGCTTCAACATTGTGAGAGAGCCAATGATGAGAAGCTTGAAGATTGTGAGAGAGCCAATAATAAGATGATTCAAAATTGTGAGAGAGTCAATGATGAGAAGCTTCAACATTGTGAGAGAGCCAATGATGAGAAGCTTGAAGATTGTGAGAGAGCCAATGATGAGATGATTCAAAATTGTGAGAGAGCCAATGATGAGATGATTCAAAATTTCATTAGATCACAAAAATTGCCATCCTATGAAATTAATCACGCACCATGAATCTCATTTTCAAAATTAAAATTGAGTTGCATCACCCAAAAACCCATTATCTTGTTTTTCAAGATGTTAATTGTGTCATTTAAAAGTCCTCTTACTCATTCATGATGAGTCCTTACACAAAAATATATAAACTTAAATAAAAACAGATAAAATTGTAATGTTAATTTACTGCAACATCGTTTATTGTCCTATTTATTTGATTTACCATGAAAATTGTACATGAAATTTAAATTTTCATTTTAATTTCATGCAGTTTCTTGCCAAAAATTGTAACATAATGTAAAAAGGAGCAAGGAAAATGTTTTGCGGCTGAATTTATGACCAAATATAATGGAAACTTGTGAATTGTAATCAATTGATGTTTGATCAAGCACACATTAGAAAATCTCTTTGAAATTCATTCGATGTTCAATCAAACAATTATTCGAATAAAAAACACACAAAAAAATTTGAATTGCAATGCATTTTAATTCTAAACAAAATTCATTGGTCATATTGTTTGAATTTCACACAATTTTTTCCATCAAATCCATATCTGTTTCATCTAACAAATTTTCCTTTTATGCATTTTATATCATTTCATTTTGTGAATTGAATAAAAATTTCCATATAACAGAGAAAAAAAGGTAGCATCAGCAACAACAGCAATCATAACTACATTCCTAGACAAATTTTGTTCACACATTCACTTACTTTTACACAATACGATTTTATTTATTTTTTTTTTTGCATTGTACTGTGTTTATTTTTTGTTTTTTCCATTAGATAACATGTAAAATGATGAAAATAAAAAAGAAGAGTAAAAGCAAAATCCTTTTATTTGCATTTGTCCATGTTCAAATGTTTACTGAATGTAAGTATAAATGTCCTCTTATCACTGAATTGCACCAAACACTGGTTTAAAGTCATCTCATATATGCAAGGGGTATGTGTTAAAATTCAACACTCACTTCAACTGAAAAATAATGGTAAAAAAAAAAGTTATAAAGGAAACAGAGAAAACTATGAGAATAGTAACAGAACAGATGTAAGCAAAATATTATTGTTAAATTGCTATTTGTCTATTTGTTCCTCAATTTTCAAACAAGTGCTTCTGGCAAATTCAATTGATATTGTGTTTGTGTTACTTCGTATGTTGTGATAATGTTGATCATCAGCATAGCATGATGATTGTGATGATGATGAAAAAGAAAAAAAAATGAATAAAAGAAACGGATGACATGGAAATGTAACTACCGGTTGCAATATTTGTATTTTATTTTTCATCCTTTTATTATGCAATCTACTTGTAGAATTTTATGATGTCCAGTTTTTTTTATTGTGTTAGTGTATGGTCAGTATTCAAAAGGAGAAAGAAATAATAAAAAGTTATGAGATTTTTAACAGATTGTTACTGTGTCAATGTGAATTTTATGTTTAATTTAACTTTTTTTTTTGAAATTGTTCGAAACACATCAGTAGAAGTAGCGAAATGGTATGATTTTGTGTAAATTTGAAGAAGCTTTAAATGATTTTTAATTAACATTGATTTGCGAAAGAAGCTTTGCAAATTTTTTGGGAGAGAGTGCCTTTTAAGAAGATTTCCAAAAAAAAATTTCTAAGAAAAAGGCTTTGAAAAAATTTTTTAAACAATTTTTTTTGAGAGAGAAGCTTTGAGGAAATTTTTTTGAGAGAAAAGCTTTGAGGAAATTTTTAGACAATTTTTTTGAGAGAGAAGCTTTGAGGAAATTTTTTAAACAATTTTTTTGAGAGAGAAGCTTTGAAAAAATTTTTTAAACAATTTTTTTTGAGAGAGAAGCTTTGAGGAAATGTTTTAAACACATTTTTTTGGAGCTTTGAAAAAACTTTTCTTACCCATTTTTTGCAAAACGCACAAAAAGGGTGAAATAAGACTTTAATAGAAAAATTTAATTCCAAAATAAAAAATTTAATCATTTATTTTATAAATCAATTCTCTGATTTAACGGTTTTTAATGATTTAACAATTTCATTCATGGTTTCTTGCAAAGAGTCAATTTTGTTTTCTAATCGTTTTACATCATTTTCAGATTTTCTTCCCATCAATGCCAATTTTTTACTTTGTTCAAGATGAAAATTCTCAATTTTTTTATTTAAGACATCAAATTTGCCCAGAATCATAGAATTTTCAACATTTTTACTTTCATCCAATTTAGCAGTATTCAAATTTGCTAATCGAATTTCAAAGTTATTTTTCATATTTTTAAGATCTATGTCCAAGTTGTAAACACTATCTTTTAAATCATTAAAATTGTCTAGTTGGTTTCCCAGCAAGTTATCGAGTTTTTCATCTAAGTTAACCTCATGGTAAATTTTAACTTTTCGCACTTCAAATTCAGTTTCGGTTTCATTGACAAGTTTTTCGACTTGAATTTCTGTGTATTCAGTTTGTGTTTCATTGACAAGTTTTTCGATTTGTATATCTGTGTCGTTTAAAGTTGATTCAAAAATCTTTTCATCAAATTTACAATCACTTATTTGTCCTTTTAAGCATGCTTCAGTTTGAGCTTCCAATCCATTTGCTTTGAGTTCAGCTTGCCATTGTTCATCATTTAAGCATTCGATGCCTTTCATTTTTTCAGGTGTGTAGTTGCGTTCTCTTCTCCCCCAAAGATACGTTCCCAATGAAACTCCTTTAGTTTTGACAAATTTATGAATTTCTTTTACTCGTCTACATTGAAAGTTGTTATCGCGCAAATGAATCTCTTTTAAGTTGGGTGTTAATTCAACAATTCCTTCAATATCAATGTCAAATAATTGGTTTGAATAAAGAGACACCGTGCTCACATTTGTTAATCCTTCGAAAGTTTTTGTGGAAATAATCGTGGTATTCAAATCAAGTAATCTTAAAACAGTAAGTTGGTTCAAATCGGTTAAATCCCAATCAATTACCGGAATATTTCCACCACTTAAATGTATCTCATCTAATTTTTGTAATTCTTTGTTTTTAAATGTCATGTGAGGAATTTTTTGCCAATTATTCAATGGAGCATTGAACGAATTCAGTTTATTACAACCCTCAAAAGCATTTTCAGCAATTTCTTCGTATCCATCTTTTTTACCATTAAAGTTTTTTAAATTTGGATTACATTTACAAACATCTTTCACAATGTAACGCGAATCTCTTGCTAAGGACACAGAGAAAAAACACAAAAATAAAGTTAATATTGAAATATTTTGATTCATAATATTTTTTAATTTCACGTCTTCACAAGTTAATAGAACAAATACGATTAAAAATGCGCAGAAATTAAAAATACAAATTTTTATTTTCGTTGATAATTTTAATAGGTCAAAGTATCGCTATTTGTATTGAAAATTATCAATTTTGTCGCCAAATAACATTCGCCAGATAACATTTAGTTTTTTTTCTATTAATAATTTTTTAAATAATGTTCTAATGAGGTGGTTCGATAAGCATGATTAAGCATCTATTTATTAACCCAATACCAATACTGTAATGTTGTTATAAACAGAATCCAATAAAGTGATCAAGTGAGACCCAGACACTATCGAACTGCAACACGACTTCAGCTCATTTTGCGAACATGATGGACGACATGATGACTTTTTCAAGGAAGTTCTTCAATATACAGCACGACTATTAATATGATTTTTTTTTCAAGTAAACCAGGTTACCAACTTCAAGCATTTCTTCTAGCATTTGACCTACATATGAACTTCAATGAGTATCTTTTCCTGCTAACAAAGAAGACATATAAATCCTCTGGGCTTTGTTAAGAACTTTCAAATCATTTAGATTTCTAGGGCGGACTCAGAAGAGAACCAGCACTCAGACCTCAATTCATTGTACATACCCATTATCATCATATCTGATGAGGAAGGAACCTAATCTAGTGAAACAACTAAAGAAAGAAGTCCACTAGACCTAGTTCAGTTCAGGAAAGTGACCACACCTTCTCAGAAACCTAAACAGGGCAGACACCATCACTTTTATGATGGAATCAATACTGGGAAAGTACTTACCCAGCGTAATTCTACAATTCTGAGCTCAGTACGATTCAATCAGATGAGTTGTCTAAATAAACTGAAATCAGATTCCTTGATAAAGAGACAAGTCTGCCTAAGTGTGACTGCCTGATTGGACCACCATCCCTTGAAAAGCCTAGTCTCTCTATGCTCCCTGTAAGAATTCATGCAGGTCGGAGAAAGCGCCAAGACTAGTTCTGGTGAATAATTCAAATCATTAACGCCTGATTTATGCAAGATATAAGTCCTTATAATTATACGTATATGTATAGATAGCGGAAAAATTATAACGCGCTCTGTACGTAAAATATAAGGAATTATACCATGCATAAAGTAAAAGTAATGCAATCATAATGTTGTACTACATCCTGTTGAGGTCACAACTCGATTATGGTTCAGTCCGAACCTAAGAACTGTCGAACAAAGAAAGCTTCACAGAGCCTACAGAAAGTAAAGTCAGCGTTCTTAATATTTCTGTTGAATTCTTCCTTATACAACAGTGAAGCCAAAGACTCCGATGGACCAAAACATATATTCAAGATGTTTTTAGTTTTAAATGGCTTGCATAAAAATTATTATGAGATTTTATTGCCTGTCTAATAATCAACTCATACTTTTGACATCCAGGAAATGGTTCGTATACTACAAGTTGCATATAAAACGCGTCTAAAGAATCCAATAGAAGATCCATTCAATTTATCCTTAGAAAATTCCATACATATGCTTCGATGAGATGCGATACTGAACAAGCCCTACGACGACTAGAGATAAATGGAAGGATTCTGTTAAACCTTGTTAACAATTCTGATGTTTCAAAACAATTTAAAACTCAAATACAATTTTTAAAACGCTCATATCACAATTTCACTACAAGAACAAAAATCGGAACAAGAAGTAAATGAAGAAATTGTCTATTGAATTGGTTTAATTCCCATTTTTTTTCCATTTGCTATTTCTAAAATCCAATTTTCATCCAATAACTTGTTATCATGATTGAAAATTCAACATGAAACGTAAAAGACGAGAAATTCATAACATGTCCAAGTGAAACTATATATGAAAAGTAAATTGCAATAGACAACACATTCAAATATTGACCAGACACAAACAGAACCACACCTCTTTTAATCTAATCCAAAATGCAAAAAGCAATATTATATTAAAATATTTATGTGTGTGTGTGTGTGTGTGTGAGTGTGAGTGTATTTAAAAGAACAAGAAAATCAAGAAAAAAAGACACTCTTAATGGTATTTTATGTGTGTTAGATTAAAGACAAACATTGTGATGCATTTAGATTATTGAATTTCACTTAAATATACAAATAATCACATTTTCTTGTAATATTTTTAACGAACCCCATTGAACTAATTTCAGTTATAAGCTGCGACAACAAAATCAAAGGAGAAAAGTAAATACCATTAATTTTAATATCACTGTTTGTCTGTGTGTGAACAAATTCCGTTAAATTAGTATTCAAGTTGCATATTGCAATGTACAGAAAAAAGGGAATTAATTTTGATTTTGTAACCGAATAATGAAGAAAGTTTAAGTCAATATTTGTTGTTTACTTTAATTGTTATTCGCGATTCTTCCATTTTTAATTTAATTTATCTGATTTCTGCTACAAATTTCATTCAATTCTAGTTTTGTGTGTATGAAAGTTGATTTAATTTTATAAATTTATCAGATTTAAGTATTTTTTTTAACGTAAATAAACACCAAGAGCAGTAAAAAAGGAAACAATCCCTCTTTTTATCGAATTTAAATAAAATAAATCATTTAAAATTTGAACGGTAATAAAATTTTAACCTTCGTTTGCGGAAAACTCATAAAAAAGTAGGAAAATAATTTATCCAAGTTTTGATTTATATTTTCTCGTTGTGTTGTTTTCATTTTCATTATCTAAAGCAATAAAAAACACAAAATTTACATCAAAAAGGGAACCGTCATTCAAAAGTTATTGTGGTTAATAAAATCTAATGAATTTTCCCTTCAATTTGACACATAGATAGAAAAAAAAACCGAAAAAAAATACACACACACACACCAGGAATGAGAGAGAGAAAACAGATTGGAAATTTCTTGCATAGTTAGGTCACACTTACAATCAACCCACTGCTGTAACAATAATTTAAAAGTATCTGCCAGTGGAATTGGATTTCATTTCAAAATATAATATACAGTGAGATGTTCGTATACTCGGTTTTGGGAATTAAATTGTATAGAAATTAAAATTTATATTTGACTCGAATCACAAAATGTATTTAAAATTATGGGACAACAGTAAATGTCACCACAAATGTCATCATGAAATTAATATCTTTTGGGCTTTTGGAGATAAATTTTCCTTGATATTCAAATTAAATATTAAATTTAAATTGTATTTTTTTGATTGTAAGATGGAAAATGGAGGCGAGGATTAAATTACAAGAATTTTTTTGAAATGGAAGTTTCTGAGAGAAGAGAAGAGTGAAGAATCTGATAAAAAAACATGGTCATCTTGAATCAGAAAAAAAAATATTGAAAATACTCATCGGTGAATTTTTTTAAACTGTTAAAAAAATATTGGAAAAAATCAGGAAGTCTATTTACGTTAAAATTTTACGAACAGTGGAAAATCTGAAAATTTTTTAATAAAAAATGCACTATTACAGACGGTTTGACCGACGTCAATCTGTAAGCCTGACACTGATATCCAACCATAACTCCGGAATATTCCATCGGAGGTTATAACGATAAATTTTAACTCATTAGCTATGAGCTGGACCCATGAACTGGGCTCCAGAGCCTAAAAACCGTTAAAAAACGGTTGAAAATTTTAAAAATTGTTCAATTTTTTTGGTTGGTTAGGACCTTATTAAAATAAACTTTTTTTGAAAAATTCCGCCATTTTGAAATTTTGTAAAAAAATTCTGCTACTTTAAAAAAATAAAACTTATTTTTTTTCAATGAAACGAGTCATATCAAAATGCACTTTTCTTAACCGCCCAGTGGTTAAAATTTCATTTTTTTTATTTTTCCGATTTTCCCGGCCAAGATTTTTACCACCATATTCCAATTTTTCGTTGTCTCTTAACGTAAATGGAAATCCTAATTTTATAATACTGTAAAACGAAGAAAATTTCATCGAGGCTCAAAATATGAAGAAAAATTATAATTTGATCACAGGGTTCAGAAATGTTTCTTTTGCCTGACACGAGATAGCGCAAGGATATTGATTGATTATAGAAATGCATGCCTTGAAAGTCTCATTAAAGCTTATTTTTGAAGTTTATAATTTATTCAGCAAAATTTTATTTATTTTTGTGTCCTCTAACTTTCACATACATCATTCCAATGCTTTTGATAAAAAATTTGCAACAATGAAGAGGGTGTTATCGCCCCCTCCGCCTGGGGTATCCGGTCTTTATCTTTATTTGCATGTAATTTGAATGGACCAACAACGTTACCATACATCATTTTAATAGATTTGGTATAAAAATAATGAAATTTCAAACAAAATCGACTTTTACTCACCCTCTGAGAAATAAAAGCGTATTTTTTCAATGTAATTTTACAAGAGGGCACTTATTCAAGTATTAAAACGAAAGCAACAGCTCAATCATCTTCCAAACATTTCATGGTTTGATAAAAATATGAAAGCCATCAAAACTGAGTGAGATTTTGCTCTCTGTATCTAAAAATAGACAAATTTGATAGATTAAATAGTTAATTTTGATATAAATTTCATTTCTATCCATATCCCACACAATTTTCATTTATCACCATCATCAAGTAAGTAAACAGACCGAGAAATCAAAGAAAACAAACTCATCAAAACTATTCGATTACAAAAATAACATTTCAAGAGACAAGTCAAATAAGAAAACAAACTTTATAGCACATTTTCTATTAAATCATGTAATTTTCTTCCTCTTCACATGTATGACAATAGTGGGGCTCAAAGTTGTGTTGACACTGTTGAAATTGAAAAATTTGTTGAAACTGTTGAAACTTTGACGTTTAAGTTATGTAGTGTATACGCGTATTTTTTTCAACAATTATTTTCAACTTTCAACAGCTATTTTTGTGTTGAATGTTGAATCATAAAAATTTAAATTTTGTTGAAACATTTTACGCTTTGATAAAAATTAAATATTAATTAAATTTGGATTCTTAGCATATCTAAATAGATAAAATAACATAAATTAATAGAAAAATCAGAAAAAATTACTGAAAATTATTTTTATTTTTTTTTTAAATTTTTTCACTAGTAATTTTTCAAAAGGGCGCTCACGATTTTTTTTTCATTTTCAATTAAATTTCAATTTCAACAGCTTACTTTGAGCGTGTCTAATATTTTTTTTCTTAGTTTTTTTTTCATCCTTCAACAAAGAAAAAAAATTGTATAACAACGATAAATATTTTTCCTTTTAATGTTATTATTACCCATAGATATAAAAAAATCACATGAACACACACACAGACACGCTCACACATGCAAAGTCATCACTTACACAAAGTAGTTTTTATTAGAACGTGTATCAAAACAAAACAAAAACAAGGCAAAGAAATATAGTTATAATATTCATTCGTTATTTTTTACCACACAACAATTTCATCAACAACAACAACAAGAGCAGAAAAACTGGCATACTACAGGAGCAACAAGAAAAATACAAGTGTGTGAGGAAATGTTGTGTGTCGCGACATTTGAAATGTTAAAAAAAAATAATGTTATTTAAGAGAGTAGGAAAAGGAGAAGAAATGCCGACTCAACAAACTATCGTGTAATATCATTTTGCGTGCATGTCAAATCAACTTGACTAATGTAATGTTTTTTTATTGAATTTATAAATATTTATGTATTATTATTGTATGTTTACTTCAAACTTTTATTTATGTGATTGTTGAAATTGAGAAAAAATAGTAGAAATGTGGTAATAAAAATAATAATAATAATGTTAATATTAATGTTACAGGGTAATGATATTAATAGAGTAAAAAAAAAGGAAAATTCTGATGAAGGGGAATCGTGAAAAGGAAATCTCTTACTTGGAAATGCTTTTTACAATCATCATGATGTTTTATTTTGTTCCCATTATTTCTTTGCATTATTTTATGGAAAATATTTAATTGTTTTAAATGGAAATTGGAGTAAAAAATTAAAGTCGTTGCTTCAAAACTGCTGTCTGAAGAAGTTCATTAGAAAATTTAATTTAAAACTGCTCTTTATTAAAGTTATTTGGAAACGTTTCTGAAAAGTCCTTCTCTCCTTTGAAGTTTTGGGAAATGTTTTTGAAAGCTCTTCTTTTTTTCTCGAAGTTTTTTTAAAAAGCTTTTGAACAGTTACTCTTTTTCTTTTGAAGTAATTTGATAGATATGAAAAAAAGGCTCCATCGCAGTCCCTACGGGTCCTATTGTGGATTTGAAGTAATTTGAAAATTGTTTCTTTAAAGCTCTTCTCTCTCTCGAACAGAAGAGCTTTATTCTATCTTTTGAGGTCATTTGTAAACATTTCTGAAGAGCTCTTCTCTCTCTTGAAGTAATTTGGAAGAGTTTCTGAAAATTTCCTCTCTTTTGAAATAATTTTTAAAATTTTTCTAAAAAGCTCCTCTCTCTCTCTCTTGAATTAGTTTGAAAAAGTTTCTGAAAAGCTTCTCTCTCTCTTGAAGTAATTTGGAAAAAGTTATTGAAAGCTCTTTTCTTTTTCTCGAAGTTATCTGAAAAGTTCCTCTTTTTCTTTTGAATTAATTTGAAATTTTTTTCTTAAAAGCTCTTGTCTCTCTCGAACAGAAGAGCTTTATTCTATCTTTTGAGGTCATTTGGAAACATCGCTGAAGAGCTCTTCTCTCTCTTGAAGTAATTTGAAAGAGTTTCTGAAAAGTTCCTCTCTCTTTAAATAATTTGGGAATTGTTTCTGAAAAGCCACTTTCTCTCTCTCTTTTGAAATAATTTGGAATAGTTTCTGAAAAGCTCCTCCTTCTCTCTTTGGAAAGTAATTTGGAGAAGTTTCTGAAAAGCTCTTCTTTGTCTTGAAGTGATTTGGGAAATGTTTTTGAAAAGCTTCTCTCTTGAAGTAATTTGAAAGAGTTTCTGAAAAGTTCTTCTCTCTTGGAATAATTTAAGAAATGTTTCTGAAAAGCTCCTCTCTCTCTCTCTTTTGAAGTAACTTGGAAAAGTTTCTGAAAAGCTCGACTCCCTCTTGAAGTAATTTGAAAGAGTTTCTGAAAAGTTTTCTCTCCTGAAATAATTTAGGATACGTTTCTGAAAAGCTCCCCTCTCTCTCTCTCTCTTGAAGTTATTGGAAAAAGTTTTAGAAAGCTATTGTCTCTTTTTCAAAAATTTTTAGAAAAGTTTTTGAAAAGCTCTTTTTTTTCTCAGTTCTCTTTTCAAAAAATCTTCGAGTACCGCTATTTCCAACCTGGTTCTTCTCAGCCACTATTTTTAAAAAGGTTTTTGGTCATCAAGTTTTGTTTCCAACTGTAAGACTGACAAAATGTTTCCAATACATCAAGATTAAGTGTGTATTAGAGTCATAAAACGAATCAATGATCTGTAACTAAACAAGAAAAAAAAACATCATAAATTCATTTAAAGGAAGTAGTTTTTTTTTAATTTTAACTTCTTGCCTGTAAACATACAAATGTATTCCAATTTAAATTATATTCTGCAGCGGATTATGTTAATTAGGGAGAATTTTCTCTATCTCACATGTAATTAACAGACTTTAATTTTTTTTTTACTTAAAGTCATAAGTGTATGATTATCCTCATTTAAGTACATGAAATTATTATTTATTTGTCTGCGGTTAGAATTAAACGTTTCTTCCTTATTTGAATTGTAACGAGATTCCAGTAAATTAAAAAAAAATAATAATACGAATACGGAAGAACTTGAAAAAATTCTAATATTCTAAGCATTTAGAGCACTCTTCACATTAAAGGTCAATATTCTGTTATTTTTTTTTGTTTTGCTTTAATTAAGCACATGCTCTTAAAGCTAAATTTGAATTCTCATTATTCTTGTTTCAGTCATGACGTCATGACTTGAAGATGTTTATTTACAAAATTATTGAAGTGGTTTTTGCCAAAAAATCACGAAGAACAGGATTTGAAACCCGTTTCAATTTGATCTGATTATTTTATTTTTAATGTCTCTAACCGCTTAAATATTTTAGTATCAAAATCATCGTGAAATAGTTTAGAACTGTTTTGAATCGAAAATAAAAATTATTTTAATTTGAAAATGCATAAAATTTTATATTTGACCATATTTTGTGTTGCTCTCGTGACGGCAATCGATGTGAGTGAGTCTGAGGATGCGACAAAAGATTTGTTTATCGTTGCACCTCAAGGAAGACTTTATCGCGTCAAACGTCAATGGGGTGGATTCGGAGGTGGTGGCTTTGGAGCAAGTGCCGCCAATGCAGGATCACAGTCATTCAATTATTCACCACAAGGATTTAATGCAGCTCAATCGTTGTCTGGAAGTCAAAGTTACAATTTTGGTGGAAGGACTCTTAGTGTTGGATATGCTGGTAGTTACAGTGCTAATCCAATGGGCGCTTCAGGCTCATTTGCACCAACTTATTCATTTAGTCGATAAATTTCAAGTAAAAAGAAATTTATATTTTAAAAAAATGTATAAAAGTGAAAGAATCGCACCACAATGTCTGGGATGTCGTCATCATCGAATATTAGCATAAAAACTGGACAAACAAGAAAAAATCAACTTCTTTCACTGTTAACATTATTATTATTGTTATTATTTTTGAATAAAAATTTAGCATCACACGAAATTCAAAAATATGGTTCAATTTAGTTTCATTCCAAATACCGTTGAACTTGTGCATTAAATTCAAAAAAAAAAATTAAAAATGAAAACTCTTATTTTCACCACACTCATAGTGATAATTTCAAGTTGTGTCTACTCACATGACCTCGAAACTATCAATGAAGATATTCCAATTGAGCTCTATCTTGTTGCTCCTCAAGGCAGACTTTATCGCGTGAAACGTCAATATGGTGGATATCCAGGCTATGGTGGTGGTGGCTTTGGAGCAAGTGCTGGTCAAGCTGGATCTCAGTCATTTAATTACTCACCTCAAGGATTCAATGCAGCACAATCATTGTCTGGCAGTCAAACATATAATTTCGGTGGCGAGACTCTCAGTGTTGGATATGGTGGAAGTTTTAGTGCCAATCAAAATGGGGCATCAGGATCCTTTGCACCATCATATTCGTATTCCGGTTGAAACTTGACATAAAATGATGTCACAAAAAAATTTTTATTTATTTAATTGTACAAGAAACTTGTATGATGACGATTTACATTTTTTGATTAAAATAAATATTAATTTTAAAGTTATTGGATATTCCGATTGATTTTTGAGAAATAAAACAGGTTTCATTCTTAATGTTTAATATTCTTTACATTAAATGAGGTTATTATTACAATGAAATTGGTGATTTCTGATATTTGTTTGTTTGTTTTTGTAGTGGTTTTAATTTAGTACAAGGTATGAAATCCTGAATAAACGATTTTTTTCTGTGATAAATGCGATTTTGAGAACATTTCAGCATAAGAGACGGACTTGATAAAAAAGTGTCAAACCAGAAAAATTGTTGCACGAGGGAATGTTATCTAACAGTTCTTTTTGTATAGATACACATACAGTGACTTCCAACCCAATTTTCGTACGTACCTACTTATCGCGTAAGGCATTAAGCAAACCCATTTAAGCTTGTAATGATATAAACTTTACAATTGGTGGTGGTAAAACGAAATAAATGGCTATTTGAACTTAATAACCTTTACAGCTGCATTGTTTTAAAAATAAATTGTTTTCAGATACTAAAGTGCAGGATGTTTTATTTGTTGAAGCGTTGAAGAAAAAATACAATTCGACTGATATACAAATATTTGATCCGCAGAATACAAGAAATATAATTTCTGGTAACACAGTATTCCACGGTAAACATGCCATTGCGAGACAATTGAATAAAACGGATTTTATTGAACCTGACATATTTTCACTTTTCATAAGACAAAAAATATTATTCCTTCTTTGGTGATTGCGAACCACATTGCAGGAGTAAAAGTTGACTCGGATAAAAAGGAATTTTTATACTTTGATCCATAACCATCTTTGAACGAAAAAATGAAGATTTTGAACTTATCAAATTTATCACTATATTTCAATTCGATAATGATGTGTACGAATTTGTTATTATATGCATCCGTATAAACAAAACATACACATTAGGAAATAACGCAACATCAAAATAATGACTCTATGAACTGTGGTATCTATGCCCTTCTCGCATTTGAACAGTTTGCAAGTGAAACCAACATTTTGATCCAATCAATATGAGAAAAGTATACTGTAGTGTACTCTTAGAAATAGCTGATGATTGCTTCAACGACTGTGTCTTTTGTGGAATTGATATAGTTTCATTAAAAAATTCTATATCAAGACGCAACTTCTGCAACCGATCCATGCATTTATAAAATTTGTTCAAAATAAAAACAAACCGTTTTTCAAATTTATTCATCTAATTTTTAATTTGGATCGAATTGCATCGACAGAAGAGGATAATTATCGTCCTTCTTGCTATTGCGTTTATCTCGACGTCGTGCTAAATTAGCGTATTTAGTTATTGCTGATTTTAAACTTTTGTATTGTTTCACTTGAATTAAAAAGATTAAAATGGCAACAAGGAACGTCCAACGTTGTTGATGTGTTCTTTCGAAAAAAAATTTACTTTCATTTTTAAGAAAAATAATAAAAAAAATTAATAAAATCATCTTAACCCATGGAACATTAACCCTACTTAGTAAAAAATTTCTCTTAAAAAAATTTGCACTATCGTAATATTTTTGAATGTCATAAAAATGCGCTTTCACATTTTCTTTTAAATTTTACGTTTTCTTTTTTTTTGATTATTTCTTCTTTGTGTACTAAAAACCATCATTTATTTTACATAAAATACAGAACAAAAAGGTCATTGGCTACTATCAGGTTTTATTTTATTTTTTTTTAATCATCATCATAAAAGTAAATATTTAATAAAAAGAATTATAGTAAATAATTTTTAATTTAGTCAGTTTACAGCAGCTATCAACTGAAGACGTTCTTTCCGCAAAAAATAAAACATCGAAGACAAATTTAAAATATTTTTTTAAGGTAGAAGTGATTGAAGAATATAAAATTAAACAAAATGAATAAATTAATCTGTTTAACGGTACTTTTTGCTATCTGTGTTGGTGCTTTTGCAGGTAAGAGCTGAATTTTGATCTTTTTTACATTAATTGATGGGAAGGGTTCTGTGAGATTTTAAAATATTTTTATCAGATTTTGTTCAGAAAAAATATTCAAAAGTGACATTTTCAATATTTTTATTGAAAAAAAATTCAAGTTGAAAGGATTTCGTCCTAGGTGTCGTGATTCAGCTTTACAATTAAAAATTCGACTGACTTTATTTTGAGTTGATTTTTTACAAAAATTTAATTTTAATGTAAAAAATTATTGACATCTTGACCTAATTTTTTTCAGATTCATGGTCCATTGTCTTAAAATTGTCATTAAATTTATAGAATTTTGCTTATCACTTCATTCAATTTTAATTGTTGAATATTTTTGTTATGTTCAAAACACTTCATTCATACATCAAAGTAAATTGTATTTACTTAAAAAATTTATATAAAATTCGGCAAAACCCGTTTATTACATAAAAATTATCAAGTAATTTTTTTTATTTCATGTCTAATTACTTGTCCAATTACAGAAATTTTATCACCTGAATTGTATTTGGTGGCACCACAAGGTCGTCTCTATCGTGTCAAACGTCAATTTGGTGGTTTCGGCCAATCAAGTGCTCTTGCCAATGCTGCATCTCAAGGCCAATATTACGGACCCGGTGGATTTGGTGGTGGTGCCGCTCATGCTCAAGGTCAAGCATTTAACTCACAGGGACCATTGGGTGGATTTGGCGCCAGTCATGCCGGAACCCAAACACAACAATTCCATGCTGGACCAGGAGGCTTCCAAGGAACTGCTGGGTTAAGTGGAAGTCAAGCATACAATTTGCCTGGAGGACAAACAGTTGATGTTGCTTATGGGGGTACTTACAATGCCGGACCTGGAGGTGTAACTGGAGGCTCATCAAATTCAGTTGGATTTAGTGGATAAATTTTAAATTGAAATTCAAATTCGTTCAATGAATGAAATGAAAAAAAATAAATAAAAAAATGTTATTTTTAACAAAATTTCTGTTTTCGAAACATTTTATTTCATTTTAAAGTAAATTACCAAACAAAATACATTCAAACACACATAAAACTTTAAAGGTTACGCGATTTCCATGCTTTTAAGTAGTTTAACATATTCTCTTGTTACAGGAAAATAATATGAAACTATGCCCATTTAAGGGAAAGTTTTCCATTTCAGTAAGTAACAAAATTGCAACAACTTCGAAATAATCTCGCACATGAATTATAATTTATATCATATTGCTTGGAAATTACTTCACTTCTTCTCATTTCTTGCATTCACACACGCTAAAAACAGACTTTGGCCAAAAACTTTCATTTTAAAAGAAAAACATGCATAATACTAAATTATAGTGCTTTTTTTTATGTGTTTTTATTATTATTCATATTTTTTGTAAGGCAACTATTTTATATTCATCTGAAAATGTGTTTCTTTAAGGAAAACACAACTATGAAGAACATTAAGATGTGGCTAATAAATTCAATTTTATTACCACTAATTTGCTTTTTCTTGTTGTTGCGAAACACTGGGAACGAAGAATGTCCATGATTAATGTTGTGACTGAATTTTTTGAAGAAATTTTTGTGTGTGTTTTCTCTGAAAAGGTTCCATGAGAGAATTTGTGTGCTTTGAATGGGAGAGAGAGAGAGAAAAGGGGAAGATTGTGAAATTTACTTAAATCGAGAAAAAATTTAAAAGTTAATAAAATTATAAAATGTCTAAAGAAAATCAGTAGGAAATATATTTTAAGTGGAAACGCCTGGTTATTTTTATTTTTTTCCATTTTACAATGAAAGTGCCACTACACTGAAGTTATCAGGCGCTCCAGGTGTCATCAATGATTTTTACTCTGAATTTTGGTTTTTTAGCTAGTTTTCAATTTTTTTCTCCGTGTAAATGCCAAAATCAGCTAAATATTGGACGTATTAAAGCTTTCCTAAAAAATTTTCCAAGAGAAAAGTCTTTGATGCGTATGCAGATCAATAGGAGACACCAAAATACACATATTTTTATCTGGGTTTTTCGATTGGACCCTCCAGAGGGTCTTAAGAGGGATTTTTGTGTAATTTTAATCATATTTTGTCTTACCTGAAAAATGTTTCTACAGCAAAGCCTAATAACTAGACCGAAGTTATGAACCACCTTGGCCGCTTCGGGGAGGGTTTATTTAGACCCTTTGGACCCTCCCCAACACCCCCAGCCACCATCATTTTTTCTCAGTTTTTCATTTTTTTTCCTCCCTGTAAATCACTTTTTCCGCTCTCAGCGCCCTCTGGAGGGTTCAATCAAAAAACAACTTTACCATACAAAAAATGTTCAGCAAAGCTTAAATACGATGAATTTTAGACAGACAGCCCTCTTAAGCCCCTCTGGAGAGTCTAATCGTAAGACCCAAAAAAACCAATGTGTATTTTGATGAATGGAAACGCCTGGTTATTCAAACTTTCATGGTAATTTTGGTGTCTGGTAATTTTTATTTTTTTTTAATTTCTCCATAAAAGTGTCTCATTAATTTGAATGTTTTCATCCTTAAAAGTAATTGTGCCTTGTTTTTTTTTGAATTTCATATCAAACCGTCTCGTTTAACGTTTAAAATGAAATGCAAAATCCAGCCAATTCCAATAATTTTACATAAACACACATCATTTCAGAAAAAATTGCACTAAAAATGATAAAATCTTACATTGATCAAGTTCAAATTGCATCTTTCAATGGATTCAAATTCCAAAACCAAAATAGACAAAAAATACACTCAATTTGATATTGAATTGTTCACCACAATACGTGACATCACGTTTAAATGTCTTATGTCTGAACAATGAAATACATTTTTTATTTCTTTTGGTTTAGACTTTAAATTGTGTCTTCTCTGTTCGTGGTTTGCCACAAATATTGGGTTGAAATTTAGTTTCATCTTCAATTGTTATTGCAGCAATATTTTTGAGAAAATTTGAATCTTCAATGAAAAAAGTAAATTAATAATAATAATAATTTAAAATTTTTCAGTTGAATGACTCATTTAATTAATAAATTTATTTATAAATTGCAAATAAATTCCTTAGACAATAAATTGCATTTTAAAAGGATAATGCCTCTTAATCTTGTTAAATGTTCCACTTACACACACACACACACACACAAAATGGTTGATGGAAAACATAAGCGCTGCATGTTGGTCTGGTACATTTTAAAGTTGATGTTCCTTTACACAAATAATATTATCATCATTATATTATTAGTAGTTGTAGCAGTAAAAGGATTCGTTTCAGCTAAATTAAATAACACTTAAGTTAATTAATTCCTTTAGGTCATTAATTTGTTGTGCATCTAAGCAAAAATAGATGATAAATTGATAAAACAGATATAATTTACATTGAATTATGACTCTAATAAGAAAGTTTTCATTATAAATTTAATTAAATTATTTTATTAAAAATATGGAAACGCCTAGTTTATTGTAAATTTAGCAAATTTTACAATGGAAACGTCTGGTCATTTATAATTTTTTCTGATTTCATAGTGGAGACAACTGGTATTTGGTATAAATTCAAAAAAAATATTAATAAAAAGTTTGAAATTAATCTTCGAAGAAAACAAAAAATCAAATTATCTCCCAGAAAAATGAAAGCGCTACCAACTTAAATTATTATTATTTATAATGCAAAACACGTAAAGCGTCTCATAAATTCCAAACATATGAAAAAAGTTTTGCAATAATTTTCACTTTAATGTACACACACATATTTTCTTTTTCTTCTTAAACATAAAAATTTTATTCACATATATAATAATATTTAATTCTTAGTTATTTACAGAATAAATATTGTTTATAAAAAAGTTTTATGTGTGTGTGTGTCTGTGTACAAAGATAATTATTCATATCTATGCATGAGACACAACAAAAATATTTGTATATTTATTTAAAAAGAGGAAAAATTCGAGGAAGAAAAAGTTAAAAAATGGTGTGTGTGGCCTATGAATGTGAAAGAAAGTGAACGAATATTTTTTTCTTCATTTAAACTTCAATTTAAAGCAAGCAATATTTTTAATCACATTTCATAATAGTAAAAAACTATTCAATTCATCTTTTTAACATGTCGTTTGAAACTTTGAAAAGAAAAAGATGAACAAGAAAATGTTGTTTCTCTTTTAAGATTATGTCACAAAAACACTTTTTTAATAACATTTTATCTGAACAATTTAACAATTTAATCTAGAATTTCGTTTTTGAATATTTTTTTTTTTTTGAAAAAGAGCCTATTTTAAATAAAAAGTTTTTGTGTTAAGGGTTTCAATACTTGTATGTTTAAATATACAACACAAAAAAGGAATCTTTTTTGACATAAACTTGCCAATTTATATAAGTTTTTCAATATGATATGAAGAGTAAAAGAGTGTGTCATATCAAACTTGTGCGAAATTTTGAATAACACACTTACATATACATACACACACACACACTATGATATACACAAAAGTTAAAAGTTCTGTGAAGTGCACTTTAAAATTAAAATAGTGATGTATGTCATTTGTTTCTTTTAAAAGGGAAGATTGCTTATGTATTGTGGTGTAATATGCGTTCACACATAAAATATGCTCAAAAATTAACAGGGACCAAGTAATCATGAAATATTGACTTAAGTGCATTATCATCATCACATATCAGGCATCATGGTATGCCATAGCCAGCGAGCAGTGGCCTATTATTGATTCAGACTGAAATAAACTATCCTATTGAGACATGGAAGATCCTATCTTCACTTTTTGGATACTTTCTTTCAGGTATGGGGTTTTCCATGCTGTAGTGTTGTAAGGCAGTATATGTGATTTAAGGGCTCTAATATTTGGGAAATGTATGAATGAAAAACTTGAAAGAATTAACAAAAAAAAATAATGGAAAAAAGGAAGTGAATAAAGTCACCAACTGTGACTTCATTCAAGTGATTTTTTTCAACTACAAAGCTGTAAATTTTTTGAAGATCATCAATTACAAGTGGATGCAAAACTGACACTTCTGCTTCTTCGAGGTGAGGCATAGTTGGTACAACACGCTGGTTATCTACTTAAACCATCCAATGTTTGACATTTTTCGACATCTTAAGACGAGCATTCTGGTGGGTTCGGCAGATATTTCGTTGACATGTAGAAATCAACACCTCCTTTAGGGTGGTATGACATAGTTTGTATAATACATACGCATGATAAAAGCAAGTAGTTGCACACTTAAACATAGCTTGAATTTCCTTCATCTTATAATAAGAGTGATAGTGATCTTTGTGCAATAGTTCGCATTCTTGCAAAAGTTGCTAGCTTGCAGTCGGGTTGCTGGAACAGGCTCAAAAAAACCAGCCTCTCTTTTAAATTCAGGTTTAAGACATGTTTCCTTTTTCATATCTTCATTTTCCATAAAAAAAAAGTGGCAATTATAAATATATTTTGAAAAATTTTCCGCCATCCCTATTATTTGGGTCTCATGCTTTAATGTCAACTTCATTCTTGCCTTCAATTTTTTTTTGTCGATCTCCATATGGTTTTCAGATAAAAAGTTATAATACGATTATAAGCACTTTTTATTAAAAAATTTTGACTAAATTGTCAACACACTTTCTGAAAGGCTCATAGAAATCTGTCCCTCTAATAAGTTCAGGTTTAAGACATGTTTCCTTCTTCACATCTTTGTTTTCCATAAAACAAAAGTGGCAATTATACATCAATTTTGAAAAATTTTCCGCCATTCCATATTTTGGTCTTGGCTTTAATGCCAACTTTTTTCTCGCCTTCAATTTTTTTTGTCGATTTCCATATCTAAAATAAATATAAAAATATAGTAATATCCATAATTAAAAATTGTTATCTGAAGCAGACGTTTTACCACTCAATTTCACAAAATGTTCTCAAAAGCGCATTTTACTTAAAAATGTTCCCCAAAAAAAAGAAAATCAAGTATGTGTGTCTTATTCTCTTTGATCCTAAAATTTTTGTTTGTTTAAGAACTTTATTATCATGTTAAATTTTATATTATATTATATTTTAATAAAATTGTAAGACTTTAAAATGACACAGTATGTACATCAAAGAAATTAATTAAAACAGTTTGAAGTTGGTAAATGAGAAGTAGACAAAATTTCTCAAAGTTTAAGGGTTTGAACAAAAATTAAGATTTTAAAATGACTCAAACTATGTCGATAAGAGTTAAAATAATTAAAATTCAATCAAAATCCTTCAAATTTTTATTTAACTTACACTAATTTCTATTTTTTTTTTCTAATACTAATATTTTTTGACTAAACCCTAAATAATTTATGTGTTTCTTAACTGGCAAGACAAGTCAATTTAAATTATAAAATTACATCATAACTGGGCTTTTTCGTATAATTTTTTGTTACATTATGTTACAAATCTAGAGATCACAACATTCATTTTAATTATTAATGGAAAATAATTTACAATTTAAATATCCATCGATTAATTTTTTTTTCAATACAATTGTGTAGTTCGATAATTATTTGGTAATAATTTTATATCACTAAAATCACTTAAATTTTCGGAAAATATTCGGACAACAATGAATTTTTTATTCTCATAAACTTTGAGAAAGCTGGTAAATGTGTTTGTGAAAAGGAGACGACACACCTGCGTGTCTTTCTGCAATTCAGGTTCTAATTTATCCCAAAAATCGACCATAAAATGACCTTTTTCTGTTTTATTGTAGCACAGCTCATGTGAAACTATGACGTAATCGACACGCATTGTAGATAAATCGTTGTGAACTTCAATGGAATTTCGCCGGGAATACATTGAGTAAATTGCTTTTGTGCGTCTTCTATGATTGAATTTAGGGAAATAAAGTTGGTTTTAAAAAAATTTTATGGAGAGTTTTAAAATTAAATGTTTTACCTCATTTCAGGTAATTCAATGTGAGGATGATTAATTATAGGACGTTTGGTTATTAATTGGACTGCTGAAATGACGTCAACTGGTCCTCCGAATTTGGCATCGTGTGCTGTCGTTGTGTCAATCCATTTAAGGAGCTTAAGCAACTCGATGTTTTGAGTGTCCTTGATTTTGTACTGGTTTTTTATGTTCTGAAAATTAAGGAAATTTAAGGTCTAATATTTGATTCAAAAAGTTTTTGTGGCCTTTTTAAGGTCTTAAAATCAATTCAAGGAATTTTTTGAGGTCTTAAAATCAATTAAAGGAAATTTTTGAGGTCTTAAAATGATTCAATGGACATTTGAGGTCTTAAAATCAATTCAAGGAAGTTTTTGAGGTCTTAAAATCAAATCAAGGAAATTTTTGAGGTCTTAAAATGATTCAACAGAAATGTTGCGGTCTAACTAATTCAAGGAAGTTTTGAGGTCTTAAAATCAATTCAAGGAATTTTTTGAGGTCTTAAAATTATTCAAGGAAAATTTTGAGGCCTTAAAATGATTCAAGGGAAATTTTGAGGTCTCAAAATCAATTCAAGGAATTTTTTGAGTTCTTAAATGCGATTCTAATGTTTGAAAGCCGTGTAATATTCAAAATAAACAAAAAAAAATATAAAATCTTACCTTAAAACCCGGATTGATCAGCGTGCAAATCATCAAGACGACATAAATCATAAAAAACACATGCGTATTTTTCAAAAACCACTTTTTCGATGGAATCGTTGCAACGAAAACGCATGTAAATGGAATGAAAACAAATTTAAATTTCTCCACCACAACTTGAAGCACACCTAACGCCATTAACTGTGTCAAGTTAAAAACAAAAACTGGATCTGGTGGACAATGACCATCATCTGACACTGAATTTTCGATTTTTGACGCAGTTGAATCTTCACACGATTTTGTCTCTTTTGAAGATTCACTATCTTGCTTTTCCATGTTACTTGTGTTATTCGATTTTTCCGCTTGTCTACTTCGTTCCTTTTCATTGATTTGATCTTTTAATTTCTTGATGTCACTTAAAAATGAAGTTTTTTCCTTCTCAGCTGCAAGGAAATGACTTGCTTTACGTCTCTTGTACGTCAAATAATCGTAATTACAGCTTTTGAGAAGGTCTAAGCACTTTTGTATGGCTTTCTCCGTATTTGGATTTGATAAGTCATTCATTTTAATTCGATTTTCTTCCATGTAATCTTCGATGACATAATTTTTCGCGCGTTCCTTGTTATCACCCGATGCTTCCTGGTAATTTCGTTCACGTCGATTTTGTAAATATTTTCCCATTGTTATCACAATAAATAAACACAGATTTTTAACACAAAAAACATTGAACATATTTTTCAATGTCTCATATTGGATGGTATTGAACTGGATTGAATTATCATACAAAAATGAGGAAATCGAATGCGGGAACATGTCAAAACGGATGGCTGCCATTCTGATGTATGACAGCGTTATGTTTTGGTCCTGATGATCACTGAAAATCTTGTTCATGATGTCGAATGTGATGTAAGCGAAGAAGACGAGTAATGCGAGATTTCGAATGAATCTTCGTGCACGTGAAATCCTACTCGGATCTGGAGTCGGATTGTACATACTCAATTTTATGATATGTAGCTGTAAACTAATCGCCATTGTAAAGTGAATCGATGTAAGGTAAAATGAATTTTTGTGAGTAAGTGCATATGCAAATACGTTCGCTGATATTTGGGAGAACGTATAATCGTTGACAAGTCCTTTGCTTAAAACGCCTGTTTCGTATAAGAAATAAATGACTAGTATCTGAGTACTAAATATCACGGATGACACGGGCCAAAAAATAATCGAAATTGTCGTTATCAATGCCATATCTGATATAATTGAGAAATTCCTTTGCACTTCATCATTTGACCTTGATCTCCTTTTCGCAATTTCCTTACTCAGGATGAAAAATTGTATTAAAATGAATGGAAATGCGAAATTTTCTCTCGAACTTGGATGGTTGTGAACATTCGTGGCATGTTCATGTAATGTAAAATAATAGATGACACATGAAAATCCACCAAAAATGTGTTTGCTCAAAAATGTGCCATACATGTACATTGTAAACACCATTAGACCAGATAATACCCAAACAATTGACAGATAAAAGTATGTTGGATCTGAAAAGCCATGACAATCATCATGTGTCGAATCCCAGCACCATAACATCCGAATATCATACGTTCCCGTCATGTTCATGAACGTTAAATACAATAAACTGCTAAAAATTTCTGGTACAACGTAAAATCGATGTGCACCATTTATCGTCAACGGAAATTCCGTCATATTATCAAATAATACTCGATTGAGTCCGGAATCGAATTCCCGGTCTTCCACAATTGTCTTGTAATAGTAGAAATATTGATCTTTTGCAAAAATTAAATATCTCTCGATTTTCGACAACTCACTGAATCCTGTTTGGAATTCAAAGACATTGCTAACATGGAAAATGTGAATGCAAGCGAGGCCGATTCCTGTGAAAAAAATGAATTTTAATTTTATTGCAAAAAATTTCATTGAATTGACAAAATTACCAATTAAAGCCGATGACAGAATAAAAACGAGCCGGTTTTCAATCATTTTGATGATATTTCAACTGATTCTCCTATTTTCAGTTATTTTGATTGATTTTAATTCATTTTAAAGTGTATTTCATGAATGAAATGTAATTTTTTTCTCCACTTTTACTTTTATTTTGTTTTTTTTTTTACTTTGTTTATATCAAGTAATTTTAGCCCCTTAAATTTGTAACCCTGATTTTTAGTGTCCTAAAAATTTTCAACGAAATTATTGACTGAAATTTCAATCAAATGGTATGAAATTTAATTGCTTTCGATTTGAACCGACCCACCAGGTGGCTGTGCGAGGCATATTTTCAATGTAAATCTGTTTTTTTTTTGACAGTTTTGAGGCTTTCCTGGAAATTTTTCAAGCCCAAAATGGTATCGGTAGAAAATTCACTTTTGCAGATAAGTCTATTTAGGCATTTGGAACAACCAGATGGCGCTCAAGTGCGATTTTTAATGTTATTTTAGTTCTTTAGAGTTATTTTTAAGGATTTCTATAAAATTTTCTTAGTTGATGGCTAATCAGATAGATAGAAAATTCAGTTCTACAAATAAGTTAAATCAAAAGAAATCGACAAGAAAATCGGTCATTTTTTAAAAATTCAGTTATTATGAAAAAACGCCGCCATTTTGAATATTAATTGAAGTTTTTGACAAAAAAATATCCAACATTTTGAAGTTTTACATAAAAAATCCACCATTTTGAAAATTTTTTAAAAATCCTTTATTTTAGAATTTTGAGCCTGAATTAGAAGTCCTGAAACCAAACATCCAAAATAAGTAAAATTTCATAATCAAAGTTGTTACTGACCCTTGAAACGTGTTGATGAAGATTCATAGAGCTCTGCTCCCCTCGAGACGACCAAGATTTTCGATAAAGCCGTCGATAGTTTCAGTTAGGAAATCTTTCATAAATTTTAAAGAAAAAACACAAAAATTTCATTAAAATCTGAATCAAGTCCAATCTTGGCATATTCTCAATTTCATTTCAGCCATTGGTGTTTTGACCACCTGTCACTTCGAAATTAAAAAGTGAAAAAAATATTCAAGTGCAATATTTACTCAAAATTATCCATTAATCATGGATGTAATCAACAAATTATATTCATCTGTGAGTAGTACGGTGTCGGCGTCAGTGTCTCAACTTCAGACTGTGCTTCCAGGGAATCCAGTAACGCGTGAATTTGAAGCAGAAAAACATATTGCTTCCTGTGGACGGGGTAATTTCCTTTTAAATTGAATATTAATTAATTTATTTTTAATATTTTTTACATTTCACAGGATTAGTATGGAAAATTTACAAAGGTTACAAGAAATCCACAAAACAAGAGGCTGCAATTTTTGTGATGGAAAAACGAATGCTCGATAAGTGGTCAAAAGATGATCGTGACTCATTCATAGAACAACTAAAACGTTCCATTATACAGCTGACCAAAATAAGACATCCCCAAATATTGACAGTGCAACATCCGTTGGAGGAAAGTAGGGAATCACTTGCATTTGCCACAGAACCGGTTTTTGCATCTCTCGCCAACGTCCTCGGAGATACAAGTAATATGCCATCCCCTAATAATGTGTCAGGTCACAAGTTGTTTGATGTTGAAATAAAATACGGCTTAATGCAATTAGCAGAAGGAATTGGATTTTTACATTCAGACGTCAAATTACTGCATCGGAACATCACACCCGAATCAATTGTGATCAATAAACAGGGCGCATGGAAGATTTTCGGTTTTGATTATTGTGCAATGAACCAACCAATGACTGATGGAAAACCGTATTGGCCTTTGGTTGAATACAATTCATCGTGGCATGTCTTGACACAACCAAGTCTAGAATTTATGGCACCAGAATATTCATTGATTTCAAGTCATTCCCCGGCAAGCGATATTTATTCACTGGGCATTTTGATTTATACGGTTTATTCGCGTGACGGTAAACCCCCGAAACAGTTTGGCAAGGACTTTAATGCATACAAACGATTTGCAAGTGACTTGAAACAAGGAAAATACCCGAATTTATCGGATATTCCAGAGCAATTAGTGGAGTATGTGAAGCTCATGTTAAATGCAACACCTGAAATGCGTCCCAATGTCCATGAATTTGTTAAAACGCCATTTTTCGATGATGTCGGTGTGAAAACCTTAAGTTATCTTGATTCTCTGTTCCAGTGGGATAATTTACAGAAATCCAAGTTCTATAAAGGTAATTCAAAGATCTTGAATTAAATGACATCAAAATTTATTTTCATTGTAATTCCAGGCTTACCACAAATAATTCAAAAGTTACCTCATCGCATCAACTTGTACCGGATTTTGCAATGTCTCGTGAAGGAGTTTGTCAATCCACAAATGGTTCCGTTTGTGTTGCCCAATGTCCTCATGATTGCAGATAAGTGTAGTCAAGATGAATATTTGAAATATGTGTTTCCACATTTGAAGCCTGTCATGAAAATGCAAGATCCGATTCAAATTCTACTTATTTTCATGCAAAAAATGGAACTTTTGCTCAGATTGACTCCAGCTGAAGATGTCAAAACGGAAGTTCTTCCAATGTTATATCGCGCCCTTGAATCGGATGCACAACAAATACAAGAATTGTGCTTATCGGTCCTTCCTACATTTGCGTCATTGATCGATTATCCGGCCATGAAGAACGCGTTGATGCCAAGGATCATGAAATTGTGTCTTGGAACTGGATTTGTGAGTGTGCGTGTTAATTGCCTGCTATGCATCGGAAAATTGTTGGATAACCTTGATAAATGGCTAGTGTTAGATGACGTCCTTCCATTTTTGTCTACAATTCCATCACGAGAACCCGCTGTCATTATGGCAATTTTAGGGATTTATAAGCTGGCTCTCAATCACAATAAACTTGGAATCACAAAAGAAGTGATGGCTAACAAGATAGTTCCATTTTTGGTACCTTTAAGTATTGAAAATGGGTTTTCAGTGGCTCAATTCAATGCAATTATGTCGATGATCAAAGAGATGGTTCAACGCATTGAGGCTGAGCATCGCACAAAATTGGAACAATTAAACTCTATTAAGCAGGAATCCAAGGAAATGGACTTGAATTTGCAAGCAGCTAATGGTCCATTAGTTCCAAGTGTCAAATCACCTCCGTCAAATGAAATGGATAAAATGTTTACAGATCTAGGACTTGATGGTTACATGGATAACGCACCCTTTTCCGATAACTCTTCAAATAACAGCTCACAAAATGGATTTTTCACATCAAATCACACTTCGGCCATTCCACAAAGTCGTTCAAGTGGTTCATTGTCCCTGCAAGACAAACAACGAATGGTCGCACAGCAAGAAATGAATCAACGTCTCCAGAATCAAACACCAATCATGCCGGCTGCTGTCCAACCCAAACAAGTCACAAAACCGAAAGATCTCACATCAACGTTAATTGAATCAAATTTAAATCAAATGCGAATTAGTCCAAGTCCTAGTCAAAATACAATGACAAGTCCAGTTGCTTGGGCGTCGCAACCACCCCAAAATAACTCATTTGCCCAATTCAATGCATTCCAGGCGTCCCCAGCTTTGCCATGGACAAATTCAGTGACAGCAGCGACACCATCACAGTGGACGACCCCAACTCAAAATCCTGTCAGTAATTCAAATAGTTTTAATGCACTGAATAACTTATTTCCAGGAAAAGATAAAATTCCGATGAATCAAATGCAAACAACGAATATGTCGATGACGTCACCTCTCACACCAAACATGAGCTTCATGAATACCACAAACAATAATAACAATAATCAGACAAATGCACTTTCGAAAGATGACATTATGGATTTTTTGAGCTAAATTATTATTTTTACAATTTTTCTTTAAATTTATCTCTGTGAAGTTTGTTCCGATATTTTTTTAACGATTTTGACTGAATTTTCACTGATTTTTAGTGAATCAAATAAGCTAACGATTTTCAGTGAATTTTCACTGTATTTTGAAATGAATCACATGGTCTAACGGATTTCATTGATTTTTCAGTAATCTCAATTGGATGAAAGCGTAATAAATATCGGAAAAAACTTCACAGAGGTTTTAATATTTCCATATAATTGAATTGAATTAACATTTTGAGTGTCTATGTAAATTATCCTGCTTTAAAAGTATTTTGAATGTTTAAATAAAATTATTTAATTAAAAAAATTCAAATTTTTTTTTTTAATTTTTTTGTGATAATTTTCTTTATTAATGTTTCCAATAATAATTTTAATAATTTTTACAAGATTTGTATTTTTTTTTCCTTCCTGAATTGAGAGGTCTTATTTGAACTACGCAAAAAAAATAAAAGAAGTTTAATAAAAATATTTAATGATTAACATTTGCAGCGGCCACAGTGCACTTGGCCATTGTTGGGGAGGCGCGTGTAATTGGGTCTGTCATAAAGAAATCTTTCAATAATTTTTGTTTTAAATCAATGCTAGCCTCAAACCGTCCTGCAGCTGTTTTTGCCAATTCCTCGGCACGCTTATCAAAGTTTGCCGGTTGTCGTTTGTTGAAATGAACCAAATTTGGTGAAATTTCTTCCATTCTATCACGTAATTCATCCAAGGTGTCATATGGCAATGGAGTGCCCACAATTTCAGAGAGGGCACGAACAATTTTCCAATCTTCACGTGCCATGCCTGGGGGAGAGACGGCAACTAAGGTTTGTTGTGCACGTCCCTCGGTATTGACGTAAGTTGCTTGTTTTTCTGTGTAAGCGGCACCGGGTAAGATGCAATCGGCAATTGATGCTCCATTGTCACCATGATGACCTTGATAAATGACGAAACAATCTGCAGGAAGGGATTCACGTTTAACATTTCCAGCGTCAGCACCCAATAAAATTAATACTTTTGGTTGGGCAGCAACGGCAGCATCAACTCCGGGTGTGTATCCAATATCGAGGGCAGCTGTTTGTCCAGCTGTAGTTTGAAGGACATTGAATGGCTTCCAGTTTGGATCTTCAGGTGTCAATTTTCCAGCAAGTGTCTTAGCAGCAGCCAAAAATTGAGCACCATCCTTGCGAGCAAGCACATTCGCACCAACAATCACTAATGGACGTTTTGCTGCTTTTAATTTTCCAAAGAATGCATGACGACCTGATGCGATATCAGCCAAAACTTGTGGATCAGATCCCAAATCTTCATGAGGGTATGACAAGTCAACATTAGGACCAATCATTGCAATATCAGTTTCATTATGGACATAACCCTTGCGAAGACGAGTGTTCAATAAAGGAGCTTCATAACGTGGATTTGTGCCAACAAGCAAAACTAAATCAGCTTTTTCACAAGCGGCAATTGAATTATTCAAAATGTAATTTGAACGTAAATCTGTGCCGGCACCTTCAGTTGGGAAGCTTTGTTCTGTGCAACATGTCTCGGATCCAAGACGATTCAAGAGATCTTTCAATGCAACCATTGCTTCGGCATCGGCCATTCCACCTGAAACAACAGCAATTTTTCCTTTTGGTGCATTTTGTAATGCTTTTGCCACAGCAATCAAGGCTGATTCCCATTCAACGGCTTGTAATTCACCATCGGGCTTTTTCAACATGGGTGCCACTAAACGTTGACGTTTCAAACCATCACAAGCAAATCTCGATTTGTCTGAAAGCCATTCTTCATTAATTTCTTCATTTTCACGAGGTAAAATACGAAGAACTTCATTTGTTCTTGTATTGACGACAATATTGCTGCCAACACCATCCATGACATCAACACTATCAATTCGTCGAATTTCCCAGGGACGTGCAACAAAACTGTATGGCTTGTTTGTCAAAGCACCAACAGGACACAAATCAATGACATTACCGGAAAGTTCACTGAGGAAAAATTTCTCGACATATGTTCCGATTTGCATTTCATTGCCACGTCCTGTAGTACCTAAATCATCAACACCGGCAACTTCAGATGCAAATCGAATACAGCGCGTACAATGAATGCATCGTGTCATAATCGTTTTAATCAATGGTCCAATATCCTTGTCTTCCACTGCTCGTTTTCCTGCATGGTTAATATCTGTGAAACGGGATCGATCTGATCCGAATGCCATTGCCTGATCCTGTAAATCACATTCACCACCCTGATCACAAATGGGACAATCAAGTGGATGGTTTGCGAGCAAGAATTCCATGACACCTTCACGAGCTCGTTTTGTCATCTCAGAATTTGTCTTAATTCGCCATCCTTTCATTACAGGCATTGCACATGCAGCAACCGGTTTTGGACTTCGCTCAACCTCAACCAAGCACATACGACAATTTCCGGCAACTGCTAATCTCTCATGGTAACAAAAACGAGGTATTTCAATGCCAACTTGGGCAGCTGCTTGTAAGACGGTAGTTCCAGGTTCAACCATTACCGGAATGTCATCAACGAAAACTTCAATTTTTTCGGGTGCTTTACTGGGAACAGCACTAGCAGCACTGCTCTTAAATACCTGAGCATTTACTTGACAGGTGACTGGCTTCACAGCACGGAGATTGCTAATGCGAGTCAATGGAGTGCGCAGCATTTTTATGAATATTATTCCTTCTGTCTCTTAACTCCTTGAAATTTTTATTTAGCACGCACTCTTATCGTTTCGATTTAAAAGGATTTTTTCACAGGAATTTCCGTTTCCAAGATGGTTTTCTGCAAAATAAGGATTGAAATTGAAATTAAATATGCATATTTTTTGGAAAAAAATCAATTTAATCACCTTGGTTTTAGTGGAAACCAAATTTTATAAAAATTTTTCGTGTTTATGTAATCTTTGACAGTTCAGCTGACAAAAAATGACAGCTATTGTCAGTGACGTCTCAGAAAGGGGGGCATTGATAAAATTAAATTTAAAATTAATGTCACTGGTAATTAAATATTTCTCTTTATTAATTAAATATTTTTATACAGATATCATAAAAATAATTTCACTTCTACTTTTTTTTTTTATATTTTTATACAAAGTGTACATAACTTTCGTAACAGGTGAAATTTAATATATAAGGGATAAGTAGATTGAGTAAATTTACAAACACACGACTTGAAAGAAATCCGAATCACATAGTTTTTTTTTTTGAAAACAAAAGTCACGTCTTGAATTTTAGGCACAACACCTACTTCTTTGTGTACTGGCAGCACCTTCAGGATCATCCTCGACCGAGTCTTCCAACACAAGAGCATTTCCTCGTCTCATTGATCCTTGTCTATTTAAATTTGATTGATTTTTTGCATTGCTCGCAGAAATCATATCATTTGCTAGTGAAAGAAATAAATCGTCGACACCTTCATTGAGCTTGGCCGATGTCTCGTAATGTTTTGCACCCACCGCATTCGCATACTCTTCAGCTGTCTCCAAGGTTATTTGTCTATCTTTGGCTAAATCAATTTTATTACCGGCAATTGCTAACGTAATATCATTGCCCAACATTTTCTTGAGTTCTTTTACCCAACTCTTCACTTTTTGGAATGATTCTTCATCGGTGATGTCATAAACGAGTATCGCTCCGTTTGAGCCTCTGTAATAAATTGGACCTAATGCGTGGAATCTGCATGTGAATCATAAAAAAAAGTATTATTTAAAAAAAAAATAAATACATAGAAGAAGCCATAAAAATTCACCTTTCTTGACCAGCTGTATCCCAAATACTTAAATTCACTCGATTATCGTCGATGTTGATTTTTTTATTTAGAAACGAGGCCTTTAATTAAAATCATACGAAAAATTCGTTACATCTCTTATCTGTTATTTACAAATAAAATGAATCATGTACCTGCAACGTTGATATATGTTTAGGATTAAATTTTGACTCGACATATCGTAATACGAGACTTGTTTTTCCAACACAGCCTTCTCCTAACAGTACCACCTTAAAATTGTATGATGTTCCATTTGTGGACATTTTTTATTTTAGTATAAAAAGAATTTAACACAAACTCGTAATGAGGCTAAAATATCTCATTAATAATTTTTTGTTGTTGGGGAAATTCAAGAGGAAATAAAATTTGCTTATCACTTTATTTTATTTGTTTTGATTTTGACTGACATGGAAAACTATGACTTGAGGGTAGGCCTAAATGGGTTGTCAAATTAAAGTACCGTTATATTAAAGGGAAATGCGATTTTAAGACCGTTTTGTGAAGCTTTCAATTGGATTTAATGAAAACTAGTAATGAATTTCTAGACACTTCTCCGAAATCGGCTGGAAATCCATTGCCTAAGTTTAAAATAAAAACACATTTCAAATTTCAATACGTTGATGTCTTTTATGGCTGCATTTTTTTATCATTGCAGCTGCTCCATATACTATTAGTGAAAATATGATCAAACCGATTTTAAAGTCTCTTCTTTTGGGACTTTAAAGTATGATTTGGACATGAATGATTTTATCGATAACTTACCATTATAATGCCGAAAATCTGAAGTATGATTTTTCAATACTTCAGATACGACAACTTCTGAATGGGAAAATGAGTGTATGCCATTTAGTTTCGCCGAGTGGTGCTGCTGTTGTATGTAAAAAAAAAGTTGTTTACGTTCCAGAGAAGCGGTAAGTATTTTTTTTTCATTTTTTTGGTTTTGTTCCAAAAAAATATTAAATTTCGATAAAACTAATTGATATTTATAATAATATCAATAAGTTTTACTGTGAAACTGATTCAAATAGATATATTTTTAAAGAAAAAAAAATTCTTTTGTTTAAATAAAAATGGCGTCATTTCGTACGATTAGTCGTAAACAGTATTAAATATCGCATCGTCTTCAAAGTCGTGGAGAAAATTGTCCTCAACAGCTTTGAAGATAAAAAATCCAAAAGCAAAAGAAAATGGGTTTTCGTAAACAAACGCGTGGAGACAAACACCGTCATAATGACGCCAATAATGAAGATATATATAGATGAAAATATGCTAAATATTAATTATTCATTAATATTAATACGTTTGTTTTATTTACCTGTCCCATCATTTTCCTATACTCACCTGTCCCATAAAATGTGTATTATTTGAATAACAGCTACGAAGAAAATGAAACTCCTAGAAAAAAATAACTTTTGTTTTAACAAGTAACATACAGTGTTGAAAATAACTTGGTTCCGAACCATGGTTCACCTATTGATGAACACAAGAATCATAAACCAGTTTGAAACAGGAAACATGATTAACGTCAGAACAGAAGAAAATGTGACTGACGAAAGTAGTGAAATTTATTATTTATTTTCAAAATCATTTTGGCACATGGCTTTAAAAACTAAATAAAATAAATTTTTGGAAATTTTTTTCTTGCAATCGAAAGATTTTATGAATTTGAAAGCTTTTACACAAAAAGGTAAAATTTGAAAAAAATCGCTTTAAGTCTCTTATTCCTAGATGTATTCAATTGTAGATAAATAAGAGTACTTTTCGTACACAGAGGCATGTCAATTCTCTGTGATCAATGAAGAACTAACCAAACACTAAATCTCGTATTCCGAACTTAACGACATCGTAACCGATACATGTCCTAGTATCGCTTGTAAAAAACATCGGAGGCAGTACAATACGTTTTTAATTTTTTTCCGTTTATTGATTTATTTTTGGTAACTTGATTGATTTGAAAACAAACATAAAAAAATACTGTTTGATATAAGATATTGATTTTCATAAAAAATAGGTGCCTCTGAGGCAGAAATATCATTAAAATGCGCTTGTGTATATATCATATGTTCCGTTTCAAATTTATTTTGTTGGCTTATTCTCAAGATTTTTTTTTCCATAGGAAAAGTAATTGCAGATGTTTATTTTTCGTTTCTTTGCTTCATAAATATTTAATCATTTTCTACGGCTTTCATTCATCACACTTTCCAATCACAAAACAATGGAGGCCTTTATCAATACATCAAACGTTAAAGTGAGATGTTTTTCTGACATAAAAAAAGATAAATTTAACGATGAAAAAGTTGAAACTGTAACATCAAAGGAACAGGTAAAATTTTTCATTTTCTTGTCTTGTGTAAAATTGCATTCCAGGTCATTGATTACACAAATTTCCTTCTATTTATAGAAAAAAGTTGAACAAACAATTGAACAGATATATGACCGTTTAGAGCAATATGCTGCACTAGATCCCACATTGCCAATATTAAATCGAAAAAATCATGCAAATTATTTGGAAAAAATCATAAGACAATTGTCGACTTCATTTGAGTGCCTTGACGCATCGAGACCGTGGCTTGTGTATTGGACACTAAATGCAGCATCGATATTGAATGTGAAATTGAGTGAGGAGACGTATGATGATGTTGTTGATTTCTTGACACGATGTCGATGTCCTGAGGGTGGATTTGGGGGAGGACCACAACAAGTAGCACATTTGGCTCCAACGTATGCTGCTGTGAATGCTCTTGTGATTGTTGGTACGGAAAAGGCATATCAGGCCATTGATAAGTGAGTTCAATTAATTTATTTTTTTTTTAAAGGAAATGTTCAATAAAAATTTTCATTTCAATTAGGAATTCATTGAAAAAATTCCTCTTATCCGTACGTGAACCAAACGGAGCCTATCGAATGCATGTTGGGGGTGAGGTCGATGTGAGAGGAGTTTATTGTGCCATTTCAACAGCTAAGTTGATTAATGTTTCAAAGGAAGATGAAGCGATTTTATTTAAAAATACTGCTAAATGGATTGCTGATTGTCAGACATATGAAGGGGGATTTGGGGGTGCACCAGATCTTGAAGCACACGGTGGATACTCATTTTGTGCTGCTGCTGCATTGGCCATGCTTGGTACGACAGCTCACACTGACTTGCATGCCCTTCTGAGATGGACTGTAAATCGTCAAATGCGTTATGAGGGCGGATTTCAAGGTCGAACCAATAAATTAGTTGATGGATGTTATTCATTTTGGCAAGGCGCCCTAGTTCCTGTTGTCCAAGCTCTTATATCGAAAGAAGATCCTGACTTAGGTGCCTTTATGAAACGTCCCATGTTCCATAGAGAAGCATTACAAGAATACATCCTAATTTGTTGTCAGAGACCAAGTGGAGGCTTAATTGACAAGCCAGGTAAACCAGCAGATCCGTATCATACGTGTTACACTCTCAGCGGACTCTCGGTAGCGCAACATTGCGATATTGAACGTGGTCCAGTTGTGATAGGAGATCCCATGAACGAAGTCTTGCCAACACATCCAGTGCATAATATACCACCAAAGGCTGTCTTGAAATCTTACATGTACTTTTTGCATCAGCATGAGGACGAAGATGAGCCATTAATTGAACCAAACTATGAAGAGAGACAAGTCTCAAATGGATTTCAGTCATCAAGGGCCTCTTCACATACAACAAGTGGCACATTTGAGCGGTTATTTAAGTCACCCTCTGTCGATACAGACGAACAAATGGATGTTAGTTATAATAATGTTAGAAGTAGAAATTCTGAGAGTAAAAGCCAAAGTGTGACAAGGGAAGGATCCCAAGCAACCGAAATTAGTCTTAGGTCGAATGAAGAAATGGAAAGCAATAGAAATTCAGTGGAAAAATCGAATTACAATGAATCAGATCGGAGTCGATCAGATCGTGAGAGTAGCGGGAGGAGCAGCAGTTGGGTTGACATTGAAACAGAAGCGAGCAGTGAGCGGGAAATTTCTAGTCAACCAAAGTCAGAGCCGAATGATGAGGAAAATTAACTTAAAATCCAAAGCTGTTCCATTTACCTGAGTTTACCAGGAAAAAATTACATTGAGAAGTTCCGTTTTGATATTAAACGATATTGTAATCATTTTTTTTTATAAAAAATTGTAAATTGATTCAAAGTTCTGTACTTAATTAAAAAAAAAAATTGTTAAAAGAGTGTGTTACTAAAAGTTTTTAATGATAGTAAAAATAATTCAATAAAATCAAAATCTGTTAAGAAATTTTAAATTTAATTTTATTTTGATAACATTTAGACTAGAATTTTACCAAAAAATATTGAATTTTTACTCCTTTTCTTTCTTAGTTGCCTCCTCATTTTTAATTTCTCGCTTAATTTCGTCCTTTTCCCATTCAGGCAAATCCTTGTCACGGACATCATGAAATTTTCCACCTCGTCCAATGCCCTCATCCACGAATTTTGTCGAGCCTTGCGTTGCTTCATCAAATAACTCCTTGGAGCAAGTCATTACCTCATAATTAATGGCATCACTGAAACTTGGACTATCATAAGTGGCATAATAAAGGGCATCACGATCATGTTTCAGACATTCTGGGGGGAATTTTGCGATGCTGTTTGCCAAATTGACAGCTTGGCCCAATGAAGCACCAATTGCTACCATTCTATTTGCGAGTCCAATTTCAAAGGCTTCCTTTGCCGAGACATGTCGTCCCGTGAGAACTAAATCAAGGGCTCGTGATAGCCCGATTAAGCGTGCAAGTCGGGCACAACCACCATCAACCAATGGGACACCAAAACGACGATTAAAAAAACCTAACACTGAATTCTCTTCAACTATACGTAAATCACACATGAGAGCTAATTCCAAGCCGCCACCAACACAATATCCATTTATTGCTGCTATCAAAGGTTTTTTTGTGTGCGATCTTGTGGGACCCATTGCACCTTTTTAAAAAAAAAAGAAAATTGTGGAAAAATTCTAAATCCCAATTAAAAATCTTAAATTTCACCATCAACTGTATTAATTATTGCATCGGCACCCCCTGTCAATACTTCAGAGAGATCAAATCCAGCACAAAATGATCCTCCAACACCATACAAAACTCCAACTGTTGACTTTTCATCACTTTCGAATTCATTTATTGCCGTAATCAGTTGATTTGCCGTCACTCGATTCACACAATTCCTTTTTTCGGGTCTGTTAATTCCAATTAACGTTACACCTTCACACTTTTCTACGATTATATTTTCCGGTATTTTTTCAACTTGTTCTTCGGTACCTTCTTTGCCCTCAGTCTCCTTTGGATCACCATTTTTGTCTGATGTTGAAAAGTGTTTCGATGAAATTTGACAATAAACTGCCCTTTTACTCAAATTTAGGATGTTTCTCAGTACCAATGCCATGTTAAATTGGAAATTTAAAGAAATTTTTTGCTCTGTCGATATCAAAACAGAATATTTGTAAATAAAGTGTGATGTCATAATTTTGTGGTCAGTGATTGGGATTTAATTGGAAATTAAATTTACCGGTTTTTTTATTTGAAATTTCCTTTAAAAATTCCGTTTTTTGTGATATTTTTATCCTTAAGTGGCCTTTCATGTCGTCAGGATGTCAAAAGTCTGAAATTTATTTGGATCGCCATCGAATTTTAATTCATTTTTACATTCAACGGTAATTTTTTTTCAAAATTTGAATTCAGATTCCCAGAAAACAAAAAAGAAAACTTTAAGACACTCAAATGCTAACAAGGAAATTTTGTATACCAGTAAACGTCATGTCACATTTCATTTCCGTCAGCCATGTCTTTTTTAGCTAAAACATTTCACGGAGGTAAGTGTGCAATTCATTTCTCTTCAAATAAAATTAAAATTCACACATTAAAACACAAAAAAATAATCAAAAATCATTCTTCAAATCATTTGAAATGTGAATTTAATCGAGATAAGTAATTAAATTGGGAATTTTTGTCTATTTTCAGCTCAAAATGGGTCGCCGTCCAGCAAGATGGTGAGTGTTTAATTTTTTTTTTATTATATATACGTGCACACATTGTGAAATTTTTGTACGCATTCCTTCTCCGACACCAGAATTTGGTCGAAAATCACGACGCAAGTTTTGGAGAAGAAATTTTTAAAAAGAAGGAAAAGCAAATTATTGCTTTTAGGGTGAGGAGAAAATTGTCTTGAAAATTTTAACCTCAATAAGGCGATGAACAATTCAATTTAATTTTTAAACAATGGAGTGCCAAGTCAATGTGAATGGCATGGCATTGTTGTGATTAAATTTAAATTTTCTTTTTTTTACAGTTATCGCTATTGCAAAAACAAACCTTATCCAAAATCACGTTTCTGTCGTGGTGTGCCAGACGCTAAGATCCGTATCTTTGACTTGGGTCGTAAAAAGGCCGGAGTTGATGATTTCCCACTATGTGTGCATTTGGTGTCTGATGAATATGAACAGCTAAGCAGTGAGGCATTGGAAGCCGGTCGTATTTGTTGCAACAAATATTTGGTCAAATTCTGTGGTAAAGATCAATTCCACATTCGTATGCGATTGCATCCATTCCACGTTATTCGCATCAATAAGATGTTGTCGTGTGCCGGAGCTGATAGGTGAGTTCAAGTCAAATTCAATCAAAATTTTCATTTTAATGTGATGAAATTGCCTAGAGCACTGGGATATGATCAAAAACCATGATTAATATCACACGTTGACTGTTTCTGACTTTAAAATTAAAAAAAAAAATTTTTACAATTCATCATGATTCAACACAAAAAAAAACTAAAATTTTATCTCAAATCAATTTACAGGCTCCAAACTGGAATGCGTGGTGCTTTTGGCAAACCACAAGGAACAGTTGCCCGTGTTCGTATTGGACAACCCATTATGTCGGTACGTTCAAGTGACCGTTACAAGGCCCAAGTTATTGAGGCTTTGCGTCGTGCCAAGTTCAAGTTCCCTGGACGTCAAAAGATTTTCGTCTCAAAGAGATGGGGTTTCACCCGATTCGATCGTGAGGACTTTGAAAAATTGCGTGAAGAAGGACGTTTGAGAAATGACGGTTGCAACGTCCAATATTTGAATGATCACGGCTCAATGGCATCATGGGAGCAGAGTCAAAGACAACACTTTGCTGCATAAATATTTAAAAAAACAGCTTTGTATTTAAAAATAAAGTTACTATCTGGAAAAAAATAACAAGAGTGTGACCATTTGTACTTTGAAAGTAAATAAAAATGAAGATTGATGAAAAGAAAAACAAAACCTTTGAATGGTCAGAAAAACATTTTTTGTGTTTTCCATTGATTCGCATTGAATCGGTCTCCTTTAAAATGTTTGTTTGAAACACAGAATTTTCATCCAAGAGAAAAATGTTCACTTGGGCTCAAGGAACAAAGTCTAGAAGAAGTTTTGTCATGTAAAGCAATTTCATGTGTTATACAGCCAATTTTAGCTTATCCTCCAATCCAAATCAGCCATTCAAGGTTATGAATTTAATTCCAACTGAACTTCGGTTCCAGCTCACTGTAATTTTACATGTTAATTGATTTTTGGCACCATTCACCTAAAATAACGGTTAAAATTCAAAAATTTCTCTTATTTTGATTAAAATTTCGATTTTTCACATTAAAATTTCAAAAATTTCAATAAAAATGTCCGCTAAGAATTTAACTTTAATCAATGAAAATCCCAAAATTTACAGCAGTGTCGTTGAATACACGCGTGCGTCAAAGTTCTTTGTGTCAATTTATGTATCTACACACACACTCGTGTATGTATTTGTATACAAGTTTTACAACTATCAAATAAGTAATTCAACAAACAATCAAAGTAAAATACAAAAAATTACAATTTTTGTAAATTTTTCATAAAAATCTGTCCTTTAAACGTAGTTTTAATGAGATTTACTGGAGAAAATCCATCAGGAAAAGCTAACCAATTTAGCAATATGAGTCACGAAGACGACGTTGATTTGAGTGATGTAAGAATTAAAGAAAAAAATATAAACATTTAAAAAAAAATCATTAAGCGAAGAAAAATAAAATGTCTGAATCGTCATTTGTGTCATATCAATAATAAAAATTTTGTATTTTTTCTGTTTATTTTCATTTTAATTTGGCGTATGTAGGATGGAGATGACTCCGATACACAGAGCAAAAATGGAGGACGACAGTCAGGAGGTCAATATTTTTCACAGGTCAGTAAAATTTAATATGAAATGAGACTTAACGGGATTCAAGTCATAATGAGATTAAATAGTGGTGGCATTTTGTCTATTTATTTACAAAAAAAAGGTGTGACCTTCAATTTTTTTTTCGCCTAAAATTTGGAGAGGTCTTAATAAATTTCGGGGATTCAAGTCACATCAAAACAGTATTTTTGGAATCAAGCTTCTGAATTCTTGGAAGCGTAATTTCAATTAAAATACAAGTTCCCCTATACACGTCAGTACAGACACGTATAGACGTAAATGTAGAAATATGAATAGTTATGAATTTTAATAGTTTTTTTAGTTCAGCAATCACGTGTATGATTTTGAATTAATTTTTTTTTTTGGTATTTTTTTTAATTTCAGGCCGAGAAACGAGCACACCACAATGCATTGGAACGAAAACGACGGGACCACATAAAAGACAGTTTCACATCTCTACGGGATTCGGTGCCTTCGTTACAAGGCGAAAAGGTAGTTGTATGTGATATCCCAATAATAATAATAAATTAATTAATTAATTATCTTAAAATAAATGTATCGTAACTAATATTGATTTGTGTTCAAAAATGTTCTTACGATGCATTTGCTTTTTGTGTTTGGTTTTCGTTTTTTTTGTTTATTTTTTTGTATATTTTGTTAAGGCGATTCAAACTAATCTTTCAAATGTTTTGTCAGCATTTTTCCCCTCGTCAAAAATCAACCAAAATATTCAATTCAATAGACGTCTTTTGTAAATAAACCAATCTCGGAAGTTCTGTAGGCTCAAAATGGCCAAATTTAAAGTTAATTTTTTTTTTACAAAGCCCCTCCTTCCCCCCTAACAACAAACAGTCAAAATACTAAGTACAATATCTCATGATCTATATTTAAAGTATGAATTTACGAGGAGTGAGTTTCAGAGACTCTTCAAAGTCTTATTGAACAAATATAGAGTTAAAAATGTTTTACAGACCCCTCCTTCCCTTTTCGTTTGATATTTAAGCCATCGAACAGAACATTTGAAAATTAGTGTAAATCGCCTATGTTTTTTAATCACGAAATGCCAAATCGATAAATTTTAATTTTTCATTTCAAAAAATTTCCAGGCAAGTCGTGCTCAAATCCTGAAAAAAGCAGCCGAATATATACAATTCATGCGACGCAAAAATAGCTCCCACCAACAAGACATTGATGACCTTAAACGACAAAATAATTTGCTTGAACAACAAATTCGAACCCTGGAACGTGCTCGGACCACCGGCAACTTTGATGCAGCCGAACTTGGACTAGCTGCAGTCAAATCTGAGTCAGAATCATCGGAAGACGGTGAGGAGGGCGCTGGTGGTGTGGCCGATGCAAATCGGCGTAGTAAAAAATTGAAACCAAATACTTATGTTGGATAAATTTTTTTTTACATGTATGATGGTCTTTAAATTTTTTCGTGAAATTCGGTTATGCAATAACAAAAATATGTAAAACTTTTACAAAAATAATAATAATTAAAAATAGAATTGTAAGAAGGACCCACAAAAAAAATAATTGTAAAATAATGCGATCTAAGGAAATGAATTCAATATGAAAATTGAACACAAATTATTTTTTCAAATTGCATTTTAGACCGTAATTTTATGAATTTTCACTACAAAATAATTAGAAAACTAAAATTAAAAAAAAAAATAAATAAATGTCTTTCTAAAATCTAAATTAGCATAAAATTAGAAAGTGTCTCATGAAGTGTTTCTATTAAAATAAAAATAAGAATTATCTACCTACTTACATTAAAATACAACTCAAAAATAATCGTTTTGTTACCTTTTTTTTATTAAATTTAATTTGAAATATTCATCAAAAAATGTACCTTCTTTTTGTAATTTATACAATTAAAACATAATTTGTACAAAAAATTTCTTGATTATGCCTTTTTTTAAAGGATTTTTACTAAATATATGTTCAAATTTTATTTAAAAATTTGTTTTTCTATTCAAACTCATTTTTAACACAAAAATATTGGTTTCAAATTTGTTTTTTATTATTAAAATTAAAATAATTTTAGAAGGATGAAACAAAAAAAATGTAATTAAAGTGAAATAATAAATATAAGTTTTCAATGTTCAAATAATACTTTGAGAATTTTCTTTTCCTTTTGAGATTTCCGTATTTTTCTCTGTCTGTTAGAATACAGCGTCATCTATCGTCAGATATCAGAATTTATAAAAAGCCTAATTTATCGTCAGATACGAGCTCTACTAAAAGCGTCATCTATCGTCAGGTACGAGCTTAAATAAAAGCGTCATTTATTGTCAGATAAGAGCTCTAATAGAAGCGTCATTTATCGTCAGTTACGAGTCTTAATAAAAGCGACATCTATCGTTGGATACGAGTCTTAATTAAAGCGTCATTTATCGTCAGATACGAGTCCTAACAAAAGCGTCATTTATCGTCGGATAAGAGCACTAATAAAAGCGTCATTCATCGTCAGGTACGAGTCTCAATAAAAGCGTAATTCATCGTCAGGTACGAGCTCTATTAAAAGCGTCATTTACCGTCAGATACGAGCTCTAATAAAAGCAACATCTATCGTCAGATACGAGCTCTAATAAAAGCGACATCTATCGTTAGATACGAGCTCCAATAAAAGCGACATCTATCGTTAGATACGAGCTCCAATAAAAGCGACATCTATCGTCAGATACGAGTCTGAATAAAAGCGTTAGTTTAAAAACAACGCCATCTATCAATTCATTTGCTGATATCCAAATATTTAAAATAAAAATTCGTTGTAAACATCTTTTAAAATGTATTTGACGATAAATTCACGAAAATTTTTATCTTATCTCCATTTCTGATAAAAAACGCATCGCCCTTCCTAATATTATTTTAGTTTAGTTTTTATTTAGACGTGAAATCGATTGAATTCGTACAAAAATTTAAAGAAAAATATTTTTACTGAATTTTTATAAGGTTAATGGAATAAAATTTATAAAATATTCGAAAAAATTGTGAAAATAATTCAAAAAATAACCGAAAATGTCAAATAATTTAATTGAATTAAATGAAATATGAGCCAATTACAAACAAAATTTAGTTGGTGATTCATCAAGCAAATAAAAAAATATCTAAACTAATAAATTTGATAGAAATGTAGATAAAATTGAAAAAAAATCGCAATATGTGGCTCAAATTCTTCATAATTCTGCTTGTTTTGATTGCCGCAATCAATTCAAGCAAAAACCTCACAAGTAATGAAAATCGAAATTTAAAGGAAAATATAACAATTTTAGTCTCTGATCACATTGCAGACGTGATTCAGATTAATTTTAATAAAAACTCAACATTTCCAAACAAAAATTCAACTAAAACACGATCAGCACTGACAGGTCCAACGATAAAATATAATTGGAATGGTAAAATTTTCCTTAATTTCCTCATTTTTATATTATCATTTCATATTAAATTTCAGATCCAATTAATCGTTACTCCCAAAAAGACTTTTATCAGAACACAAAAACCCAAAAATACGTAATCAGTGAAAGTCGTCTCCAGGAAATTCGGTCTCACCTTTTATATCCATTCCATGACACTGGCAATGCAGATGGATTTGGTGACCTTCAAACGGATCTTCACAGTTCCACATCTCAAATACTCAAAAAATTTAATTTTACACTTCCTTTTTTCGGAATCAATTACAATTATATTCGTGTCTCGATGAATGGATTTTTGGAGTTTTCAGATCCGCCACCAAATTACAAGTATCCACTTGTATTTCCGATTCGGGAGTGGCCGAAGAAAAATGATCCGGCTTTTATTGGAATTTTTCACTCAAAATGCAGGATTGGAGAGGTGACGATTAGAGACATTGACCAAAGGGAGCCTGGTGTGTATTACAGGTGAAATTATTTGAATAATTTTGAATTTTGGTGTCCGTTAAATTTTACTTTCAATTTCAGTGTGCATTCAAATCTCGATAAAGTCCATGATCGGTATAGCATTGAGTTGAGAGAACGCCTTTTATGGGATATTCGTGAGGGAATTATCGGCTCTGATACATTTCATCCCAAGCATGTAATTATTGTGACATGGAAAAACATGACATTTGCCGGGGGACTCGATACAACACTGAGAAGAGTAAAATTTGATTTAATTTTGAATTTCATGACATAAAAATCATAATTTACCGTAGACAAACACATTCCAAGCCGTAATAGCAACAGATGAGGTCTTCACATATGTCATGTTCAATTACGCTGACATAAATTGGTCAACTCACACCGAAGCGGGAGGTGATACCGTTAAAGGAGAGGGCGGAACACCAGCTTTCATTGGATTTAACGCAGGAAATGGATCACGCTCATTTGAATATAAGCCGTACAGTCAATCAGACCATATTTTCAATTTGGCAAATCCAAATTCAGGTCAAAAAATGCCAGGGCGACACATTTTCCGGATCGATGAGGAAATTTTGCCTGGAACTTGTAACATTGATCCAGAACAATCAATTCTTCACATTTCACCTCAATCAGGCAATATGTTGGGAGGGTCAATTATTAATGTAACAGGTCCTTGTTTCAATCCCAACCATGAAATTCGTTGTATTTTCGATACAATTGAAGTGAAAGGAATTTTCGTCGATGTGAATCGTGCAATTTGTATTCAACCATTTTTGACAGTGAGTGGTCACATAAATTTGGATGTTTTTCATGAGATTGATTCACGCAGATTGTGGCGCGCAAAATATTTTGTCGAAACAGCCGCAAGTGCAACAGAGATGATTTGGTTCAAGACATTCGACGTTTACAAGAAAAATTTCATTAGCTTAGATCTTGCATGGAATTCAAATAATTTGACAGTTAATACAAAAACATTCTTACAAATTTCACTTTATGGATACCGGGAGAGAGAGTGAGTGAGATGATTTAAATTGAATTGACAGTTTAAGGGATAAAAAATTTCCATTTCAGTCACAATCTCATTTTCATTGGAAAACTGGGAGACTACATTCCGAATTCTGGTTCACATTCATTTAGATCAGTGGATTTCATTGATCAAATTACAATCATTGATCAAATTATTGAAGTTGGTGTCATTAAAATTGAGCAGATGAATCCACCAAAAATTCATGGAATTGCAGTTTCATCGTAAGTCTCTGGTATTAAAAACTTAATTCAAAAATTTTAATTAAAATTTGTTGCAATGTTAGCGTTTTATGGTCAAAACCAATTCCATTGGGTTGGTATTTCGGACCTCAATGGCGTGAAAAGTATGGAAATTTATGGCCTGAAGCGCTTTGTAATAACTGGATTGATCGTGAAGAGAAATTGATGCATTTTGCTCGGAATATTCCGATATGTCCTTGTACATTGGAGCACGCCATGAACGATAAAGGTCGATTTTTGCCAGACTTTGGTTGTGAATTGAATGGAAATGAAACGTCTTGCAAGGAAAATCCCGATGTAATGACGTGTTTTAAAAGTGGATTTTCAGGGTATGACATTTATAAGGAAAATTTAACATTTCAAGTTAAAATGCTCTTTTGAGGTATCTTTGTCTGTCCGTGCCCATTAACATTTTTTTTTCTTTTTTTTTCATAGTTCACCGGAAAACCCAGGACAACAATGCTGTTACGACCAAAATCACATCCTAAT
>LN483641.1:0-210586 GCA_900002565.1 Culicoides sonorensis | reverse complement strand
AAGCTGAAAGAAGAAAAAAAGAACTTCTTCGATTCTGAAAGAATTCTTTTGGAATACTTTTAGAAACAGAATGCTGGCTGGGTTTCATGTCTGATTTGGGCACAATAGATGGCGCTGGTGTTAAAATCGCCTTACTGTGGTTCCAAAAATCGCTGATAAAGTCGTTGGTAAAATCAGTTAAGTCATTTTTGAATTAAAATGTCAAAATCAACAATTTATGTAAAATTTGCAGTGACCTGTTCAAAAAACTAGACAAATTCTTACTCGACCACATCTTAATAGTGTTTTTACAATGTATGATTAAAAGTCGATACAATTCAAATAATTTCAAAAAAAAAAATCTAATTTATATGTATAATAAAATTTAATTTCATATTTATTTCGCCTTTTATTTTTCTTGTGATACATTCGAGCATGTTAACTGTCCTTCTTGTTTAAATAAAGCTAGAATTTAATTTATTTGTATATATTAATAGTAATTCTGTTTAAATTTATTTTTCTTTAAATTGCAATTTGGTGCTTAATACTAGTTAACAATAAGAGTTTGAGCATTCTAGATGAATTCTAATCTTAAAAAAATTGTATGAGAAATTACATACTAGGATTTGGGTATAATAAATATAATAATAAAAAATGGTAAATGGTATTTTTTTTGTTAAAAAATCTCTAATTTATATTGGTAACATTACACTTCAATTCCTTCATCCGAACGTTTCCCTTGCTTAATGAGTTTTTGTTCGTCTTTGAGATTTGGAGGTTCTGTCCTTGTATGCCAGACAAGCACTTCAGTGCATCCATTAGCTAATGGTTGTAATCTGTTAACTGTCGTTACATGTCGTAATATTTCCGTTTCTTGATATCCCCGTTGAACATCATAACTAAATTTGGCACTAGGAAATTTCATGAAAAGCGACCCTGAAATTGCAAATCCAGCCATATCAATTGGAAATTGTCGTTCAGGTCGCCAAACTGCATTAAAACCTGTCACAACATTATTTTCATCTAACAGCGGTTTTTCCACCATAAGTCCACCTACAAGTCCAACAGGCCAAACTCCCACTTTCCCAACCTCAATTGTTGACATTTCCTTGAACAATTGAACACTGTACGTGTTATCATCATCCATGAAATATACGATTGAATGTCTGGGTGAATTTTCGGCAATTCGTTGACGGACCCATTCCAAGGCTGTGTTTCGTTGCTCGACACCTCTCGGTTTTGACCAATTTGGGTCTTTACTTTTCAATTTAAAATCAGCTGGAGTTTTTGCTGTTAATTGTACACTTCTCTTATTCAATCCAGTCCGTATCAAGAGATTTGACACTAAATCAGTGACTTCGTCGGAATCTTCTACAATGACCCAATAAATATTTGGCACTAACATGATCGTTTGTGAAAGTCGTGTGAGCTCAGCTTTTTGAACTGGACGGTAATAAGTGGGGGTAATTGCATAAATGATTGGTAAGTCATCAAGGTCTTCGGTTAAAATATCAGGAGTTGGACATTTCCTACTTGACACCAAAAATATGACCATGAGTATAAATCCAATTAATATGATTAAGTTTTTTTGTTTGATTCGTATTTCGCTGGACATCCTTACAATTTAATACATTTAATACTATTAAAAGTAAATTTTGATTTTTTTTTACACAACCGTGATTGTTAAGTTTTCCAAATGTTGATGAATAATAATTAGTGATTGTTAAGTTTTCCAAATGTTGATGAATAATAATTAGAACTAATGTTAATTTCGATTCATTTGTATGTTCTATCACAGACTATTTTGATAAGATTATCTTTATGTTACTATCTTAAATTATTGTTTGTTTAACAGGAAGAATAAATTTTATGATTTTTTTTTATCATTTTTTTGTGTACACTTAGAATTTGACAATGTTTACGTCATCTCGTTTAACAATCTCGACTGTTAATCGAGTTGAATGGGATTTAAATTTAAATAAAAACCGTTGACTTTAATTTTCAGTGAATATTTTGAAATTCAAAGGCAAATTTCTTAAGAATCTTGGCTATTCAATGATTTTACTCGCTTAAAGCAATTTTTTTTCATGTGCTCAGTTGAAATTTTTCAAGGTAATGTTTTATTGTGCGAATTTTTAAGCAAGGACAAGAACCAGATTGGTTATGTGTTTAATAAGAATTTTCACTATTCAAAATGGAAACACGTGTTTGATTCGTTAATTTAAATTTATTGTGAAAAATAAGCAAACAATGCAAGTGCAATTAAAATGAAGCTACTGAAGCAACTCCGTGCAATAGCTCCATTCTTAATTGTTCCATTGATGCCTAGCAATGCATCAGAATTGGTTGATATCCATTCCCTGAAATATGACACATTTGAATATACTCCAGGATAACTAGGACGTCCACACTCATATCCAAATGAAACAACTCCAACTAATTGGTCATTACAAATGAATGGACCACCTGAATCGCCTTGACATGAATCAATCAGTCCTTCCTCCATATTTCCAGCACACAACATACCATCATCTAGTATTCCAGCGTAACTGTCAGTTGAATTACAAAGAGCCATATCAACAATTGGGACGTCGACTGATAGAAGGAGTTCTGGAAATGTGTTCTTTGAATGAAAATGAAAATATAAAGAAATTTTAATAAATTATGGCACGTGTTAAATTCAACATTGCTTGTTACATTTTCAATGGAACCCCATCCAGAAACTTTACAATTCGTCCCTGCCGCGACACGTGTTGATGCTAAATTAGTCAACGGTCTTATTGTTGGAATGTCTAATGGAACACTCTCATTTAACTGAAAATGAAAAATTACGTTTATTTATGAGTCTTTGTCGAATGATGAAAAAATGTACCTTAATCAAAGCAATATCAAATGGCATATCTTCCCGGTCATAATTTTCATGGATTTTCCAGGCTGCAGTTGCTCTTACAATGGTGTTATTTGTTCTTTCAGTTCGATTAAGTGTCCCCATTACAATATATAACTCATCTAACTCGTATTCCTCAAATTTATAGAAGCTAAAATGAAATTTCAAATTAAATTGACATAAAATTCTCTCAATTAACTTCGTTTATCATTTACGGTGGAATCAAACTGAACACCCTCTTATACATGCAATGTGCTGCTGTCAATACAATCAATGGTGAAATTAAAGTTCCACCACAATTATGACCCTCACCAAATCCGTCAGCTTCCTCATTTTCAATGATTCGAATTGAAATTTGGTGTAATGTTTCATTCTGGAGTGCGGGACCACCACCATAAATTTTTGTCAAATCTTTGCCTTCACTGGAATTGAAAGCTGACAAAAATAGCACTATTACAACGATATATTGCGAATTGAAACTCATTTTCCTATAGTTTTTTCTTTCACTTTTTATGACTTATTCCTTTAAAAGTTTCAATTTAACTGACAAGGAAATAAGAAATCAAATTTCATTTTAATTTAAATTATATTAAAAGTATCTTAAAAACGTGTGTTTGTAATCTTATCAAATGAAGGGTTGTTGAAGTGGCTGAGAGAATGTTGCACTTAGAATTTCAATGTATTGAAGAATTGCTTAAAATATGTTTGGCTATTTTTTCATTGGAATTAGGACTTTTGAAATTTAATTGGAATTTCTGTCCTCTTTTACTCTGTATTTGAAGGGAAAATAAGATTTGATAAAATTGCGTTTTTTAAGCCTGTTTAACTGTCTACGACGAACCTAGCTGGGCTTTGATTTTACCGTTTTATTTGTCACTTTAGCGAAAACCGTTATTTTTTGACTATTTTTGGTTCAAAATTGCAATTTTTGGTATCCTAAAAGGCTCTTAAAGGCTTTTAATGCTCAGCAATTCATTTCTGAGCTTCATCTGTTTAATTTCATTTTCATGACCTCTTATATTTAGTACAGAAATTTAAGCAGACTCCAATCAAACGTTTCAGAGGTTTCAATTTTATAACGGTCGAAAAATTTAAAAAAAATTTTGAAATAAAATTACATCAAAAGATGGCGCCCTTCAAAATTTTCAAATAAATTGTATAAATAGACATCAGTTACTTGGAATTTTTCTTTTATGAGTACATTTTATCTTCATATCTCAGTTTAATTGAAATTTTTTAATTTAAATAAATTTTTCATTGTTTCATTCAAATAAAATGCACTAAAAAAACTCAGAATTATGACAATCAAAGTCATTGCATTCACTTTTCAAATAAATTTAACTTTTTTTTCTTTTTTTTTTGATTTTATTAACCATCATAAAAGAAAAACTAATCTTAAAATTATTTGTCACCACTTTTGTTTTAGCTCATTCAATGCACATTCTTTTCTATTTTAAATTTGTAGCTTTGATTCAATGATGCAACGTTTGAACATGCAACAAAGAAAAATAAAAGACAATCAGCGAAAAATTTTTTAATCGCATTTTATTACCGTTTTTTTTCATCTTTTCCCATTTTATTCTAGTATTCACATAATAAAAATAAAGTTTTTTGATTATATTTGCCGCATTGACTTACTTACTTAGTTGAAATTTTTAGTTACATTAAAATACACAGAGTTTGTTTAAAGTTTACAAGTTCGCAATTACGGAATTTTCTTGTTGTAAAACTTTAACATGATAAAAAATGTGCATCTTAAACATTAAATTTTCACTTGACCAAGATAATAAACATTAAGGAATAGTTATTTGACTTTTTTTTACTGTACAAAATTAAACAGAGGTGGAATCAGTGGTAATATGATGAAATGGGCATGAGCCCGGTACAGTTTATTTCAATGGTAAGCAATTGGACTGATGATGATAACAGGGAATAACCAATGGACCCGACTGCTGATCCGAGTACGGTCAAAAGAGGCGCCTTTGAAATCTGAATCAGGTCCCGACATTTTCGGTTAACAATTCTCAAGATTCTGAGATAAATTGTGATAATAATTTCAATTTATCACATTTCATATTCGCAAAATTTGACTTGAACAGGGCTAAATTGCAACTTCATAGACCTTAATTCCACTCCTTCAAATCCATGACCCTTATTTTCAACATCTCCAAGTTAAACACCATCAATAATGTGATAATGTAATAAAATCCAATTAAAAACTTTTCACGATTGAACAGAGTCATAAAATATTCGTTTAATGTTTGTCACGCCAATTTTCAATCTAACAAGGATCTATGAACTTACACATTTAATATCGAATTCAAACTATTTTTAAAGTTCTACACATAAAAAGAGCAATGTGACACTTTTCTTAGGTGTTATTTGTCATTTTATAATCTAATGTTGATTTTTCTTTTTTTAACAAAATCTTTTGGCATTGTTTCATTTTTTTTCCTTTAACCTAAAGCTTTAAATTAAGTTGAAATTGATCACATCTTACAAATAAATTTGGCAACAAAATTAGTTTTTGATAAGACTTGACCAAAATTCATGGTCAAAGTGTGACATGGAAAATTTTCGAGTTCTTCAAGTGTATTTTAAGATAGCTATTTAGCTTAAAATAAAATAAATGAAATTCAATTCAAGACAATTTTAGATTTAATAAATGTCTGTCATTTTAAAGCTATGATATGTGAATTTTTATTTTTCTTATTAAGATCTTGATAAAGGTAAAAAAATACATAATTTTTTTTTTGAAATATGCCAAGGTAGATTTGGATTTTTCGTTGAAAAAAATAAAAAAAAATAAAATACACATTTATTGGAATGAAAATAAAAATAAAGGAAAAAAATGAAGCCAATCAATGTCGCATGTATTTTATATTTTTTCTCACACTTTTTTTTGATACCGTCGTCACACTTCTTTATTTTATTTGAGTCGATTTTCATGTGAGTGAATATCATTCACCTTGTTTGTTTTTCATACACACACACACGCACACACTCAATATTTTGTTTTGAGGGCTTATTAGATGCTAATAATGTAACAAATTTTTGTAAAAATTGCTTTGATTTTATTTGTATTCCTGTTTGTTTGCCTTTGATTAAATAAAATACAGGAAAATATGACACTTATTTATTATTCATTACATACCTCTTTTTTTGAGGGAAAATTTTCGCTTATATCCATTTTTAGAACAGAATTTTATTTGACGAGTGAAAAGGGAATAATAAATTGATCAATTTATTTGTATTCAATGTTTAACCGAGATCAAAATAAGAGAAAACTGGAAGCTTGATGAGTTGAGTAGTGACAAAAAAGGAAAAATGTGGAATTTGAATGATTGGAGGGAAGAGACTTTTAGGAGGGTCGAAAATCGGGTCCTGCTGATGTCATAGTCAAACAGCTGAGAAAAATCCCTTCAACATATTTCAGAGTAGCGAATGCTGTGAATAGTTGGTCCTCATGTTTTGGAGATAGAAATTTTAAAAATTCCTCAGTTGACGCCTTGGGCAATTCAAATAGAGTTGCTCAAGCAGAAGAGGGCACTCAATCTTGTTCATTAAAAGATCAAACACAATCATTTTCAAGGCTTGAGCCTTTCTTCATTCTAACAACGGAACATTTATCAGCTGACGGAGAGGTGATGATGATAGGAGTGTCCTGTTTCCACTCGAGACGTGAAAAAGCAACTCTCACAAACTTGTTTTGAATTCATTCTAAATTTGTCAAGTAAGTTGCTTTAGCAGTATTCGAACTTTGAACGAACAAAGGAATAATACACCGATCCAAAAACATATAGATCTGAGAACTCCGTCATTTGACGACCAATGATTTGATAATCTTGACCCATTTTCTTACCTTTCTGATCATTTTCCGATTTTTCCCACTGTTCCAAAAAATGTTTAAGTTAATTTACGCTCTATATTTTCCGGTAAATGTTAAAAAAAAATCGGAAAAAACTTCACAGAAGTTCCCAGTGATAGGATTGACGACAAATCTTCTGCAATACTGCATTTTTCCTAGCAAATACACCAAAATAATATCAATATTTGTTTCAATCTAAACATACTTTCTGCTGATGTATGACAAACTTTCATAACAATTTGTATCATTAAATATTTTATTTATATATTTCTATAACATTGCTTTTCTCTGTTCAATTTATTGTAAGAGATTTTATTACAACTCCATAATTGCATTTATTTTTATGCTCTTGATAACAAAAAAAAGATGATTCATATCAATTTATACTTGAATTTAAAGAGATTTATTCAGATAAATTTAATATAATTTTAAAAATATATAGCAATTGAATATTTTTCATAAATACTTCAAAATTTCAATCATAAATAGACAAAATATTATTTTACTATTCCAAATTTTACATTAGAGACAACTTTTCTTCTAAATTAACAGAAATGAAATTTTCAGACTAGACTGAAGTTATCAACGACCTTGGCAACTTCAGCGAGGGCCTTTTTGGACCCAATGAAGGAAAAATTCCAAGGACAAAGTCGTTGATGAGTATGCAGATCGATAAAAGAATATAAAAATTCAATTTCTTGTATCAGGGTTTTTCGATTGGACCCTCCACAGGGCGCTGAGAGGCTAAAATGGAATTTAAGGTCGTTGATAACTTCAGTCTAGTAGTTTCTAGTTCCATTTTACTTGTTGCTTGTCATTCAAACTATTGTGTTGTTGTTTTTCCTAAAAGAAGCAAAGTGCCAATCTTTAATAAATGTTGATGATCAAAACATATTTACATAATCCACATGTACAAAAAGAACATTTATTGAGAGAATAGAAAATTGTATGTGACAAATATTCGATATAAACACAAAAATAGATTTGTCTCTTGAGATTCCGTTATATGTGGAATATGTGCAAATTATGGAAATGAGAAAATAAAATGTCATGTATGATATTTATTAAATATGTTACAAGTTTTTCTGGAAATATGGAAAAAAATATTGCTTTTTTTCATAATTTTAAGCTTAAAATGAAATTAAAATGAATTTTTAATATCCAAATTGACAAGATTCTGAAACGTAATTTCATATTCTTTTAATTTTCTCACAGTAAACCAATTATTTCATTTATAAATTGATTAAATTGACATTAAATTGACACAGATTTTTCTCATTTTTTAAAATATTCATATTTGATTTTTCAATTATCTTTTGTTCTTGAATTTTTAATTCATTTACAAGCAGCACATTTCATAATAAAAGAAAAAAAAATAATAAAATTTATTTTTATCGCGTTTTTTCTTAATTTTAACTCAATTTCATAAAAATTTCCCAAAATTTTCTTTATTTAGCTACGATAATAATTTCCTGATTAAAAATAGAAAATTTTAAACTTTTTTTTTAACAATTTCCGTGCTTGTTACACCCATTTCGCGATTAATTTTATTTAAATAATAAAGAAACTCGGACAAATATTTGTTAATGATATCTTTTCAAGCCAAAATTCATGATTAAAAATAAAATAAATATTTTTAAATAACTCAAAGAGAAAGTTTTAACGGAAATTGAGAGAAAATGTTTGAATTTAAATTAAAGCTTCTTCAAGGAATAAAAAAATCCTTTGTTAATTTTTAATTTTTTATTTAAAAATGTGTTTCAATTCATTTAAATTTACAATTTTAAGTGACATTTAAAGCTAAATCTCTTAGAAGAATTACAATTTTTTTTATTTTTACAGTAAAAAAATGTACAATAATCCGATTATATTTAAGAGAAAATTGAACTAATTTACAAGATTTATTCAATTTTCAAAGTATTCACTGATATTAAAAGTGAACATTTATTTTCCATGTTCTTTGAGTCCATTTAAATATAAATTTCAAGAGTAAAGAAAGCGTAGAAAAAATTTTATCTTTAAAATCTTTCTTTGTGTGATTCGTTTCATGCAGTGAGACTTTTCTTTGGTATTAATAATAAGCGTTATTATTGCTAATTATTAACATTTCTTTCAGTTTTTTTTCTTTCACATTTATAGCATTTCATTAGGCGTGTTATATCATGTCAGTTGATTCATCTTTGGAATTGTAAAGTGAAAATAAATGATTCAATTTTACATTGCGCACACTAAATTAACTCTCAATTGAAAACAGTTGACAGTTAATTCAATGAAACATTTCTGATTCAAACTTTATATTATTTTTAAATGCAAAAAAATTAATTCTTTCAAAAATTTCAAAATTTTTCAAAGAAATCCAAAATCTGTTGATTGCATTTCATCAGGTAGACCCTAAACCATCTCGAACCACTTCGACCCAACCTAGAATATTCTTAAATCAGCCAAAAATATGAATTTTGAAATTTGGAGAAAGGCCTTACCTTCACGATTTTTTGCATATTTTCATGCTTCAACTTCCGAGTACCAAAATTTCAAAATTTTTCAAAGAAATCCAAAATCGGTTGATTGCATCTCATCAGGTAGACCCCAAACTGCCTCGAACCACTTCGACCCCACCTAGAATATTTTTAAATCAGCCAAAAATATGAATTTTGAAATTTGGAGAAAGGCCTTACCTTCACCGATTTTTTGCATATTTTCATGCTTCAACTTTCGAGTACCAAAATTTCAGAATTTTTCAAAGAAATCCAAAATCGGTTGATTGCATCTCATCAGGTAGACCCCAAACTGCCTCGAACCACTTCGACCCCACCTAGAATATTTTTAAATCAGCCAAAAATATGAATTTTGAAATTTGGAGAAAGGCCTTACCTTCACCGATTTTTTGCATATTTTCATGCTTCAACTTCCGAGTACCAAAATTTCAAAATTTTTCAAAGAAATCCAAACTCGGTTGATTGCATCTCATCAGGTAGACCCCAAACCATCTCGAACCACTTCGACCCAACCTAGAATATTCTTAGATCAGTCAAAAATATGAATTTTGAAATTTGGAGAAAGGCCATACCTTGACTGATTTTTTGCATATTTTCATGCTTCAACTTCCGAGTACCAAAATTTCAAAATTTTTCAAAGAAATCCAAAATCGGTTGATTGCATCTCATCAGGTAGACCCCAAACCATCTCGAACCACTTCGACCCCACCTAGAATATTTTTAAATCAGCCAAAACCTTCACCGATTTTTTACATATTTTCATGCTTCAACTTCCGAGTACCAAAATTCAAAAATTTTTCAAAGATATCCAAAATCGGTTGATTGCATCTCATCAGGTAGATCCCAAACCATCTCGAACCGCTTCGTCCCAACCTAGAATATTTTTAAATCAGCCAAAAATATGAATTTTGAAATTTGGAGAAAGGTCTTACCTTCACCGATTTTTTACATATTTTCATGCTTCAACTTCCGAGTACCAAAATTTCAGAATTTTTCAAAGAAATCCAAAATCGGTTGATTGCATCTCATCAGGTAGACCCCAAACTGCCTCGAACCACTTCGACCCCACCTAGAATATTTTTAAATCAGCCAAAAATATGAATTTTGAAATTTGGAGAAAGGCCTTACCTTCACCGATTTTTTGCATATTTTCATGCTTCAACTTCCTAGTACCAAATTTTCAAAATTTTTCAAATCAAATCAAAAATCTGTTGATTGCATTCCGTCAGGTGGACCTCAAACCGTCTCGAAGCACTACGACCCAACCTAGAATTTTGTTAAATCATCTCATCATCCGATTCATCATCATTCATGGTCTCGAATGCGTTTCAATATGAACCAAAACCTTTCCCTTATTAATTGTTCTCTTCAAAAAATTTCAGTGCTATCTAAATTAAGCTTTCTATTCATTCTAAATTATTCAAATAGGGGTTTTAGCTGTCAATAAACAAGAAATCAACGTTCTTTTTTCATTCAAACACACACCAAATAAATAAAAGCTAATTGAATCAAAAATATCGGATGGCATTAATTACCTTATTATTGTATGAATTTAGAAACGAAAATAAATAAAGGTCATGAATGTCAAAATTTTACCTTAATAAGTTGTAATTGTTCTTGTAATTCTCGTAATTGAAAAGATTATTAAATTTCATTCAGCGAACTTTATGAGTGGGAGCATATATCATAAGAAATTATAGTAAATGTAAAATTTTCATCCAAATCATCATCCTACATAAAAGCTGTCATGTAAAGCAAAAGTGTCAAACGTGTGATTGTAATTTACTTAACGAAATTTTTTTTAAAAATTTACACGTGTCTTAATTTCAATTAGTTTTTGTCTAAATATAAATTTATTTAATATCATGTGCTTTAAAAAAAAGTGACAAAAACCGTTAATTTGAAATTTTTTTAATTTAGTTATTCCATTTAAAAAATCATAATTAAGACATATTTTCATTCTTAAATTCTTGGAGGGACTTATTTTTAGTAAATGCTTCTGAAATTTCACATTCCTGGTAAATCATTGTCAAAAATTATAATTCTTGTCATATTCATACCCTTATTACTGCCATGAGACGATGATCCTTAAAAAGAAAGAATATAAAATTGAAAGTCGTTTCCTTTTGATGCTTCTAAAAAAAATCCTCAAATTAATATTAGATTTCATTGTCAAACCTTGAAATGACTGGACATTTAAGCAAATTTCCCTTTTTCTATTTCAAATTAAAAGAAAAGAAAAAATGACAATCTGTGTATACCTATTTCATTCATTATATACAAGCACTATATTTCCATGAGTGACCGGAATTCTTGTTTTGTGTGTGTGTTAAAATTCTATTAAAAGAAGAAAAAAAATATTTTAAGGAAAGCATGCAAAAACGAAAAAGTAAAAGAAAATAAAAATTTATCGTTACAATTTTACTTTTATGGCTTTCTAAACTGTCAAAACATTTAAATAAATGACATACGACTCCCTTTTTCCCTGTATTTAGTTGTGCAATAAACATTCTAATGGCTTATTGAGACCTGTGTAAAAATTAATGTCCATTGTACTTGAAAATACAAAATACAAGAAAAAAAAAATTATATACGAATTAAGACAAAACGTTGGTGTTAGTGCGGGTGTGTGTTATTGTAATGATATGCGAAGGAGAAACAAAAGAAGGGATGGGTTTATTAATGGCAATGGCAAGAGCAATAACTCTCATAAGGTCACCACTAATGGATGAAATTTGTATGCCAAATGATCATTTTTATTTCTCTACTTTTTATGACACCACACGCTATTTTGACAATTTTGACCAATTGTGGGCGAGATATGACTTGATATAAATTTTTCTTATAGTAATTTTTTTTATAATAAAGAAATAGATAAACAGAAAACTTTTTTTTTCTACCTGATTGAAATCTATTTTTTTTTCTTTTAAAATAAAAATACAGAGGACGTGTGTGTGTGTGTGTGTAACTTGGAGTGTGAAAAACAAATAAATCAAAAGATTTCATTACACTAAGTAAATAAAAATTTTATGAACAATTGAAGCACATTCCCTTCTTTTCTCACTTTTTTTTAGAAAAAAAAATGTTTTAACACATACAAAAATAACTCATCACATCACATTTTAGAGTTTGATTACCAAACGACGTGATATACAAAGAATAGATTCATCAACGTTTTTATTACAATATGTTTTATTTTTTTTTTTCTCTCTTTTAAAAAAGGATGAGATGAGTACAAAAAGATTTATCATGTATTGTTTTGTGGTAAATATACATTATTGGTATTGTAATACGTGAAAACATCATAAAAAAAAACTCAAATACAAAGAAAAAAAAATCGAGTGAATGAAAATTGCTTTTAAATCTTCAGGGAAATCTAGTGGCAACAAAAGCTACTCTTATTCACATTAAATGTGTCTGATTCAATTGGGTGTGACTATAAATAAAATGAATCTATGCAAGAATTGTGTGTGTGTATTTGAGTATGATTGCGTTTAGGGTGTCAATGAAAATTAACCGCAAATTCCTTGAAATAGTCCAATTTTACTTCAATTATGGTCATTCTACGATAATCATCATCACACCAACATAAATCTGAATAATAAGAAAATAAATTTCAGTATTAAAATGAAATGAAAAAAAAACCCAAATAAATTAACTTACCATTAAGAGTTAAAGAGTTTACCAAAAACATTTTTCTCAATCAAAGCACACTCATTTAGTTTTTTTTCTTCATCCTCGCAAAATAATCACATTTGAATAACGTTTGAAAAAAAATCACACACACACGTGTCAGTGCAAGAGATTTGTCTTATAGTTCACATAATTACTTAATATGGATTGATTTTCTCGGAATCCTGCTGACACGAGCTAAAATAATGGAGACGCCTCGTTATTTATTATTTAATGTAATTTTATCACAAGTACGAATGTATTTTATGGCAAATTATTCTGTAACATCATCATCATGTAAATAAAAATAAAAATATATAATAATCGGTAGTAGAAATAATTTGCTCCCTCAATTGTAATTCATTCGAGTATCAATAATCTGCATAAATTCATCTCACATTTGTAGATGTTTTTACGATAAAATTGTCACTTCACTTTATTTTACTTCTCAAGGCAACAATAAATGGCAAAAAATTATTATTATATTTTTACGTGTATTTTTTTCTACTTTTTTTTTTGATAATGATGATTATCATTTTGAATGAGAGCTTAATAGTAAATACTTATATTCATATCATGTCATTTTATTTATTTTTATTTTTGTGTGAAGATCCAAATGAATAATGATAGATTATTGTTTTTTTGTAGTGAATTTCTGTGAAAATGTCGTTTATTACAATGTTTTTTTTTTTGTTTTTCTTGACTGGACGTTAGTTTTTTTTCGGTTTGCCCTTGAAAAGATCTTTTGACTTTTTAAAAGTTTTCTCTCTCATTTGAAGAAAATTCGTGAAAAAACTATTTTTGAACCACATTAATTAAATCGTGAAATTTTCAGAAACCAAAATTTTGTGATGTCCTAAGGATTTTTGAAAAGTACAAGATTTTCGAATTTAAGGGCTAGGAAATTTCGTGACTTCGCATAATTCGGCCATTTGCGATGATGATTTAAGTTAGGCATACCAGGCACTTTTGATGAAAACTCGGGCCTAGTGAAATGAAAAATCTTGATTTGTAAGCAAAAAGTGGGACAGTTAAAAACTATTTATAGTTTTCTCAGTAGACTTAAGTTATCAACAGCCTCATCAACGATCTTGTCAGCTTCGAGAAGGGATTTTTCGGACCCCAAGGACCCTGCCTGATACCTTTCCAGTGTCATCAACGATTATTACGCTGACTTTGTATTGTTTTGCTGTTTTTCAACTTTTTTCTTCGTTTAAATCACAAAATCAGCTCTCAGCGCCCTCTGGAGTGTTCAATCGAAAAACGCAGACGCTTTTTTTTTTGATTCTCTATCGATGTACAAACTCAGCAACGACAAATCGGGAATCGGGACATTGAATCATTGAAATGCACTTTTATTCATCGATTTAAAGTCCAAGTCCATTAAATTCCTTTTTTTCATCAAGTCCCATTCCATGCCCATTTATGATCGTTACTTTCACACAAAATTATTATTTTATTCTTATTTTTCTTCTTTATTGATGATTTGGCATGCAATTGAGCAAAATATTATCATGACGATGGCCAATTATTTTCCTTTTATTAACTTAATATTGAAATTAATAAAAAACAACAATTTTACGACATGAAACTATGATAATATTTCATTTTAAACCAACTAACTGTAAATAATTAATTTTTGAATTCGAGTTCATTTTGTAATATTTGAAGTGAAAATTATTTCAATAAATTCAAATTAATTAGACACACACACACTTAAATTAAGAAATATCAAGCAAGAAGCATGGAAAATTTTCTCACCTTCATTAATTTTGTTCACAGCATCTCAAATTACATACATCACCAATCGTGACATTTAATTTGGCGGTTCAATAAACATAAATAAGTAAAATAAAATGATATATGTTTGCATTTGAATTTGAATTTGAACCCATTCAAAGGAAGGATCAAACTGATGTTACATTATTTTAATGCAATTAAATTTCAAATCTATTGAATTCACTAATTTCATTGAATGAACTGATATCGAATTTGATTAAATCTTTGAATAAATGAATGGATTTAATGAAAATGGTGACCCACAATAAGTTTTATCAGAATCTGAATTGAACAAGCAAGTGACCATTTACAATTAATTGAGAAAATTAAATTGCTTCACTTTATCGAAGGTATTGAATTTCATATTAAAATTGATATCTGTCTCTTATATTTCTACAAATTTCTACTCGTAATCTTATCTTTTTCACAATATAAATAGGAAATCCTGATTTGATTTTAAATAAACTTTTAAGTAGAATGAAAGGTGTAAACAGCACATTTTCCTAGAATTTAAAAAAAATAAAGAAAATAATACAAGTAAACTGAGGTGTTATCCTGTTATTACCTTACTTATATATTTATGTGGCATTAAACTGAAGAGATAAGAAACAGAAGGGAAAAAATAAGTGCTTTTATACATTTTTGTGATTGTGTGAATAAAATGTAAAAAAATAGAGAGAGAAATTTAATAATATTAAAAAAAAAATGAAATGAAATGAGTAAACAGAAAATCGATACAATCGAATGCATCCTGATATCGGTTTCTGTTCTATTTATTTTTTGAATTGATTGCAATATTATATAGATTTGTTTATTTTTATTTTTTATTTTATTTTATATAAATCTAAACTGATACATATTTTTTTCATTTTCATCATTTGATTGTAGTGTTTTTTCATGGTATTTGAGATAAATTGTATTTATGATTAAATTTCACCCACATTCGTTATATTTGTATTAAATTTTGAACTATTTGTTTATTTACAAACATGTTTCATTTAATACAAATACAGAAAAAAATAGAGATTTAAATGATTTGATTGAGTTTAAGTCAATAATGAATTGAATTTAATTTATTGAGATAAAGTTCATGGGAAATTTTCCAATGAAGTGCTCAATTAAGCACATTTCGTTTAAAGTTAATTGCATTTTTTATGAAAAAATAATTGAAGGGGAAATTTTTCCTCGTGACCTTCGAATTTCATTGATGGATTTCCTTGACTTATAATCATCAATCAATAAAGTTGTTTTTTGGTGAATTTTTTTTCTTCAAATGTGACACAACTGTAATTTGTTCAAAAAAAATAAAATTAATCATTTTAAAAGAATTTCTCACCTTATGCTCTGAACAACTGTATTTAATTTAATTTATTTATTTATTTTGTAAACGATTTATATTAAATTGAATTGAAATTTTGTATCATTTATCAGTCTGCTAGACACCTCTTTTTATTATTGATTCACTTGATCGAATCAATGTTTTCACAGTTGAATTGAGACGAAAGTATGCAAAAAATAAAAAAAAATACAGGTGATGATTTCTTTAAAATGATATTTATTTTATTGGAAATAAAGGTTAAAATGATGATTTATCTGTTTTCCTGAAAATATTTTTGGAGAAAAATGGAATCAAGTCTCAATGAAATGATGGATTAGATAAATGTAAGAGGGATCTTATATTAATAGTGTCTAACCACGTTTGTATCAGGGAACGTTTTCTTAAACTCAAATTTTTGTTTGATGTACTTTTTTTGTTTGATTTTATACGCGAATAAGTGGCCCTAACTGGGACTTTCATCGGGGAAACACCCATAAAATGATGAAGAATTTTGTCAGATAGTTTGGTTTAAGGTCCTTAACATCGGATGAGCGCAATCCTTGATTACGTGATCTCTTTCTTCCCAGCCGGTACATTTACTCAGTTGACGGGTATGCAGCTCATGTCTCAGGTTCTGAGAGCGATAAATTTACAGTTAGAAGCAAATGATTTTACTTCCATCCATTGCTTCTTTCAATCCTTTTTCTATGGTACTTAGCACTCTAATATTTTAATTTTTTCGGAATTTACTTTTTTTCTCACTCTCTTATTCTATTTATTTTTAGGGTTCTATAGCAGCATTCATGTTAATCCAAAATGAAGTGTATTTCCCATCATCATTACCGCAAAATCCACTTGACTCAAGTTCATGTACCTTTAACAACAGCAACAATATCATAACTAAGAGTTTTTCCTTTCATTTCCTTTTTTGACCATTACGTGACTAAACCAAACTTCAAATCTTGACAACAAGCAACAAATTATTTTTAAAATGAATCGACAAAAAAATCAACAGAACTTGAATTCATTGACATTAATGTCAAGGATACTTTTGTGATTGATAGATGTCTTTCAGTGTATCCACATTCATTTTTTGAATATATTAAACTATAAATTACTTTCTCACACTTTTAACATACAAATGAAGAAGAAAATAGTGTGACAACATTCCAACAATTCAAGTGATACATAACTTGAATGCGAATGAGACACGTGTGTGACATTTTCATTTAAAATTTTATTTTATTCAAATTTAGCATATTTGTTTGCATATTCAACAGAATCATAAAATCCAAAAAAATAGACGATCTATATGCTTTGTATTGACAAGTGACAACAAGTAGAATGACAAGTACTAAAAAAATTACAATAAACATGTTTTTTTCATTCCATGTGTGTGTGTGTATATCAATCGAAAACTTTAAATTGGATGAAAAACTAGAAAAAAATTTAAATTATTTTTGTATGCCAGATATTTCCATGAAACGAAGCACTTGCAATGCATCTTAATAATGTCATATACCAATGTCGAAAGTATTTTTGTTGGTTTTAAATGCAAAATTAGAATCTTAATCTGTTTTTTGGGAAAACATTTTGCTACGAGGGATGTTGATTCCATGAAAATTAATCCCTTGCTTTCAATCCTCGTACAATCAATCAATGGTAAGTGATTTCCTTACTCTCAAAATACATTTTAATGGAAAATAAAATGATATAAATGGAATATTCATGGAAATATTAAAAATAGAATGAAGAATTTCTTCACACATGTGATGAAAGTAAAATATTGAAAGTGTTACATAAATTTTCATTAATCTTGATACCATTCGACAAAATTATATTTGACTTAGTACTTTATTAGACCACAAAAATATGGTATGAAAATCTCTTCTCAAATTTTCTTTCATTGAAAGTGTTTTACGTAATGCATGAATTGTGTTAAATATCAAATTTAATATGATAAAAATGTTTTTTGAGTGATTACTTTACCATATAAAATTATTTATTTTCATGTTTCAATGAAATTTTTAAAATAAATTTTTATTTATATTAAATATGTTATAAATTTAAGTTTTTTTGTAGACATTTTAGTGTGATGATGATAAAATTGGAAATATTTTATGGTTTTTCTCGTTTTTTGATATTTTTTACCAAAAAGATGAAAGAGTTTCAATATTTGAATGGAATTTTGTAATTTTATTGTTTGTTAATTATCGTTAAAATATTTTAGAATTCTGAAAAGGAAATTTTATTATATGAAGTTTCTTATTGATACAAAATATTAGTTTGAATTTTAATTTCTTTGAAAAGGATGATGTTGAAATATTTGTATTGTTAAACGTTATGTAACGAAAGCTTAAAACTTGTATTAAATTTTCTATCTTATTGAAAATGGAGACAGATAAATTAAAATTACTTGAAAGAGTTCATTTTTACCTTACCTGAAGTTTGCAACGGCCGTTGCAACGGATGGAGGAGGATGCAATGTGTGGGTCTAGCCCCCTTGCGAACTTCTGAGGGGCCAGTAGGAACTTTTCTGGAATAAATAATGTTTTATTTTCAGTAAGGCTTAAAAAGCGGGTAAACCCTGTTTTTAAGGTTCTGCGGGGCTAGCAAGGTGATATCAAAATTCCTGAAAACTTTCACAAATTGTATCTCCGCCATGGATTAGAAGTCAGTTTTAAGGTCTTTGCTGGCCTCGCAGAACCTTAGACCTTCTACTACATTTTCAATTTCACATGAGCCACATCATCATTTAAAGAATAAATTTCTCATATTAAAGCAATTTTACAATGAAATTAACTTGGATAGATGGAAAAAAGGAACATATGATGCAAGATATATAAGTATAAAAGTAAAGATTGAATTACCCTTGGGCTTCATGTCAATTGTAGATTTTGTTCCGGAATAAAGGAATATTTTTTATATCTTTTCCTTACTTATTCTCAATTTTCTCTTTATATAATAACAAAAGCACATGATAAAATTGAAAGGAATCAAAGATCCTCTTTTGTATACTTGGACTAATATTTTTTTACATTAAATCATTGAAAAAGTTTTTTTTTTCATTTTATTGTCAGAATTACATTTTGATTACAATTTAATAGTTTGACAGAGTTTTCTTTAAATTCAATACTTAATTTAAGTATTTTTTACTTTTACTTTGAAACAGGAAATTGTATAACTATTTCTTTGTAATATCATAAAAAGTTTTGTCAAATTAAATTTCAGATATTTAAAATTTTATATCATATGTTAAAGTGAAATTCTTATGATATAAAAGATTAAAAACTTGTACAAAGATATTGATCAGGAAATTAAAATGTCTGATGCATATAAATAATGAAAACTGGGATTCAAAATTATTTTTTTTTCTCTTTCAATTTAATTGAGATCTTTGAGAATTTAAATATGAAAAAAAAATTCACTTTCAATATGAGTTTGGTTCTAAAAGAGCAAAATCACATGACTTTTAATCATTAAAGTAACAGATAAAATTCAGGAATTGAAATATTTTGAAATATACCTTCCTTTTTAACATTATTTGACATATTCATAAAATAGTCCGATAAAGTTCTAGGTTAAATGGTTTCATTTATATTACAAGACAAGGAAAAAAATATAAAACAACTAACAAGCAAAATAATAATAATAAAATGGAAGATATTTTATTTTTGATAACAATGCAATGTAAAAAAAATGTTTGTTCCACCTTTTAAATGACAAGTAAAATGTTCTGTATCTATGAAAGAAAATCACAAAACAATATTTTTATGCCTATTAAATCCAAGGCAGTCCTTTAGAACTTTTACATATTTCTTTCATATGATATGAAAATACGAATTATAACTGTTGCTTTTTTTGTTGTTGTTGTTATATCGAATTCCTACACATTTTTTATTATTATTACATTTACAAAACTTCTATTACTTGATAAACCATTTCGATAAGGAAAAAAGTTATATGGTCATAAAAGGTGTGTGAATGAATTTATAGAAGAAAAAAAATTGAAGTGAAAGAAATGTTACGTCTTATACGTAAATTTAATCAAGCAGAAATCTAAATGGAGTGCTGTATAAATATTTAACTTTGGAATTTATTTTAAATACACTTTTTTTGTTGTGCTTTAAAGGAGAAAACAAACTCAGAATTGAATTTTACATGTAATTTAATCATTTTGAAATTTTTTTTAACTACTTGAAAGTTTTAAAATGAAGAGACGATTGATAAAGAAAAAAAAAATGTATAATTGAAGTACTTTGTCAGTTAATGTAATTTAAAAATTTTCTATTTTTTTCTTTTTTCCAGTTTGTAGTTGTAAATCCATTATCTGCAAGACTTGGGTTCAGTTGAGAAAAATCCAAAAATGTGTTCAAGGTTCGAATCATGACTGCGATTGGTACGAATTTGCCATTATCAGTCCGATGATGTGGAACAACAAATCATTCTGGATGTTGACTAGACTAGTTACTTGTTTGGAGTACAAATTTGCTCCATATGTAGTTGGAGTGCATAATGTTAGATAATGATGTCATGAGAAAATGTTAAGCAATTAAGGATTCTTCGCTTCAATAGAGATGAAACATTTAAAGAAACATTCTGTTTATGTATGAGGGCATCACATTCAGAGAAGAAGTGGTGTGGTTGATTACATATCTCGTGAAACGCCTCTGAACTCTTTCTATATCCATCTTTATGACTCATCATATCCTGATCGATCTGATCTCAAATTCAAGTCTTATGAAAAAACCTTAAACATCAACAATTTCCTTTACTAGAGTTCATGTTGAAACCAGAACCCGTTAATGTCATTAAAACAACAACTAAGTAAGTAAGCAACTACAAAATAATATAAAAAAAGTCTGTTTTAGCACAAATAATCATAAAAGTAATAATTACCAGTGTTGTAAATGACAGTTTGAAAAAAGTTTTTCACAGCCCATTACACTTTCTCTTTTAAAATATTCTCTTGTCATTGCCAAATAATGTTCATTTCTTAAAAATAACACGAAACATTGTAAATATAACATTAAAATATTTATACATTTTATCATTAATTAAAACTTTGGTAAAATAATAATAATAATAATGGTTTAATGATCATAAAAAATAATCAAAATATACCGAATATTACAATTTTTATTGGTGTTCTTTATTTTTCTTAATTCTTCTTTAAGTACAAGTTAGTTTTTGAATGAAAAATACAGTTAAAATGTTTGCATAATTAAACGCGTGTGAACAATTACATGGAAAACATGGGTAATTAAAAATGAAATTTTGGTTTTAAAATTCTTTTCGTTGATATTTATATTAAATTAATTATTAATTTTAACTGTTATTTTCTCTCTTGTTTTGGTTGAGTTGAATCGCATTAAATTTGGAAATTATTAACCTTTTTTTTCAAAAGTTTTTACTTACAAATTTAGATCAGATAAGGTCAGGTGACAGGTCATTAAGCTCTCTCATCTATTGAAGCAACTTAGACAAGGAAGAAGCCCACTAGCCTTGAAGCTGTTCAGGAAAGTGACCACACCACGCTTTAAGCAATCAGTATTTATTTATGTGAAAACTATAGTCAATTGCCATAACGTCCTGTAATTTAATTTAAAGCTGTGATATAGTGTTGTGATAAACATCATCCTGAAGATGGAGCCCAGCCAAAAGAAACACATTATCATAAAGTGTCAAGGCATGATATTCACCCTGATAATGGTAAGTATGGAGTCTAAAACGCTTCACCGTTATCCCAAAAGGTCCTATTGTGCTCATACTATTTCAACCGTACTTTCCATAGTAAAGGTCAAACCTTCAGCCTAAGCCTAAGGGTGAACCTTAGCTTTTATACTGTCATCTGAGAGCAGTCGCAACCTAATCGGGCCAGAATCATTAGAGTTGAAATAATATTTGCAGTTTATCGGATTCCAACCCACGCCAATGATATGATAGACGAATGCCTTAACCACTGGACTATGCCAAGTCCTGTTGATGGTATCATGACTGCTAAAGTTCTTATCCAACGTGATGTCAAGCAGTCTAGCGTGCCTGTGGCCAACGCAAAGCAGCGTCCGGTTCCTTCACGAAGCTGCAACATGGACTAATAGTACTCAAAGTACTCCTTTCCAAAAGGACTGACAGTGGGGGATTGGCCATACGGGCAATTTGACAAATGCCAGAAAGGCCATAATCGATCATCTGTAAAAGTTAAGTTTAGCATAAGCTTTAAAGAAAATCATACAGAATGCCAGGGCTGTCAATAATTTTCAATCCGCCCCTGAGGAAGGTCTGGTTTTACTGTAAAAGCTCATAATCTGAATCCCGAAATTTTCATCCTCAATCCCCACATATGACAAAGGGTTATCAACAATTCCAAGAAATCTAAAATAATTTCAATAAATTAAAAGTTATGCCAATGCTTTCATCGAAAAATAACCAAAAAGAAATTAGAAATGTGGTTCAATCTTGATAACACTTTAACATATTTATTTTTCATTCAACACGTACTGCCATCAACCTTTTGAAATGAAACGAATAAAATTCAAGTAGAAGCAATTATAATAAAAAAAATTGAAATAAATCCAAAAGAGATACGAAATTTCTAAAGCAAATAACGCAAAAAAACACAAGGAAAAGTGATTTTTAAAATGTTTATGAAATGATATAAAAAGTTAAATGAAAGAATTTTATGCTGAATCGGCAATTATGGCAAACTGTTTTAAATGACTTTTTGCTATGTTTGCTATGTTGGTTTTTGAATGTATTATTATGATCATAGTAAAAAAAAAATAAATAATAATGAAAAAAGCCATATTAAAATCACTCTGTGGTCTAAGATGAGTAAAATGTTCAAAATATATGAGAAAATTTCCTTGAAAGGAAAATTTTAATAAATTTCAATTGAAAATCCCAAAGTGATCCGTTTAAAATGCACTTAATTTCTTAATTTAATGCTCAAATTTCAAATTTTTTGTTCAATCTAATTTAAGTCCATTTTAGACACCACTCAAGTGCCACATTTCTGCGTGCCGCATGTCATAATACCCCAATTTTAAAAGGAAAATGATCGATTAAAATAACTTTTAAATTTAATGTTATTCGTGAAACATCCGTTGAGTTCCCATTAAATTCAATGTTGTTTGGATAAAACTCACATTAAATTTCCTTTAAATTCTGACTTAGATTCAACAAACTCTCAAATGTTATAAAAAAATTGTATGCTTGATGTATTTTTTTTCTTATTCTATTTTATTGATCACACACACACACACACTCCATACAATTCATTATTGTATAGGTCAGAAAAAAAATGTACTGTTTGAAATGGTTTTCAGGTTTTAGAAAACGTGATTCAAATTGAAAGTGCTTCGTTTTGTATTTATATTATAAAAATATATGTATAATTTTTATTTCTCATGATGTTTTATATTCATTTTAAATATGCATGTTATGTTTTTATTGTATTTCGATTCACTCCATTCACTTGAAGTGAAGGCTAAACTCTATTCTAGAAAATATTTTTATTCATATTCACAAAAAACATACAATATTAGATCACTTTTCATATTGACTTTAAAAAAATTTGTGTACAAACCTTAATTGAATGAGCTCCAGGCTTTTTATTTTATCTCAATACTCGGTATAATACAAAAGTCAGATGTCATTTAAACGATTTATATTGGTTCTGTGTTAGACAAGAATGACAAGGACAATATATTAATTTCATGCTTCATTGAAAATTGGTATTCTAATAATAACACTAATACTAATAATAATAAAAGTGATTGCCAAAAGGAAATGGTATGAAATTTTAATATTTTTTGTTCAAAGATGAGATAAGAGGAAAAAAAATATCAAAATTAACTTATATCATTATTTTGCATATAAACTCAATCAATTCTCATCAAAGGAAAACACAATTTACATTCATATTCCATATTCAATGTAAAAAAATGCGTACACACACTTCATGATAAAAAGATATTGCATGGTTAATGTAATGAAACCAAGTTTAACGTGTTAAAATTACACATCAATTGTAATTTATATGAATTTTATCATCATGTAAGCTAGAAATTTCTTCGCACAGTTACACTTTTACTCACTCACTTGATATTAAAATACGAAAAAAAAAATCATATCAAAGCACGTCCATACATAAAATTGATGTTCTTGAGAGAGAGATTTCTTTGACTTGTTCACGTGTGCTCTATTCAAGAACAGCAATTGTTATTACTTCTTCTTCGTTTTTTTTCCTGGAACAGATCCCTGTGTATCAAGATTATTTCCTTTCATTATGACTCCACTTCAAGGAAAAAAATTGTTATTATGATATTTGTGAGAACATGCAATTTACATGCGTATTCCATTTGAACATTACAAGTGTCGATTTTTTTTTATGATTTTAATGTAAAAAGATTTTGTTCCGAGAAAATGAATTATTTCTCAAAATATGTAAATGTATTTATTTAAAAGAGTTTCTTTAAAATATTAATTTTTTTTCTCTTCAAGGAAATGAAACACTTATCATATCATAAAATTGTGTTAAATTTAAAGTAATTTTCACCTTTTTCTTCCTTCGTCGATCAATGTTCAATCTAACAAATAATCAAGAAGAAAAAAAAAAGAATAAATTGAAGCTTTACTTAATTTGAACAATTGAGTGAGGTTAACAACACTGTTTCCATTACTCACACACACGATGAAGAAAGGAAATCAAAGAACAAGTGTTACACAATCATAAATGCCTATGCTAAAATATATGAAGGCACTTACATGGAAAATACGAGGAAAAGAATAATAAGGCACCGCTGAATGTCAAATTTATTTTATAAAAATATAAACGTAATATTTTCAGCGATAACTTTTTACACTTACTCTCAGAGACGACGTCTGGCCAGGCGTTTAAGAATTTTGAGTAAAAAATCATTGTTTTCGTAAGTTTTACGATTCATATTATGAGAACCTTACAATTCTTATTCTGTTTTATAATTCATATTATGAGGGCCTTACGATTAAAATTTTAAGGGCCTTATGATTCATATAATGAGAGTCTTAGGATTCATATTGTGAGGGCCCTACGATTAAAATTGTAAGGGCTTTATGATTCATATTATGAGAGCCTTACGATTCATATTGTGAGGGCCTTACGATTCATATTATCAGAGCCTTACGATTCATATTATGAGGACTTTACAATTCATATTATGAGGGCCTTACAATTCATATTGTGAGAGCCTTACGATTCATACTGTGAGGGCCTTACAATTCATATAATAAGAGCTTTACGATTCATATTATAAGGGCCTTACAATTAATATTATGAAGGTCTCACAATTCATATTCTGAGGGCCTTACGATTCATATTATGAGAGCCTTACGATTCATATTGTGAGGGCCTTACGATTCATATTATCAGAGCCTTACAATTCAGATTATGAGAGCCTTACGATTCTTACGGGCCTGATAGGTATAAAATTCAGTTAATGCAGTACGCTCAACTACTGCACCTCCATCACAAATCTTGTGAATCTCATTTTTTAATAAGAATCAAGTAAAGTGTCTACGGAAATATATTTGAAAAGATAAATTTTGTACATGTTCAACACATAAACTACTCGATATAATCAAGTATGTGGTATTTTGAACCTTTTTTTTTCTAGAGGGTTAAACTTTCCTCTCTTAAAACACATAAAATATGAAGAAAAGAATACATTTTTTTTACGTGTTTCAATGACATTATTGTACGAATAAGAAAACATTGAACTAATTCAGGGTGTGTGTGTGCGTAAGCGATTGTGTATAAGTGTATCATTTAAAGATAAAATTTTTGATCCTTTTATTTTTTTTTTTTTAACTTTAACATAATAATATTTTCTGAAATACTTGACTTGATCTATAGTTATATCATAGAAAGACATCAAAGTTTCTGTGAACATAAAATAATTCTTTTTTTTTTGAAAAGTAAAGTAAAGTAATGTTGAGACACAATAGCGAACATAATCCTAATCTGTATCTGTATACTTTGAGAAAATGTGGTAAATAAGTGTGTAATCTTTTAAGTAAATTGGGTGAACTTATCAAAGATGTATGTAAAAGGGACACATTTGTATTGGAAAAAGAAAGATGTGAAAATTACTTTGAGAGGAAAAAAAGGGAAATAATTGTGGTTCACACATACACCAATAAAAAAAAAATGAAAATGGGATAAAAAGGTAAAAGTCAGTTACATTTTAAATCTAAATAATTAAATATGAAATCTTTTTTATTTGAGAAATTTATGATGTGACATGATTTTTTCTTGGTTTTCACATTAAAAATGATTCTAAGCACATTGGGCTTTAAAAATGCATGTAATTCATCTATAAAATGAGAATCAGCATTAAAATTTTTTAGAAATACCTTAAAATCCTTGAAATAATTCAAAAAGAATTCAGATTACGATCTCATGCAATTGCATTATAAAATATTTTCTCTCTGCACAGGTCATGTAAATTAATTTAATTTATGTTAAATTTAATGTAAACTACATTTCTAGTTTGTTTTCAATTATAAATATGTACAACTACAAAGAAATGCGAAAGGATGATGCATATTTGCACCTCAACTTTTTGGTTTTCAAATCATCAACATATTTGTTGTATGATATATTGATGCACTTGCATCATGATAAGTCATGCAATGATACATTGAAGCATTTTGTTCAAGATTGGAATTAAATGCTTTGAATTTGACCACAAAGCACCACAAATGTAAGGCAGGAATTTGAGAGAATTTGTAGATGGAATTTGGTTTAATTTATCCTTTTGAGATGAATTTATGAGAAGTTTTAATTACAGTTTCAGAAAATTTTAATAATAAACTTCAGAAAAAAGTCGGTGAACACTCGAATTGAAAATTGCTCACGGCCCTGGCATTCTGTAATCTATTGCTCGTAATGTACCATAAATCATCGTGAAATGCAGTTAAAATAATTTCCCATCAAATTAAATGAACTTAGTGGAAACGCCTGGTATTTAACAAAATCTCCTATATCTCAACTGCCTTCATCATCATCATCATAATGAACAATTAAGAGGAAGAGCTTCAATTTCCACATAAACACAAAAACCCACTCTCTCATATCACAAAAATATTTTTCACTTAATAGAGTGCACTTGACATGAGTTGATATAATAATTCAAGGTACGACCTCAAGCATCAAATGTACTACATAAAATGTGATACGAAGGTTAATTTACAAATATTTACACTGAACACATGAATCATGTAAAATGAGATAAGGTATTTTATCAAAAAATGAAAGGTCAACACAATATTATTATGTGTTAATTGTGTTTATGTGTGTGTATGTCATCATGTGAGTGACATGAAAATTTTTCAATTCTTCCCTATTTTTTTTTAATTTTTCCAAAAATTTTATTGATTTCAATTCCATGTCATTTCAACAATGAACCTTAAATTTATTTGGTTAAATGGTCTAATATGGTTCCAAATTTTTGTCAATAACAATGAAGTGTCCTTGAACTCTGCTTGACATTATTTATAATTATAGGTGTTTGACCCTCTCTTAAAAGGTTTTGTGTGTTATTTTATAAAAGGAGTGAAATTTAAAAAAAAAATGTACAATAAATTATAATTAAAAAAGTTGGGTCCAACGAAAATTAATGACGTCAAGGCAGATAATATGATATTTTTGGATCATTATTTGTTGATTTTTTTGCTTTTTACGAGAGATAATCCTTTATTTTAAAGTAAAACATATTGTAATGATGTTAATTTTCAAGGAACAAAAGTTAAAGTCTTAATGCGTAACTTTGTAATTGTTTTTGAAATAATTTCCGAACTAACTTAATGATAAAAGTTTCTCAATAAATATAGATCTCTTTTATTATTTTACTTTTTTTTATCTTTAAAGGCAAAGTTTCCTTTATTTAAATGATGATTAGGCACAAAACATATGGACAAAAGGAGAATGATGATTAAAATTATACTGAGTACGCACACACACACACACAAAATGAATCCATTTAAATTTTTCAAGTAAGCACTTTTGTTATTCTCAAATTCGTAGTTTCGTCCTTTTATTTAACTTATTGTAAGATTCCTGTTCAGTTTTCATTGGAGAAGGGTAAGATTCGTGGAATTGGAATCAAAATACAAAAAGTGCGTCAGCTGGTGTTTGTTTTCAAAGCATCCAAATCTTTTATTCAAAAAACAATAGAAATAGATTCAAGATTATGTCTTCCATTTAATATTAATTCATTTTTTTAACAATTTCAGCAAAAACAAAATATTAATTTTATTTTAAATAAAAACATTTTCTGTTTTTTTTTTTCAAAATAACATAGAACTGAGTCAATATCCATTTAAGATAACGTATTTAAAAAATTTCCAATCTCTCACTGTAAATAGATAAAATTAATAATAAAATCCTTATGACGTAGCTATGACGCATACATTAAAATGGTAGCACATGTCACAACAATGAAAGTCCATTAAAATTAATAAAAATGAGGAAATTTTGTTGACTTTCAAAAATTTAAATTGAATAATTTATCCCATGTTAATAATAAAGTTTCCCTATTTAACATTTCTAGGTAATGAAAAGGACATCAATTAAGTTTCAAATTAACGCCATGTTGAGGGACTTCAATTATTTGATATTGAGAAATTATTTGAAATTGAGTGTTACCTGTTGTAGGTTGATTGCTGTTTGTGGTTTTTCATGGCAATTTATGGAAAATTTATTGGAATTTGGTTACAATGACAATGAAAAAAATGTAAATAGCTGATGATTGTTTTTGTATTTCATGAAACATATGAAAAAAGTTCTTTTTTGCTGAGGGGTGATCATTAGGGGTGTTCATAAAAATATGGGCTTACTAAGACGAGTCAAGGTGGGTAATGCCACCTTGTAATCATCAATCATTTGATGAGAATTTCCAAGGAAAAAAAACAGATTTTAAAGGTCAAAGTCTCAAATGTGAATTTAATAATAACGTTTGCTTTGTAGATGGAGACGTCTGGTATTTTTATTTTAAAATCTTCCATTTCAACGTTTTCTATTAAAAAAATATTAATTTTTCTTTCTAAACTTTTTCACTTAGAATTTAAATCATCATTTAAAGTTTTTTTTTGTGAATTAGTGAATTATTTGAAAGGAAACCTGAGAATCCACAGTTTAACATGTCATCAAGAAATATTATCCAATTAAATTTTTTCTATATATGTTGTCCGAATTCATCATATTTTATGCATATTAACTTGAAAAGATTTTTTAAGAAGCAAAATTTATTTTTAAATTAAAAAAAAAACTTAAACTAGTAATTTACTCATATTTTTTTTGAAATTAAACAAACATAAAGAAAACATTTTAGTGATTGATGAAATTCAACAGGAAAAAGATGCATATGAAAATAAAAGTAAGTGTTTTCTTTTTTTTTTCAATATCAATTTACATTTAACATTCATAACATATTTTCGAAATCTTGTCTTACTATACAATAAATAATGAAACACATCACACATGAATAAACAACAGTGAATGCCTCGTAGCTATACTTTGATTTATTTTGATTGCTGAATGATTGCCAACATATTTGAGATGAATATCCATGAAAAAAAACTTATATTATATTTATTCATATTTTTTTTTATCAAAAATTTATTCCTCGATTAATGTAATGAGAATTTTATTTTATTTTATTTCTTTTTTTTGTGTACAAAAATATTACATCGAAAAATTTTCCATGATTTATGTGTTATTTTAAATCTTTCAATATTAATTTTTTTTTTTTCAAGTTACAAGTTTAAGTTAAATGTAACCCGATTTATCCGATGTTTTGATAGGATTTCAAAAAATTAATATTTTACCTAGATTTATATTCAAGTGCTGTGTGTGTGTGTATGAGAGCGATTTAAAAATAAGACTTTTATCTGTATTGACGTAGTATTTATTCTTAGCTTAGAGTAATAAAAAGAGGTTAATGTCAAATGATTTTACCATTTACTTCGTTTTCAATCAAATATCTGTGAGAATTTTTATGTTATCTTTTTATCTGCTCGATTTGTGTGTTTGAATGTGAGATGGAAAAATTTTATTTTTGATACTGTGTTTGAATAGGAAAAGTTATTAGGGTGGTTTAAAAATAAGTTTCATTTTTAGACTTCAGTGATGAGACTAAATTTTGGTGCTTTGAAATTTCAAAGACCAGTTAACAACTGTTTCATCTCAAATAATCATGTTATAAGATTTTTAACTTAAATTAATGGATAAAGTCCATATGTAAGATACATTTTTGACATTTGTAAAATTTACATTGACATACACATTTTTGGAGTAACCGTTTATGTTTCTATAGAAAATAAACGTCAATATGAAATTCTATTTCACATGATTTGCTACTAATGGATCTTTTTTTGACATTAGATTGATGATTTGTCGATCTGAGATCTGTCAATTTGACATTTCATTGACAGCTGATTCAGTGACGATTATTAACAGCCCTCATTTTGACATTTCTTATAAAATCTGACTTTTTTAGAGTTTTGAAGTAAAGGTAATTTTCAGCTTTTGCGTCTGGTAAACTATCAAATTTGAATCCCTTTACAAAATTTCTTTAATCTTTCTAATCGATGACTTTGATATGCATATTGCCACCTTCCTAAATTCCATCACACGAAATCAAATATCATAGCACTTCGACCTACGAAGCGATCTTAGTTCTCCTTCAATAAATACAACTCGTCAAAAATTCTTAGGATTATTTTAGGGTCTGTGTTTACTACAGTAAAGGGAGATGGAAAGCCCTCCCTGAAGTAGCGAGTCCTCACTCTGGTCAATACTTCACACTCACAGAGGGTGTGCTTTGATGTTTCATTCTCTTCAAGGCAGAGCATGCAGGTGCTTGAATCAATCCTTCCTATACTTTCAAGATGGCTGTTAAAAGGCAGGGTCTTGTTAGGAGACCTGTCAGTTTTCTGATGTCTTTTTTGTCCAATTGAAAGATCGTTTCTCATATTTTCTTTGAACAGTTCACAAATTCTTTGGATTGTGAAGCCGCTGGTATATTCTGGTTGTATAATTTCACCTGTTTTTCCACCCATTTTGAGATGAGTTTTTTGAAATAGCTCAGACTCAAATCTCCCTTCAACTCCACTCCTTGCCAGTTCATCCGCCTGAAGGTTGCTTTTGATATGAAGGTGTTTAAATATTAATAAATATAAAATATTTGATTCACAAATAAATTTTGAAATATGAAAGACGATGATTAAATATTTTTATAGCTTCTACTCACATTTGATCTGCGAAATCATCGATAAACTTTTGAAATTTTTTATCATTTCAATAGTATTTTTTTTTCACTCTTAAATTGTAATCTTTTTAAAGTATGAAATTAACATACAATTTACAGTTTTCTTCAATTTTCCAAAGAACATGTTGAACTGCACTCTAGACAAGCAACTATTACTATATGATATTATATTTTCTTATCTGTTTTAATATAGATGAATGAATCCTAAGAGCAATTTTTTATATTTTCTTTTCATCCTTCTCATGCCATTCCATTTTAAGGATATATATTTTTTTTCATCACTACACATAACTTGCTACTTGTTGCATTTTTATATGAATATTTTTTTTTAATGTATCAACTGTATATTTAAGGTATGCTGCATTCATGCAGTTACACAATTTTCTCAATTTCATCTTATATTTAAACGTTAGACGAAGAAACGGAGGCATATTATCTGTGAGGAGTATTATAAAGGTTAAAGGAGGCGATTATAAATAATATCTAGTTCTGTTCTCTGAACATTTTATGCTTTTAAAATCCAATGCAATGCATGCATATTTTTAATAATAAAATGTGGGGAAAAAAATGTAAAAAAAAGAAATAAAATAGTAAAAATGAGGAAAATGCTTGAATATTACTTAAAAAGTATGCAAGCAAAAGGCATAACTGAAATTTATGGGTTTAAAATTATGCACCCTGTTGAGCATTTATTTGCATTTTTATGAAACAACAATAATAAATTAAAAAAAAAAAATTGTAAAAAATATGAACCTTACAGATTATTACAATTTTTTTAAGGGATATGTACTCATAATTTTGATTGTTGTTTATTTGATGATGATGATGAAAGCATAGAGCACAAAGAAAAAATAAGTTTTTCCAATAAATTTAAGGATTTTAAAGCAATTTACAGTTTTTCTCTTTCCATTATTATTTGAATTGGAGTACAAAACATGAAAATCGTGATCCTGAACGACATGAACGAGCGCATTTTCATTGACAGAATTCACCATTAATAAAAATTCGACCACTAGCAACTTTTTACATGACAGGCAACTTTTTCTGATTGGCGACTTTTTTCAATGACTGACGACTCAAAGAAAATGCGCTTATGAGAACATTTCCTTGAAATCTCGCATTGTAACAACTCAGATTTAAAATAATTGACATCACTCATTCATTTTTGTCTTCTATTGTTTGAAATGTCCACATGAAAATACAAAAACTCAAAATAAATTTAACAGTGAAAGTGATTCCTTACATAAATTTATTATTTTTTTTGTCTCTTTTCTTGAATAGCCCAAAATTGAGTATAAAAAAGTTAAATAATTTAACAAGCCATTACACTTAAATTGTATTTTAATCTTCTTTTATGTCATCTGATTCTTTTTCCTTTTAATACTCCTCTTGACACGAGAACAAATGGAAAGAAAAGTTTTTTTTGGCTATTTTTATTTTATTTCCATTGTATTTTATACATATTCGATTTATTATTTTTATATTTCATTGTAAGAAAAGTTTTTTTTTGTGTAGAAGTTTAAATTAGTTGGAATAAGCTTTTTAATAGGTCATAAAGCGTTTAGAGAGAGGAAAAAATCTGCTGAATTTCATTTTACCTGAATATTATTGACCTAGTTCCGTGTCACTCAATATTTGTTTTAGCGTCTCATCCTCTTGGAAAAAATCACGTTCTTAATAATATGGATGAGTTTGCATTAAAATTAGTAGGCAGAAAAGATTAAGAGTGTAGTTACAAGATTGGATTCCACGTGATAAATGAAGAGTGAATAAAATGATAAATAAAATGAAATAACATATAATAAAAACAGATGTTGTTTTTCTGCTCAACTTCATTTCTTCTTCTGTTCTGTATTCATATTTATTCAAAAGAGATACAAACGTATTGAAGATTATGTTAATGTTTTTTTTTTGTTGTTTCCTTTTGGCTATTTGTTCCAAGTGAGTAACAAATACTCAAGGACAAATCAGATTTGAATTAAGAAGATTTGTTACGATTGTTTTGTTTGAAGGATTATTCCAATTAAATTTAACTTTTTTTTTTCTTTAAAGTTTTATGAACAGATTGTGTCTCGTGTTGTTTTTAATATTATTTATTTTAATTAAATGATTCAAAATTTTTCGTATTGTTGTTTTATATTCGTTAAAAGAAGATTTTATAACCGTGGTGAAATTTCCTTCGAATTAAAGGAAAATCCTGAGAATTTTTAAGGCGATGCCTTACATAAATTTCCCTTAAAATGTCCCCTTTGATTGAAAATCTGTATCTAATCTTTTATTTCCTCTATATTTTCGTGGAAATGATTGTATTCGCTAGAAAATCGAATTTTGTGGCCAGCATTTGCGATTTACATCGATACGACGAATTCTAACTTAAAATTTGAACGTAAATGGAAAAAGTAAATCATTTGCATGAAAATATAGTGGAAAACGAAAGGTACAGATTTTCAGTTAAAGGGGAAATTTTAAGGGAAATTTATGTAAGGCGTCGACTTAAAATTCGTAGGAAGTTCCTTAATTCAATTTAATTTAATTTCAACAAGGTGATTTTATAGGACAATGTTTGGCTATTCTTCAAATCTTATTCGTGATTCGAGAACAATATTGATCACTAAATGATCACTGAGAGTCCGATTCGTGGCAAAATATTCAAATCTTGTATTTTGAGTCTAAAATTATCTCATTGCCATCTACAAAATGTTAATACGGCCAGTCGCGTTATACGATTCCTTTACCTTGCCACTCATCAAGAGTGATGAACAGCGACTACTGTCATTCGAACAAAAGGTGCTACGTACTATTTTTGGAGCCATAATTAAAGGTGAAGAAGGAGAAGAAGGTATAACTTCGAGCTAGAACGGTTTTATGTGGAACCAAACATGGTTGCAATTGTAAACGATCCTAAGGGTCACTCAGGTGTTGGGCGCCCCAATGGAAGGGGGATCGATGGCATCCAACAAGACCTGCGAACATTACAATTGCTTTACTGGAAACAGCAAGTGCAAGATAGAGAATCTTGTAAAGGTATTCTTCAACAGGCCTAGTCTGAAAAATGGACGTAACGCTCTTTGAAACCATAAATTTGCCATATTTGATTAAAAATCAATATTCAACCTCTTAATTAAATTCCATCTCCTACTAAACAATTCTCATAAAGGTAAAATCGTAATAAAACTTCAATAATCCCTTTTTGTTTGTTCATTTATCTTTACCAATGACATCTTTAGGGATTATATCTACAATGTAGATTAAAAAACAAAATTTGATCATTAATAAAGGATTGATTCAATTTAAAAGATTCAAAACACGTGTGCGTTACTCTGAGTGTATGATTGCTCTTTCATCATTCATTCATTTATTAGATAATTTTCAAATCATAAAATTCGACTCTTTTCCTTCCATCTAATGAAATGACACCCTTAACATATTGTTAAAAATCACAATATACCCACATATTTCAGTTTGAAAAGCACAAAATTTACGGTTTAAATGTTTAAAGTGAAAATGGGTATTTATTGGTTTAATTATTGCGTTCATGGTACTACACTAACCAGGTATATAATTAAAACAGAGGTCTTTCATTAGTGCAAATTCATGTTCATGAAAAAAGTAAACCAGTTATGTAGTGAATAATTGCCTTTGTTTAAAAAACCACACACACATAGACTCAATTTTGAAATGGCATTTTAATGTTACTTATTCATTTGATGTTGATCGAAAAATAACAGTTTGCATGCTTTTCAATGATTCGTTGTGTAAAATACGAGAAGTTTAATTTATAAATCAGGTCATTACCGAACCAATTACTGGTAATTACAGGAATTTGATGATTTGTGCTTTGTGATTGAGTTTAAATTGGATTTGAATTTCATTTGATTGCTCAACTATTTTTTCCCATATCAGAGACGGTTTTTTGCAGTAAATTTCCTCTCAATATACACTGATTTGATTCACAAAAATAACTTTTATAAGTGGATTTTTATTACCTTTTCTTTTACGTGCGTCTTTGTCATGGAAAATAATATAAAAAAAAATACAAAAAAAATCAGATACCAAAACTACTACTAAAATGTAAGGAAATACCGAAAAAAAATAAAAGATTTCTTTCCTTTGAATTGATTTTTGACCTTGATATTCTACAAATAATGTACGTGAATGGAATTTTAATTCGTATATTGTGAAAGGTAAATTACATATTCTATTGAAATTTTTCACATTTTCATAGAAACTCATAACAGTTGGAGAATTTCATCTATTTTTAAATGACTATGTTAAAAGGAATTCACATGAATACTTGAAATTTAATATTTTTATTGCGTTTCATATGAAAATCTCAGAGAAATTTTATTATTTAATAAAAGTTGAAAGTTTTTATTTATTTGAATGTTTTTCTGTGTTGATATTGTACAAGATTTAACCAATGTTTGATGAACTTTCAATTGATCAGTTCATGAAATTGTTTGGTTTGAAACATAAACTTTTGTTTTTCTTTAAAGTTTTTATTGGAATTTTGTTTCAATTTGGATTTAAATTATATGTAATAAAATAATTTCATGTGGTTTTATCACTTAAATGACTAAAAATACATAAAATTTGATTTTTTTGAGCTTCAGACATAATTTAAATTTATATTTATAGATGTCAATTCAAAAAAGGACACTATTAACGTCATGTTAACAAAATAAAATTGATGAGATGACACAAAAAAAACATCAGAAACAAGTTTTCCCATATCATAAAATATTCATTTTATTATACGTAGATTTAAAAATAAATAGACAAAATCACACAAAAAACCGATGAATATCCAATTTGCATGCTGTCATATCTGTAACTTCATTATAGGATGACGTTTTAAGGATTTAAATGACGACAAAATAAAATGATGAGATAAAAAAATCAGACAACTGTTGATCTTATACGTCATGAGTTAAATATAATTGGGAAATAAAAAGAGAGGACTAATGAATGACGCGTTTCCGTGATGAATTTTTTTATTTTTATTGAAATACACTGTAAGTTGAAAACTCTCCTGATTACAACTTCTTGGGGATTGTAAGGTGCAGTGGTTCGCATGTTGGATTATCAATCTTAAGTTGGCAGTTCGATCCACACTCTGATCATTAAACTTTACAATCTCAAATGTCCCTTTTTCCGGCTACTCAATTTGAGTTAAAGGCTAGATAAAGGTGGCGACTGCTTGGAATGACAGGATAGAAGCTAAGTCCCTCGGATGATGATAACGAGTATGCACAATGGGCCCAACTGATGGCCTGAAGCAGGCTTAATAGCCGCTCTACAAATTTGATGTTAACTTACACTCCTCAAATGAGATCCTTTGTTAAGGAGAGACATTTTTGACTTTTGGAAGCCTTAAAATTGAATGAGGTTTTCCAATAACGTTCATTTATGTATGCAAAATTAGTCGTATCGATGTAAATCGGAAAAGCTGTCCAGATATTTAAATTTTCTATCGATTCTTATAATTTTTACCAAAAATGCGTGGAAAACGAAGACAATACGGACTGAAGTAGATAGGAAATTAAAAAAGACGACGCCTTAAATTCATAGAACATTTCAATGTGATTTATTTTATTAGTTTCACAACAGACTTAAGCTTTTGATATTTGAGTCAAAAAAGCCATTGGAACGTTATGTCCCATTTAGCAACCAGCAAACTTCACTGAGGAGCTTGACACTATAAATTCAACCTGTCAATAAGTCCAAGACAAAATGTGACACAACATGACTTCACTTTTCCAAAAATGGGAAGCTTTTTTAAAAATTTCAAGGTCATTTCAAAAAATATTATCATAAAACAAACAAAAAATTATAATTTACATTTCATCACTTTCATTGACTTTAATTCTTGAAATATTTATTCAAAAGATGCTGTTTTTCATTCAACTTAAAAATGTCAATAAAGGCATTTTAATTTTTTCTTATTTTTTTGTTATTACAAATTCTTTGTAACCTATTTCTTTACCATATCATAGACAATGCAAATATTAATAAGTTGTCTTTGTTTTACTTTTACTTTACTTATGTGGCTTCTTTTGACGTCGACTTGTTTGAAAAGAAAGTCAACATGTGACTAGGGTTAAACAAAGTTAATCTTTTGTATGAAAATAATCATAGAAAAAAAATAAAATTAAATTTAAATTGTTGCACTGAAGTGGAATTTTCATTTTACCCCGATAAACAATGAAATGCATATGCATAAAATGCGGGTTTTCTTTTAAAAATTATTATTTTCTGAACCAAAAAACCACATGTTAAGCGAAAATACGTGAATAGAGGTTTTATTAAATATTTTATGAAACGTTATCACTCGTGTGTGTAAAATAATTATCTTGTTTTCTACAAATTATTATTAAAGATGTTTGTTTTATTTCAACGTCTGCTTTCTTATAAGAAAAAAAAAATGAAAATTAAAATTCTTTCAAGTTAAAGTTGAATAGCATAAAATTCATCAATTAATGAAAAGTATGTAACACATATTTTGATTATGTGTTAATTGGATGTGGTTTTGGTTCGGTTGTGGGCTCGTCATTTGAGGAGACATGATTTGATTATTTTAAATTGTTTCCAAGAACATTTAACAATGAAATTCATGTGAAAAGTGATTAAATCGACTTTAACCGTTTATTACATATAAAGAAAATGTAAAAATTAAATTTAAATTAAAATAAAAATGTTATCACCCTCATTTTTTGTCATGTCATATTCGAATGAAATGAAAATTCATCTCCTGTGTTAAATTGAACCACATTTTACATTAAACATTTTTTTTCTGTAACAGATATCACTCAAAATTGTTTTGTCTACCATGAAATTATCCCATCTCCGCTGGTATCCTTTGTTAAATTAATACCTCCATTCTATAAATGGATGATTGAAATGAAAAATATTAATAAAAAGAATAATAAAGTAGTAGAATATTTTGTGTTAAGGACACAAAATCATCATTAAAAATATGACCACGATAAACATATTTTCAGGCCACATTCAGAGAAAATTAAATGAATGGTAGGCATACCAGGTACTTCTGATGAAAAATCGGGAGTAGTGAAATAACAAATAGGGATTTGAAAGCGAAATCCGGGACCGTTAAAAACTATTTATTTTTTACTAGACTGAAGTTATCAACCACCTTGAAGAAGAACCCAAGTCTGAGCGATATGGAAACCCAACTAGGGAGGAGGGCTTTCGTGTACTATGTCGGCTTGACGGAAAATGTTGTGAAGAGCGTCATGGAGTACACATTTTGGATAAAAAAAGATCAGAGGACCCATAAGCCACTGATAAATACGTTGATAAAGCCGTTAACAATATCAATTTTGTAAAATTGAGCCTCGAAATTCATAATTCATCATCGACTTTTACACAATCAGTTGTACATCAATTGCCTTTTTGTATCTTAATAACCTTTCATTTCATGTCGCTTCATCACCAAAGATCCTTAATTTTTCTTTTCTCACCATTTCAGCATTGAATTAATATTTTAAGTTTAACACAAACCATAATTTACCTTAAATTACCGATCAATTTTCTCTGTCAAAAGTTTCTGACTCTTTTTCATCATCATCGTCATATTTCTTTTATTTTCCTGTTCTTTTATATTTAAACACATTTTAATAAATTTATATGTGACTAATAGGAAGAAAAAAAGTTATTTTATTTTTCATAATACAACAAAAAATGCTTCATACAAAAATTGTTTCCATTCTATAAATTTACTCGTCACCTTTTAACTTTTTCTCTTTTATTTCAATGAAAACGGGTCTTTTTGCTTAAAATAACAACAAAAAAAAAACAATATGAAAAGAAAAAAAAAATATCTTTTCCATTTTTATTATCATTTTATATGAAAAAATTATATGAAGAAAAGAAATGAACTATTGAATCAATCAATCAACAGTGTGTTTCTCATTTCATATGATTTCCTTTTTTGTTATTCTTTTTCATCGGTTATTATTATTCCTTTCAAGCAATTTGCTTATTTTGCAGAAAAAAACGAAAGTGAATTTTAGTTTAAAAAATTTATGAAAGTTTATTTGATGGAACGCAAAAAAAGGTTACAGAGATAATGGAGATGTATATCAAATATATTGAAAAGAAGTGAGATTACGTCAATTTAATGATAAGGGTGTGTGAATGAGGAATAACGACCTTGGAACAAAATGCAAATTTTATTAAAACTGTGAATTTCATTTTTTGCAGCGAGCACTTTAAAATTTACCTGAATTTTGCTTAAGTGATGTCACATTTTTTTCAATTTTTTTTTAAAAAAAACTTTCATAATCATTAACTTGATTTCGTCATCACAGTAATTTATTGCAGCTATGTTTCTTAAGTACACATAAATGCCTTGAAAAACTTTACAACGTGCCTTATCTAAACTAAGAAATACGCATTTTGGCACTCACACACTTATAATAAAAAAATGACATTCATATATGATTTATGTAAATAATTAGCAAACACCATTTATCGTTACGATGTTCAGTTCCTCAAACATCAGTCGTCGTACGGATAACTTTTTTTATATTTTTTCTTAACACTTAAGATTTCTATTCTAATTTTAGGCATAAAAAACACACATTTGTGGTCTCAGCTGGATTTACACGGGAAAATTATTGAATAATTTATCTTAAATGTGTTTGATTTTATGAGACATGACATGACGTGTTTTTGTGTGAAACGACGATCGACATTATGTAACTTTAACACTCAATTTTTCTTTTTTCTTGAAAATAAAAGGCAAAAACACGATCTTAACATAACATGACAAGAGAATTTTTTTTCTTCATCCATTTTAACATCATGTTCAATTTTTGCTTGCAGAAAAATGCATGTTTGGGTTTTGTGAGTGCAGTTGAATCGAAGAATAAAATATTTTCTTGTATAACTTGGATTTTGAAGAAACAAATTCAATGTTTGTCTGATTTTCTTTTTGTGAATTTAACATGGAATGAAAATATATAAATTGTGAAATAAAAACATCTGTTAAAATGTCAATGTTATAAAACGATGTGCATTTTTTTTAAGAGGAAAATGCATTGAATGTGAACAAATTTTTATCAAAAAAATTGGAAAATGGTTATTTCTGTGATTTTTATTCAGTATTTTGATAAAAAATCATTTTTAAACGCATTTTTATCGATTTGGAAAAATGTAAATATTTTGCGTGGACATCGCCCGATTGTGTCAAATTTAAAATGGTTGACTTTTCATAAATGGCGGTATTTTCAAAAATCGTTTACTTTTCGTGAAATTAGTTTTGGATCACGAAAAAACAGGGGATCGCAAAAAATTGCGGTTATCAAAACAAGCCTGGCTTTTTATTAAAGTATAAATATATTCAAAATTGCCAACTAACCTAAAATGGTGGACTAACCTTAAAGCTGCTGACTAACCTAAAATGGCTGACTAACCTTAAAACGGCTGACTAACCTTAAAACGGCTGACTAACCTTAAAACGGCTCACTAACCTTAAAGCTGCTGACTAACCTAAAATGGCTGACTAATGGCGAATTCACGATAACGTTCAACATTGTTTATAAGTTTGGATATAAAAAAAAACAAGGTTCAACTTTGCTGAAGTGACTATATGATCAGTAACTGTATATTGCATACATTTAAGGGCAAAATGCAATTTTTGACATATTTCGATGATTTTCGATGAAACAGACAGAATCAGAAAGAAAAGATGAATGGATTTTTTTTGAATAAAGAAGCTTGAAATGGAATTTCAGCCTTAAAAGGGAAATTTTATTTACAGTTTGCTTTGAAAGGGATTTAATATCCATGAATTATTCTGTTAATTATTTCAGTTTAAAAACGTCAGTTTAAAAAAAATGCACCTTCGATTTTTTTTCATTGAAAATCATCGTCATATTTTTTTATTTTATATAATAAAGATAATTAAATTTCCAATAAAAGAAAAAAAAAATATTTCCTTTATTTCAAAGTATAATTCTGCTTCTTTCAAATTAATATTTAGGGTTAGTTACACCCTTTTTCTTTGAAAAAACAATATTGAAATTCTCTTTGTTACAAATTCTTTTTTATTCTTATCAAATACACAAAAAAAAAACATTATTTATAATGCATGTCTCTATTAACTACAGAAATTCCATTTTCACTGTGTCTTGTGAATTTTAAAATGTTTACTCTACAAATAAAATACAGAAAAAGGAGAAAATTCGTTAATGAAAATGTTATCAGTGTCTGCTTATCATAACACACAAATACAGCGTAGATAGAAACTAACGACGCCTGCGTTGTAACACGTGAGTGTCAAAATTTAACGAAAAGGATACGCACCACATGGTTTTTCCTTCCTTCTCCAAATGCCTATACATGCATTTTCATAGTAACTCACATGTGAGTGATGTTTCAACAGTTTGACTAGCGCCTTTTTGTCTAGCACAACAAAGTAAGCAGTGTGTGTGTGTATGTTTATGTGGTGGATGAGTCAAGATTTAGTTGGTTAGTGGGGCTCGGAATGCCGCCCAGTAAACATGTATCGGTTAGAAGATCTTTACGCGTTAAACAAATCAGTTTTGAATTTAAGAGAAGAAGAAAAAATTTTACATTTAAAATGATAAAATTAAAAAAAAAGTTGATAATAAAAAAAATATTATAAAAGAACGGAAATGATTTGCACTTATAAAAGGAAAAGACGTGATTCAGTGAAAAATAACAATGTAAATTAATTAACAATGAAAGAAAATTAATAAAAATCAAATTAAATTAAAAAAAAATACAGAAAACAGAAAAAGTTACAAATCAAATTTTAATTTATAACGCTGTAAAAGTTTATTAATTTTTGTGTTTTCTTTCAAATTACATTTCAAGGAAAAAAAATGATAAAAAAAACCGTGAAATATTGAAAAATGAATTTTAATTATTGTAAGAAATTAACTTTATTTTCATAAAAACATAAAAATTTTTTACAATGTAAAGCAATCAACACTTTTCCACAACATTTTAATTGTTGAATTTGTGTTAATGAATAAATAAATACGGAAAAGTTTGTCGTGTTACACAAATACAAAAAATAGTAAAATAAATTAATATAAACAGACGTAATTCTATTCAATTATTTTATTTCATTTGAAATTACGGCACCAAAATAAATTTATTATTATAAATTTAATAAACAACAAACTAAATTAAAACTTTTAATATTTTTCACTGGAAAACAGAAAATAATAATAAAGTTTAGTGTTTTTTTTTCTTTTCTACTCTTACACTAAAATAAAATAAAATAAAGTAAAACTTGATATAAATTGTGCTAGAATTTATTTTCCTCTAAACAAAAAAAAATAATATAAAAACAATAATAATTGGATGGTCTGGTCACGTGAAAATAAATCCATAACATGAAAAAAAATATGGGTTGTTATTCGAAATGTGTGTTATTATGAAAAAAAATAACAATAGAGAAGAAATTCGAGGAAAACAAAAATAAATAAAATGGAAATTGTAAAATTTATCGTCCAATAAAAAGAGCACTTTCAATAGTTTTACAACAACAACAACAATAACGAAATTTAAAAGAAAAAAATATCAGACATATTTTAAAATAAAACGAATACATTTTAATTTTCCATATTTGTGCACTCTCTTTATTCAAAACAAAGTATGTATATTTTTTTTAAAAAAATATTAAAAAAAAATGTCTGTGCAGCAATGAAATGAAATGAAATTAAAATATAAAAAAACACAATTCATAGAAAATAACAGTGTAATCATAATATGTATTTATTCCTCTGCTTTAACCAAATTCAGAGAGAAAAAAAAATATGAATATAACCAAATTATATGTAAATCGTTTATGTGGAGATTACATGTGAATAATAAAATAAAAAAAAAATAATTCAATATTTAATATGAATAATGTGAAGCCCATGCAGAATATTAAAATATGATAAATTTTTTGCATTAAATGTAATAAAATAAGATAAATTTCAAGTAAATTATAGAATTATCATAAATAATAAAAACTGCTAGTAATCTCTGTGTTTAAGTTATGATAGTGTAATAACAATATCAGTAGAAGATGGTATTAAATTTAATATAAAAATTTTTGGAGTACAAAATTAAAAAAAAATTAAAAAATTAACAAGAAAAATTTATCATAAGTCATATTTAAGTTTAAGGTGATAGTCAATAAAAAGGTAATTTTAAATTGTTGTTAATATTTTTAAAATGAAATGTAAAAAAAATTTAAATTTTTTATGCATTTTAAAGGAATTTGACTTTGATGAATCCCAAATTCATTGAAACAAAGTCTTATTTGTGCATAAATTGTAAAAAAATATTTAAAAACTCTGTTTTTTAAAAGGTTCTTGTTCATAATTTTTAGAGTTGATTAAAATTCAGTAAAATATCTAACAGTATGTGATCAAATAACTGTAATTTGATATTAAAGGGCTTCATTCAAAAAAAAAAATAATATTTTATGCTAGACTATTCGTTATCTTGACTTCAGAAAATATATTAAGATACATTAAAAAACGTGAAAAAGTTGTTAAAAACTTCAACGAAATTTTGCAATGGATGGGGTTACTTTTTTTGCTGTACATGATTTTGAATGCGATTTGTTTTTCGTCTGAAACAATTGGATCTTATTTGGATCCCGTGGATCTTAAATTGAAAACACCAAAAAAAAAAAATTGTCATTTGTTTCAAATTTTTGAATTTTTAAACCATTTTCAAATTTTTTAAACCATTTTCAAATTTTTTAAACCGTTTTTAAAATTTTAAATTAAATAGATCTCAAAAATCGATTTTAATGGTACTCTGGTTCAAATTAATCACTTACTTTGTTCTGCAAAGTTGTTGCTCATAAAATAAGCTAAAATGTTTTCTTGTATCACTTTTTGGATTTTCATACAAAAATATTGAGAAATCGTCCAAAAACCATTCAAATTAAGTTCAGCATTTTGAAAATGGCAAATACATGAAAAATTGTTGATTTGTATGGGAAATTTTTTTTCAAGGAAAATAGTTACATAGTTCCTTCTAAAAGTTATTTTTTTTTGAAAAAAAGCAATTTTCGCTTATATTGTTTTTGATGTTTCCATACAAAAAATTAAATATTTCATACAAAACAACGATTTTTAATGTATTTGCTATCTTCAAAATGCTCAACTTAATTTGAGCAGTTTTTGGATGACTTCTCAATATTTTTGTATGAAAATCCAAAAAGTGGTCGGAGAAAACATTTTAGCTTATATGATTAGCAACAACTTTGTAGAACAAACTTAGTGGTTATTTTGAACCAAACTACCATAAACTACCATAATTGATTTTGTGAGATCTTTCATTAAAAATTTTAAAATCGTTTTAAAAAATACACAATTCGAAAAAAATATCAAAATATTTCAATTTAGAATCTCGAGATTTAAAAAACATAGACATTAACGGACTTTTGAGGGGGTTTTTCAATTCAAATACCGACTCTCGATTTTCATTTGAATTGCCTTAGACTGAAAATGAATCAGCCGCCTCTGATCTCGTTGCTATGATATTTTGATGATGTGAAAAATATTGAGTTTTCTTTTCTCAAATAATCATTCGTTTAAATAAAAGTCAAGTAAAAAATAAAATTTCCATGAAAATATGTGCTCAAGAATTTTCATCCATTTTAAGTTAACATTTCACAGTGCAGTTATTTTTAATATACACTTTCATGATAATCTGATACACTGTTGCAACAAAACCTTTTTCATTAATGAGACACGTCCCCATGACACTGAAATTGCAGAATCATTTTAACTGTAGTTTATCTAAATACCGTAATGATATGTTCAAACTTAGTGATGCCAGGATAAACTTATATCAAGAGAAACGTAAATTAGATATATTTTTTTGTGTTGCATTGAAATTTTGCTTACAATAAGGAAATGTTTTTATCATTCACGTTTTCTCTTTATTTTGTTTTATTTTATTTTCTGTTTACCATGAAAAAAATAGGATAACAAAAAACAGTTGAATTTATACTGAATCCGTATCATTATTTGAATTTAAAAATGAAAGAACGAAGCATCTTAAAGTGATAGGAAGTTCAAACTTAATGCTTGTTAACAAAAACTTTGTTGCTGTTGTATGACTTTTTTGCTGTTCTCATTGTGTGTGTGTGTGTGTGTGTGTGTAAATTTTAATGGAAGAAAAGACAAACAATGAGCAGAAAAACTTAAAGACGAAGATAAGCAAACAACTTAAACAACATAAAATTCATAATATTTGATATGGTTTATCTGTATCATACCATGGAATAATGAAAATATTTTGCAGGAAGTTATAAACACAGATACGTATATCCTTGGATCATGATAACATTTAACGTAAAATTTTCATATATCTCAATAGTTATTATTAATATTAATCGGATGTGACTTTTCTCTTCCATTTCTTTGTAGTGTGTGATTATAATTTCATTGTTATCTCATTTTTCTTAGAACTGTTCCAAAAGAATGATATTTAACAGGAAAAAAAATTCAACCAAAGGAAAATATAAATTACAAGACATTGACTGATTAAGGTACTAATTGTTAACTGACTGTAATTCCACGAAATTGGACGAAAATGTATTTGATGTTTTCGAGAAAAGGGTACAAATTTCACAAGAAATTAGGAGTTAAGACAATATTAATAAAAAAGAAAAAGATATTAAATCTATCCTTTAATTTAATGGTGTTAAAACACATTAAGGTGAAATTCATCGGAAATTCTGCTCTTGTGAATCACATTCTACTCACATTTCATTGTAACTTTCATCTGCCTCTTAAAACCATTTCCACACTTCCATAATTTTTTTATCCGCCTTTAATTTATTTTGCACTCATCTAAATAGACAAGAAAAAATTTATGTCTTTCCTTTGTTGTAGTATTTTTCTCTCCTCCATCGTAATTTATGTTCAGTCCAACCTTTTTTTTATCTCACTCTTTTTTTGTTGCTTTTAATTTATTTGAATTTGGTATTGTGCTTAAATGTTTCACTGTGAAAGATGTCAGTAATTAAAGTGAAGGAAATGTTTTTTTTCTTCTTCTTCTGTGTGTGTGTGAGATAAGAGATTAAATTTGGCCACACAGTCACAATGTAAGCACAAAATATGTGTGGGCTGAAACACGGAAATCATCATCTAATTTATTTTTTTTTTACTATTCAAGCTAATTGTTCTGAACCATGATAATGATCAATATTCTAACAAGAGTAGGACGAACAATGATAGGACAGAAACAAATATTTTTATAAAATAAAACAATTTTATGGAAAAACAGAGAAAAAAATTGTGATGTAGACAAAAATATTTCATTGTCGAGTGTTTTGAATAAATTTCACATTTTTCATATTTTATAACAAAAAAAATGTTATGATATACGTCGTGAAAAAATAATATGACACAGACGGCCTTGTTTGAATTGAGGCAGGTAGTAGATTTTTTTCTCTTCTATTTTTATCTGTATATAAAACAAATATTTGAATATAAATTAGATGTTTTGCATCTTTAAAAATAAAAATATATCATGCAAAGTAAATAAAGAAAAGGAAAAAAAACTAGGTCGTTGTAGCTTTTAATATAGTTTATTTAGGTTGAGTAGACAGTTTATCATCTGAAATCTAAGTAAAAATAAAATTGGGTATGCATGCCAAAAAAAAAAGTTGAAAAAGTAGTAACACGGATAGGTAATAATTGAAAATTTACATTAATTTTTTGTTTAAATATGTAATTTTCATGTTTATTTTTCTATTCAATTAGATTTATTTGAAAATAGATCGCTTATTTAAGCATGTTAAAATCGTCGTATCGATGTAAATCGAAAAAGCTCTCCAGATAAATCGATTTTTTACCGATTGCAATGATTTTAACACAAAAATGGTGATGAGCCAAGGAGTAGATCTAGATGAAAAGGGAAATGCGTCTCCTGAACTAAAAAAATCGTCGTATCGATTTAAATCGAAAAAGCTCTCGAGAAAATGCGTCACCTGGACTAAAAAAATCGCGTTTCGATTCAAATCGAAAAAGCTCTCGAGAAAATGCGTCACCTGGACTAAAAAAAAATTCTTATCGATGTTAATCGAAAAAGCTCTCGAGAAAATGCGTCACCTGGACTAAAAAACTCGTCGTATCGATTTATATCGAAAAAGCTCTCCAGATAAATCGATTTTCTACCGATTCCAATGATTTTTACGGAAAAAATGATGATGAGCCAGGGACTAGATCTATGAAAAGAGAAAGGTATTTTCTGAGCAACGAAATTTCAGCATAGTAAAAAACCTGTTCTTTTTAACGTTATTCTACAAAATAATTCTATTAATAATAAGTTCATGCAAAGAGTCAAAACCAATATTTTATACAACTCAATCAAGAAACGAATGGTAACTCAACAGAAATTATTTATTCTTGAAAAATAGAATAAAATTTTATTTTATAACTTTCTAGCAATATTTTGCATAGTTTACTACTAAACAATTTCAAATTCATGTTTCAGTTAAGTTTTTATGTAAATAAATTTTCCATTTTAAAATTTATATGGAGAACGAAAAACACTTGTAAAGTTTTTGAAAAAAAAAACACTTTTAAAAGTAGACCTCGTCAAAACTTTATTCATAAATTTATATGATTTTATCGTTTTAGTTTGTGTGGTTTCAAGCCGTTTTGGATTAATATTAGAAACTATTATCAAACTTAGTGTAGTTGGATATAAAAATTAATGTTGGACTGTTAAAGTATCAAATCTCGCTCAGTTATTTTATATTAATTGAAAATAAAAAAAATAGTTATAGTGAAATATGAGGAAAATAAGGCCATTGAATTTTATCGCTCCACAAAGGATGAGAAAAGTTCAATGAAATTGAGCAAAAACTAAGTTTCACTTTAAACGAAAATTTTACATGAAATACAATACAAATTTCACTGAGTCATAATTGATCATGAAACCTTGAATCATATGATAAATATCTTACAATGAAAATTCATTTTACAGGGCGTCATTCATTTAGTACGTCAAATGGCCTACTTTCAATGAAAAAAAATTAAAAAAAAAAATTCATGCTCACATAATTTATTTTTCTTTTTCATGGAATCATTGAACTACCTTTGTAAATCACATAAAATTTATGTTAAAAGAAGTGTGATACTTAAAAGAGCAACGGAGAGAAAAAAAACATAGTCATGAAAACAAGAAAAACCTTTTAAACCAATTTTCTTTTGTATGTATATGTGATTTTTCTTTCCTCATCCTCAAATAAAATGATTTTTTTTATACATTTTTTTATTTTGCTTCAAGGTGCTCATTTTCTTCACATTTTTCTTGTCGATACATAAGAAAAGATTCGTCTTTTACCCCACAAAATGAGTCTCTATTCAATTATATTATTTATGTATGAGCTCACATATGAAACTCATATATCATCTTTTTGTTATGATTATGATGCAAACGTTAGCATTATTATTATTATGATTATCATGATTTTATGATACATTTTTTTTTTATTTCTTTCATTCTATTTTTGTTTTATTTTATTATTTGTTTTTTACTGTATCCTATATTTTTATTAAAAGTAAGTATGATATTCATTTCAGAGGATTTTCCCTTTTTTCATTCATAAAATGTAGCATATAATAATTTTATTGATTAAAATTTCATGATTGAATGTAAAATTAAATTAAATGGAGACGACTGGTATTTTACTAAAAATATTAAAATTATCAATGAACTTCATTTTTTTCTACATTATTCTGGTTATTGATTCAATGATGATTAAAATTAGTAAGGATAAATTAAATTAAAATAAATAATGTCTGGCTATTGACTTTCGTCTTCTTGAATGGGAATCCTACACACCATTAAATTTCAAATAATACCTTTTTAAGTGGATATTAAATTAATCGATTATGACTCGACGTTTTCTTTAATTTACTATTTTCTTTTCAAGTGTTTCATTGCATTACCTTTTTATCGTGATTTCTTGTATTTACCAAACTATAATGAGCATGATGATGATGATGACCTTAACCGCCACTCAATTTCGTTTCATGCTTTTACTTGATTCTCATTAATTTTTCACAGTTGAATTCATTGCCAATGTGATTTTGATACACACTGTAACTTGGAAATTACATTGCACTTGTCAGAGAAAATTTGGATTTATGTTTTGGTCTTTCAAGACCTCGTGTTTATGTGTATCGATGGTCTGTAGAGCTATACGATGGCAGTTCCTCGTTTCGGCACTTCATTTCGAGGCCAAATTAATAACACGAAGTACTCTGTGAATCAGACGGATATTTTCTTTCATAATTTGAAGTACTTTGGGCTAAGACTGAGTAAAATTCTCTGAAAGCCCTCAGGGTACCATATAATGCCATTGCTCATATGCATTTTGACAGAATCCAATTCATGCTACTTTTGATTGAGTGTTCAACTTAAAAAAAAATCACTTATTCAATTCAAACTGTAAACGATTGTGAAGACAACAGAAAATGAGACATATATAAAGCAACTATTTACCTTTTAAAAAGTAAAGTGGGTAATAAATATTTTACAAAGATTAAACTTGTTGCTTACACAGATACACACACACACACGCATAGAAAAAGTTGTATATTAAAGTAAATAGAAAAATGATATCCTAAAAATAATGAAATAAACATTTTTGGATAAACCCGTATAAATATAATATGAAGTTAAAGCACTTAAAGAGAAGACGAAGAAGTTAAAATAAAATAAAATAAAAATGAGAGGGAAAAATGCTATTTTTTCTTTTATACATTAAAAAATGTGTCTAAATAAGTAAGAGATAAAGAAAAATAATGAGCAGGATATACAACGAGATACTAATAACGGTAAAATGTCCCTCATTAATTGAATATAAATTATCAAAGTTTTATTTTATTTTTACCATCTTAGCTTATTAAGTGTTTTTTTTTTGTGTTTGGCTCATTTAATGGCAAAATGTTTAAAAAATTACGCAAATCATCACACTTATTAAATGGAAAAAGGTGAATGAAACCATAGCTTGGATTAAATAAAAAATTACCTTTCAAAGTCCTATAAGGGTCTGAATCGAATTAAATTCAAATATTCAATGAAACCTCACTGGAAATTCAATATCAATGTTATTTTTGTCCTTGTAAGCAAAATCCATACAAATAATAGGGGTTCAAATCATATGTTAATAAAGTTGTAAATCGATATAATATGAAGTCATAAGGAAAATTATGACAGAATTATGGTTCGATTCAGGCATTTGTGGCATATTTCATGGTGTTAAATGCAAAACAAACCAAAAAAAAAAAATTAAAGAAAAAAAAGGCAAAGGGTATCGCACCGCTTTAAGATAAGGAGTACCATGTTATCGTCAATCATCATAGAAAAATTGTGTAGAGTCATAAAATAATGGTAAAGTAACATGGCTAAATATTAAAGCCACTGATAAATTGTTTATGATGTCATAAACAGTTATATAATTTCGATATACAAAAGAAAAAATGTGAATGAATATATGAATGTGATATCATTCTCTTCTTTTTTTTTTGTGTGTATTTTTCTGGTCATTATGTGTATATATGCCAGATGGTGCTTATCGTTTTTAGGCCATTTTATGACACACAAAATTTTTATTTGACAGGACACGATAATAATATTTTTATGTCGATGTTCCTTTGAGTTTATAGAGGTAATGTTTTTTTTTATGAATTTGAAATTTCATATGTTTTTTCAATTTCAATGAAATTTTCCTTTTTTGAAATTTAGAAGCCACAGTATTTTAATGCCTGAATTGAGAAAGCGTAATTTTTACCTTTAAAATGTTTGGGACAAAATTCGCCTAAGGGAGTTTTACCAACTTTTCATGTATGTAGTTAAATTTTTTGCAAGGTTTTATCTTATTTATTGTTATGAATTGAGTTATAAAATGGATTTTATGAGCATTTTATTTGTATAAAAATTTGTAATGCTTCCTTTGAACAAATATTATCACATATTTAACATGACGCTCATATTCCAGCTGGCTTTGAATAAAATTTCATGTAATAAATTTTCAATTAAATTCAATCTTAATTTCTTATCACATATTAACCAAGCATTATTATGATGAAATATCGAAGAAAAAAGGAAAAAAGGGAAAAAATCTTTTTCTTCCCTTTCAAAGTTTGAACATAATTTGATCAGTAAACATATTTGAAACATAGTTAAACTTACTCAAGCAATTTACTTTCCAAACATCCAAACATATATTGAAAAGATAAAAAAAAGTTTCTTTTCCTTTAAGCGAAGTTCATTCAAAATTACATGTAAGTGTGTGTGTGTGTGTGTGTGGGTGTGTGTGTATTGCAACATGATATTTAATGGACTGTACACTTTCTTGGGTTTCGATAACAATAAAAAATAAATGGGAAAGAAAATCGGTATTTAAATAAAATATCCTGAGGATCCAAAGAAAAAAAACTAACTAAAAGGAAATACAAAAATATGTGTATGTTATTATAAATAATACATAAAAATACAGAGATAAACAGACAAATTTAACGCACAATACGTATCAGATTCACATAAACATAAGAAAATAAGAAAAAATGGAATACTGACACAAGTAAAATAACATCTCAGCAAAAAAAAGACAAATAATAATACAAGACAAGTAACGAGAAAAAAGAATTCAAAAACTTTTTATGGTTCGGTGTCATTTGATTTAGATTTTTATTTTAGATAAAAATGTGATGTGTGTTAGTTTGTGGTTAAGGGTTTTACCGGAAAACCTCAGATAAAAAGTTCAATTTTCTTTGTTTTTACATTTATGTATTCTGTATGTTTGTATTTAAATAACCATAAGGAGAAAAATATACAAGGAAACACATTTTTTTAACTTATTTATTCATGAGAATAACAAGTATTACAATAAAATTTGTTTTTTTTTTGTTCAAATGTTGTTTAAAATGAAATTGTAATATTAAATTACAGTTAAAAAAAAATTATATTTTTACTTGTATTTTTATTGGATTCACAATCCTTTTTTTGATTTGACCTTTAATATGAATGTTTTCAACGAACGCATTTGAACAGGTTAAAAAATTTAATAGTAAATTAAAAAAAAATTACCTGGCGTTTCCATTATCGAAGTAGTAGGAAATTTCAAATAACCAGGCGTTTCCATCATGAAAGCTGAAATTTTAATTAACCAGGTGTTTCCATCATGAAACTACAAATTTCAAATAACAAGACGTTGCCATTTGAAACTTCAAACTATAAATAACCAGTTGGTTTCATCATGCAACTAGAAGTTTTAAATAACCAGACTTTTCCATTATTAAACTTCAAATTTTAAATAACCAGGCGCTTTCATCATGAAACTTGAAATTTTAAATAACCAGTCGTTTGCATGATGACACTTCAAGTTTTAAATAATAAGACATTTCCATCATGAAACTTGAAATGTCAAATAACCAGGTGCTTTCATCATTAAACTTAAAATTTTAAATAACCAGGCGCTTCCATCATGAAACTTGAAATTTCAATTAACCAGGCGCTTCCATCATGAAACTTGAAATTTCAATTAACCAGGCGTTTTCATCATGAAACTTGAAATTTCAAATAACGAGGCGCTTTCATCATGAAACTTTAAATTTCAAATAACCAGGTGCTTACATCATGAAACTTGAAATTTCCAAAAACCAGGTGCTTTCATCATGAAACTTGAAATTTCAAATAACAAGGCGTTTCGATGATGAAACTTAAAGTTACAAGTAACCAGGCGCTTTCATCATGAACCTTGAAATTTCAAATAACCAGACGCTTCCACCATGAAACTTGAAATTTCAAATAACCAGGCGCTTTCATCATGAAACTTGAAATTTCAAATAACGAGGCGATTCCATCACGAAACTTCAAATTTCAAATAACCAGGCACTTTCATCATGAAACTTGAAATTTCAAATAACCAGGCGCTTAAATCATGAAACTTGAATAACCAGGCGCTTCCATTTTGAAACTTGAAATTTTAAATAACAAGACGTTTCCCTTGTTAAATTTGTAAGTTAAGTGTCCTGACGTTTCCATTTTTAGCCTTGAAATTTAAAAACCATTCAAATTTCTTGGTATTTCACAATGGTATTAGAATTTTATTAAAATTATCTCCTGAAAACAATTTCCCAGAAAAAGCACTCCGAAATAAAGTGTCGGTATTAAAATAGATAAGACAGCTATTTATTTAAAATAAAAAAAATAATATTGAAAATTTCAGTTTTTTTTTATTTATATATTTTTAATATAAAATCCAAAAAAAATGTAAATAAATACCAGATGAAAATTAATTTGGTATGCAACGTAATACTAAATATTCTAAGAAAAAAGCTCTTATTGAATGGAAAAAAACATGTTTTGGAATAATATTTGTTTTATACGAACAAAAACAAAAAGTATAATAAAAAAACACAAAATACATAACCTACGACACTCCATTCACATTCTTTTCTTTTCTTTGCCATCTCTCACCGGTATCATAAACCAAGACGAAGAAGAAATGATACCAAGAATTAAATTTAATATAAGCGAGACATTCTATTGTAGTTGTAACAAGACAGTTTTCCAATGTAATTTCAATATGAAAATTGTGATGATATGGAAAATTCCAGAGCAAGACAATAAGACAACCAAATAAAAAAAATGTTTTGTTACCTTAAAAGAGAGACAAAAAGTCAAATATTTCTTTAGAGAATGAAAGTGAATTAAATTGGCAACTAAAGTTAACATTTAGTATTCATTGTCTATGTCTATAAGTATGTGTTCATATTTTATCATTTTAATACATGATTTTATCTTTTCAGTCTCTCTGTGTTGAGCATGCTTTGAACTGAAGTGATGCCAATGTAATAATGGTTGCCCATAAATAACAATTTTCGTTAAATGATTCAATTTAGATTTGGCGCAAATAAATTATTTGTTATTTTCTTGTCACACTGTCTGTGTAAAATGATAATAATGTGTGCCAAAAAAAAATAATACGATAGTAAATACTCTGTGAAATCTTAATATTAAATATAAACTTAGAGCAAGTGAGCAAGGGAAAGGAGAAAACCAACTGTTTTCTTTACACAATGAAGCAATGTTTAAATATTAAATTTCTCTTATATAGTAAATTCGGCATGACAAAGGTTGGTTTGCTCCTTTTCTCTTATTTCAATATGACCTTGATAAATAATTTAAATTTCGTGTCATTTTTACTTTAACTCGTCAATTTCAACTAAATATTGAATAATTAATTTAACCTGGTTTTTTGATTATCAGTGAAATTTCATTCAATTTTAAAATGAAAATCATTAATAGCTCCTTTAAATTGTTAAAGTTTTCTTTGCACACACACACACACACAAATGTATTCGTTTAATTTTCCTGTAAATTTACGACTTAAGAGACACTCGAGCCACACGTGTATACTTTAAATCAATTTAATGAGACACTTATTCATTCATTTTATCAGTCAGAAATTTTACAACCATTAATTTTTTTTTGCTCTTTTTTGTTGTTGTTGTGAAAAAGATCTTAAATTATGGAAACCTCAAAAGAATTTTATGTATCATCATATTATTACCGTCATATCGTTACTTGAATTTGTGTGAGTCAATGTTTACTCATATAAAACGCTTAAACATATAATTTTTTTGTTGAAGTATCATACATGCGTGTCTTTTTTTACGTTGTAATAATAAAAAAAATATATATAAAATGAAAAAAGGAGTAAAAACTTATCATCATCGTAATTTAACTATGTTTGGCTCTTATGAGTGTACTTGTGTGAAGATGCGTAATAGGGACATATGTTAAATGTAACGTATCAAGATGATAAATAAAATAAGAGACGAAATACAGGAGGTGAATGTACTTGATTATGAATGAAATGAGTTTTCTGGGCATTAAAAGAAAAAAAACATCGACACTCTTTTTTCATTTTATATAGAAAGAGACATCATGAGACACTTAATGTGATGTAAGTAAGGCTTCCTTAGATGGAAATTAAATTAAAAATAATGTGGTTTGAGTGATGATGAGCATATGTGTATATGATAATCATCACCATGTGATAGAACGTCGACCTACTTTTCTTAAAGAAGATGAAAGAGTTTTCTTTTTTGTCTATGTGTCTTGAATAAAATTTTATCTCATGTAATTATTCATTGAGTGAACAAAACCCGTTTAATGATAAGTCTGGTAAATAAGAGAACGAAAACATATTTCATTTTATAATTGGAGTATATTTTGTTTCTTATCGACCTTATTTTCCTGTCTGATAAACATTTACTAAACTTTTTTCCTCATTTTCCTTTACAAGTTACATCACTTAAAATATATTCACGTGCTCACATTTTTTTGTCTTATTTTTCGGTACAGTGAGCAATCCTTTTCTTGATGATAAGATGTCTAAAAAAAGAGCACTTTTTAATGGCAAAGTAGGTCACATAAGAAAAAAATGATGCTTCATCACATTTTTTTTACAAGGAACATGTCCTTACATTAATTTTTTTTTATCATTTTTCTTTTCTTAAATGATATCAATCGTTTACCGTATCATGATCCCTTTTGATAATGATATTATGAGGTTTTACCTGGAAATCTCATAAAAATTTGCTTCATGAAATTTCACCCACGTTTTCAGGTCACTTGTGTCAAAAACTTACGAAAACAAGATTTTTTTTTCTCCAAACTGAGAAGAGGCTCTTTCGTTAAAGCAAGCTCTTGCAAGGTGCTAGTCCTCCAGCCAATAGACGTAGAATTAACGAGTTTTCATTTTTCAAAATTACTTACTCTCAGCTTTGGATGGGGATGAGGCTCTTTCGTTTGAGTTAGACTCTCACTAGGTGCAAGTCCTCCAACCAGAAGGCGTGAAATTCACGAGGTTTTAGATTAAAAAATTAATAGCAAATCATAGCGAGTTAATCACTTTAAAAAGATCAGATGTATTCTTAAATAGACATTAGAAGACATAAAGGAAGTTACAAATGCTTCAAAAGGTAGCTTGGTAGCAGTAGGTGTGATTTAAGTTCACGAGTGAATTTGGATGAGTTACTTATTCTCCTCAAGTTAGCTGGAGCTGATTGAAGTATTTGGGTCCTACACAGGCTAGTTGTCTTTCTCCAAGAGATGTGCGTGCTCTTGAGGCACCAATACGTAGTGAATTTTACCATTTTTTGGCCTATTGCTATGAAAAATATCGACTTGGTCTTTTGCCTTTAACTGAAGAATGAAAAATCGATTACGACCTTTAAAGTTCAATTTCAATGAAACCAAATCTATACAAAAAAATATAAAAAAGTATGACATTGCATAAAATTCAATAATTTACACGAATTTAATATAAAATTCACAATATTTTCATATATTTTAACATTTTGTGGTTCTATCCCATTTAAATTTAACATTAAATGGCTAATGTGGTTGTAATAATTTTCAAAACGATGAAAAAAAGTTATGGGTGTACCAAGTTTTAATTTCATATTGAAACAAATTAATGATTTTTCGTACAAAAAATAAAAAAAATACATAAAAAAATAAATCGATATCGTACAATAAACTTTTCAAAAAGTTATAAAAACCAGTTGACCTTTTTTTTAAGTCCGCTTAAATTGAAATATAATGACAGCTTTTTTTCGCTCATTTTCTATTTATTTGTATTTTCATCATAAAAATGTCATGGAAAATACTTTATCTTGTTTGTATTGAAAATTGAAACACATTGAGAGAAAAACTTTATCTGAAATTTTTTGAGTGACATGTTCTTCTATGACGATTTTTCAAAAGATTGCCATTTTGGTGGGAGCTTCATCACATGTCACCTAATATAAAAAAAAAAAATTGAACATTCCAATAAAAAATAATAATACTCTATGACTTTGATGACTGTAAGAAGATTACTCACGACCTATTTGTAATACACTTCAACTTGTCGCCTTATTAGTCGAGTAACTGTTTTTTTTTTTGGTTCCTCATCCATATAAATTGCTTTGATCATCAATTGGCAGTACAAAATTTACGACCGAGTGTATCAAGATATTGATCAGTCATAAATTTCCGAGTCACCACTTTTGTTGCACCCAAATAATAATATCATTGAATTTACGAGTGAGAGAACTTCTGTTGATGATGATGACGATGCTTTTCAATATTGCTTGAGTTAATCCTGATTTGTGTGTGTTTTTTTTCCTGTTTCTATAAAATATTTTTGGTCGACTAACGTCATGAAACAACACAAAAAAATGTGAATGACAAAAAAATTTTTTATGGGAGAGTAATAAAATTGAAGCAAATAACTAAACACTAAACGTGTGACGCTACAAAATAATAATACGAGCAATTTTTTTGTTGTTGTCGTGAAGCAAGAAGAATAAATAAATTGAACCAACAATTTTATGATCAAACTCTCTTTAAATGAACATACACTGCCTGAAACACGCGACAAAGGCACAATTTGTGAAATATAAAAGAAAAATCCTATCAAGTTAATCACACGATATGATAAAATCAGATATGTTTTAAATGTAGTTGTATTTTTGCAATAAAATTCGTGTATTATGATATAAACGCGCGCCCTTCTGTATGTTTGTGTTTGAGTGTGTATGCATACAAAAGCAGGAAATTGAGAGAAAAGGCACATTTTACTGTTCCTTTCTTTTTTTGTTCATTTTCTTTCAATTTATACTAAATTTGTTTGTTTGTTTCTTATCATGATTGTCCATATAATCATAATAATAATAATCATCATCATCATAATACGAAATTCATACACACACAGAGTATAAAGTAATATTAAATGGAAATTGAATGTAAAAGTGCCTTCATTGCATGAAAAACTGAGATAAAACTTTTATGTAAGAAAATGTGCGTTTCTTTATAATAATAATAATAATTTTCCAAGAAAAATAAAATCACTCCTTTAACTTTGTATTTGTATTGAACGCACTACATAACCTGATCAACTCGCTGAGAAAAGAAAAGTAAAAAGAAAAAAATGTTATTATAATGATGCAAAACATTTTCATAAAATAAAATAAAATAAGTTCATAAAAAAAACATATAAAATGTATTTTTGTACATTTTATGTAATAAAAATGTTTTCTATCGAAGCCAATTTGCTTATTCAAGTGATGGGCGCCACCGATTTTCGTCTTAATCGGATATTTTTCATGTAAAAATCGGTATCTTTTGCTGATATGAAATTCTTTGTCTTAATTTGAACCTTTTATTTTATTTGTGCTCAACACCGATTTTATTTCTTACTTTTACTACTTTTTTTTTCTTTTAAGATATCTCCCTCTCATGCATAACAAGTTGATAGCCAATTTGTGTATAATAAAATAATAATAATCTACTAAATGTTAAGGAATCCTTGAATTTGAACTTGAACTTGACTTTTTGATTAGTCTTTTTTTGTGTCTAAAAATACACGAGTGCATTTTTACATTTTGAATTGAAGATAAAACGATGTCTCTTTTTTCCAGACAATGCAAGTTAAAAAAGTCGATTAAATGCAAATTTATTTAAAAATCCATCCTTATTTTCAAAATGGCCAATTGGAGCGAGTTCCTGTGTTTGTTCTGGGTTTTTCGATTGGAACCTCCAGAGGGCTTTTTGTGGAATTTTGATCGTATTTAGACTTTTCTGAAAAATTTAATATGCAAAAAGTCGTTGATGAGCATACAGAGTAGTGGAGGACATCAAAATATACATACGTCCATCTGGTTTTTCGATTGGACCCTCCAGGGGGTGTGAGGGTGCCAGAAAGACGTATGTTTATCATCTGTATGCTCATCAACCACCTTGTTCTAGTTAAATTTTTCAGGAAACCGACCAGAGTCTGACACCGAGAGCTGATTTTGTCGTTTACACGGAAAAAAATTGAAAAACAGCAACAAATAAGAAACTCAGGGTAAAAGTCGTTCATGATACCTGGAACCACGTATATGACATTCCATACGCGCGAAAAATCAGTATAAAATGTCATTTTCGAAATTAACCATTAATATAATACAAAAATTTGTGTTAGTTCATTTGATTGTCGTAAAGTTAGTTTGGCGCTATTTTTTCTCTGTTATATTCGTGCTTCAACGTGTCGGGGAGGGTCCAGGGGGTCTGAAAACCCCCTCCTCGAGGCTCGTAAATGAGGAATCTAACTAGTCTAGCCGAAATGCACGTTTCTAAATCGTCCAGCTATTAGAGTTCAGGGATGGACTTAGACAATTCTATTGGAGGGGAAAAATGTGAATATAAGTGAAACTTTGCAAACTACACGATCTACTCATTAAATCTAACCTTGTTAGAAAATCTGTATTTTCAAAATGTTTCCGACCAAGTACCAGTGACATCAAACACAAAATTACATTTCAAAAGCATAATTTTTTACTTTTTCACGCTTTTCCTTGTAATTTTCATTCAATTTTAATTTCCACTTTTCTTTTAATGAATGCATTCTGCAACTCATTTAGTTTTTTTACATCTTTCCTTACTTTAATATTAAAGTACTTCAAGTCCTTCAATGATAACAAAACATTAAAACAGTCTTACTTAAAATGAAAATCTCGTTGAAACACTTTCAGTGAAAATAATAATAAATTATACTTAAACTGGCAAAAGTAGAAAAGCAAAAAAAAAAACACTTGCACTGTGATTTTAAAATCTCTCATTTTTCATGCTCTTAAAATCATTAAAAGTTAATAACCTTTGTCTCATAATAGCTTTCAATGTGTTGTAATAAAAAAAATTCACATAATATATATTGTTAAGCAATAATAATCCTCTGTTATTTAATTTATTAACCATTTTCGCAATTTTTTTGTTTGTTTCAGTACGTGACTTACAGCATTGCACAAGCAAAAACACACACACACATACACACAGAAAGAGTATAAAACATAATTTAATTGAGTTTCGCTGGTTCATTTCAACTTAAATGTGTCTTCATTTGTCCAATTATATGAGAAAAAAAATATGTTTTGTTTCAATCGTTTTTTTTTCACACTCACATGTGATGTGAGTTAACAAACATAAAATCGTGCTCCTTTTCATTTTATTTTTACGCATCCATTCAATCTGTTTGGTTTTCAATAATAAAGATAATATTAAAGTACCAATATGTACATGAAAAAATGCGATATGAAATAAATTTTATTTATATATAAAAATAAAAAAAAAATAAAGCAACAACAACAACACATGTTTAGATAAGTAATAGAATTATGGGATTGTGACACGTTTTGCTATTATTAATACCACACAAAATGTCACAACTGTGACAAGTCTCTTTTTTTTCATGTGTGAACATAACAAATAAATAAATAAATTTTCGGTAATACTGAAACAAAAAAAATTGCACATTTAATGGAATTAGAGTTGAGACATTAATTTCAGAATGGTGATGAATAAGGATGAGTGTTATGGGACTTGATCCCAAAAAAAAACATGTAACATGGAGACGTCTGGTATTTTATTTATTATTCGGGAGTTTTTTAAATTAACTTTCATGTCACTTCAATTTCCTTTGACTCTGAAACAAAAGCACACACACACACACAAATTTGAATCATGACATTTTTGATATTACTGTGAAGTATAATAAAGTGAAGTGACTGATGGCTTTACATTTAGAACCATCATCGATTTTTATAAAAATACATTTTCTTTCTATGTATGTATGAAAATGTTGTCAGTCCCTTAAAATTGATGAAATATGTATGTGTGAGTGAAAGCAAAACCCAAACTACACATGTTATGAATAAAGTAAAAAGTAAAAAAGGAATAGTGAAAAAGACGAGAAATGAGAAAAACAAACTTATGTTTTATTCATTGAAAAATGTGACAGTTTTTTACTTAGAATTTCTTTTTTCATGCCATGATGATGGTCTTTTTGCTTTTGATATGAGGTAATAAATTGTATTTTACAATGGTTTAAAAAGTTAAAGAAGGATAATCCATTTTAAAGTCGTCAAATGATACTTTAAATAGCTTAAAAGTTCATAAAATTGATTCAAGTTTTATTTCAATGACAATGAATAATTGAAGGCATTTTCCTAAGGATTTTAACGACTTTTGAATGTGTTAAGAAAATGAAATTGAATGAAAATGAGTTTTATTTGACCAGTAATCGTATCCATTTCTATTGGGACTCAATAGAGGGCGCTATCCCTCGAGTTTCAAACTCAAATTTCATTTTTAATGCATTTTGTAAAAAAATGCACTATTACAGACGGTTTGTCCGGTGTCACTCTGTCCTTCTAGCACTTTGTAACTGACAGCTATCCATAACTCCTTCTGTCAGATAAAGGAGCTCATAAGGATTATTTATAACTTAATAGTTTTGAGATTGGGCTCAGGGTTAGGATACCAGAGTCTGAAAAACCGTTAAAAAACGGTTAAAAATTAAAAAAAAAATTATTTGTTTTGTTGGATGGAGAAGCTGTTTAAAATGAACTTTAACTCATTAACTTTGAGGTTAGGCTCATGGCTTGGGCTCAGGGCTTTGGCTCAGGGGTTAGCCTTCAAAGCCTGAAAACGGTCAAAAGCCCATTATGTCCGTTTTTTCATTTTTTTTTTGTTTTTTTTAAATTAAAAAATTAAAAAAAAAAATTAAAAATGGCGTTTTTCCTAAAAATGTCAAAATAGCGATATTTCATTGAAACGAATCCCATCGAAATGCACTTTTCTAAACAGCCCAATGGCTAGAATTTCTCATTTTTAATCGTCAGTAAGACAAATTCGAAACGGAAATGAATTTTTAATTAATGCAATTTTAATACTCAAATACAAAAGAAATACTCTGAATTCAATTCAATTCAAAGAGAAAATCAAATAAACCATTTAAATTTCAAATGCTTTAATAACAAAAACGAATGAATGAGGAAAAACAAATAAAAGCGCTCATTAATACAAACTGCCAATTCTTTCACAGACTCCTTTTAAAATAAATAAAAAGAAACAAAAAAAACAACCGTCAAAGAATTAAATCAATATTTTTAATTAAGAAATCTTTTTCCTTGAATTGTATTTGAAAAAGTTTTACATGCTTTGTGAGTTACTAATTCATGTTGATAATAAATTCAATTTTGTTCAAGTTAAAGCATGAAATACATAAAAATTTATTCAATTTGCTTTCTAATCGTGCTTTAACATTAATTCTATTTTGCATTTAAAACAAGAAATAATGCTTTTAGTATAAAATGAAAAAAGTTACAAAAAAAATGTGTATAAAAGAGAAACTTTATTATTTACAACATAAATTGAATTTACATTTATTAAAATAAAAAAATTTCTCTTACTTTGACACCTTTTTTATTATTTCTTTAAATATAGCGCGGGAGAAAAAAAAAGTTTACTTGTAAAAATTCATGTTAAAAAAAAATGTTTCACTTTAAAAGCAAAACACAAATTTTGATAGACAAGGAAAAATGTTTTTTTCAGCATCAAAATATAATTTTCGAGTGAAAATTGACACGTAAAATGTGATCAATCAAATCAGGCATGTAATTAAATTTTGTTCAAGGTTGTGTTCATGTCACATAGTGTTCAATTTTGGTTTGAATTAAATTATTTTTATATTCAATTTACTTTTTTTTTCCTTTTAATATGGGGAGCAATAACACTTTTTTGTTGTAACTTTAATGTGGTAAATAATATTTTAATGCAAATGTGACATTAATCGATATAATTTTTTTATTTTTTTACTTATTTCCTGTTGATTTGAATTTGAATTTGCAGAGTGAAAAAATTGAAATTGAATCGTGTTTCAAGATAAAAAAAAATTTCAAGTTTAAATTTGATTGGCATCATCAGCAGATTTTGGATGGTCCTTCAAATCAAATAAGATGAAAAAAAAAGAGGCAAACAAAGCAAAATCTTACTTTGAGATGATGTTTTTTTTTTGCTTTCAACAAACGAATTTCATTGAAAACGTCTCATAAAAGGCAATTTTACTGTCCGTGTGTCCTTGATTAAAGGAAAATTGACTGGATTTTGATCTCATTATAAGACATTTCAAGATGACCCTTCACACAAAAAAATGAATGTGAAGGGTAACCTTGAGCCCTTGTTCCCTTGGAAAATTTAATTTATTCAAAGAATCAGGAGAAAAAGAAATTTCACTGAATTCAGTCTCATTTAAATGCACTTCCATGAATTTTTCATGGCAATTGTGTCCCAATTTCCTTCACATATACAGTGTGATATTTATACTCAAAAAAAATATATATGGAAAACTTATACACGTGTCAAATTCTTTCATGTTAAGTCAGTGAAAGAAAATTTCATTTCAGAAAAAAAATAAAAATAAACATCTTTTGATAAGAATGAAATGGTCTTATTATTTCCTTTGAAGTCATCATCCAACTAACAAACGATATACTTTTTAACAGAATATGATAAAAGAACAATTTTCATTATAAATCAAAGAGAAGAAAAAAAATAACATTGCATTACATGAAATTACAAGAAATAATAAGAATGATATTCATAAGGCATTTTAAAGCTCAATCTCATGTTTTTGTTGTAAATTTCAGATAAAATTCCTCAATTTAATATTGTTTGTTCCGTGTCTTTATTTGAATAGTAGAAAAACGAGAAAATTTTTTTTTTGATCTCTTTCATTTCTTTGACTGTCATCATCTTAGCGCCTTTTTAGTGTATTATGTGAGAGAAAATGCTTCATTACAAACGGTTTGTCCGCCGTCACTCTGACACTCGGTCACTGATCGTTATCCGTAACTACGGAATGGTCCATCAGAGCGAGGTCGGATTTTTATGTAAGCTAGTAGAACTCATGAGGATTATTTATAACATATTAGTTTTGAGATTGAGCTGCAAATCCTTCAAAAACTGTTAAAAATTTTAAAAATTGATGATTTGCTTTGTTGGATTTAGAAGTTTCTAAAATGAACTGTAACTCATTAGCTCTGAAATTCAGGTTCAGGTACTAGGCCCAGATATTGGGCTTAAGGATTGGGCTCAAGGAATAGGCTCGAGAGCCTGAAAACGGTTGAAAACCCAAAATGTCTGAATTTTTAAATGTTTTTGGTTTATTTTTAAAAATTTTCAAAATTATGGGATTTTTATAATGGTGGTTTTTTAAAAATGGCGGTTGTTCAAAATAGCTACCATATTATTATTAAATGAAACGAGTCCCATCAAAATGCGCTTTTCTTAAACGATCAGTGGCCCAAATTGTTAATTTTTTAATTATATACTTATTTTTCTTCTACAAAGCATTACAATTAGATATTTACTTTAAAAAAAAACGGTTTTCATGTAAAATATTCTAAAAAACATTAAAATTCCTAGAAAATTTTCATTCATTCATTCATTTTCATTTCAAATGTCGTTTTACAGTTTCAAGTTCGCATTTTTTCAACAAATTTTGATATCAAAGCAAAAAGCTAAGAAAAAAGAAGAAAATACATAAAACAGAATGTAATTGTCATTTCAATGCATGGTGCTTGAACTAATCTTTTGAGAAAATGTTATAAAGGAATTCTTACAAAGGAGTAAAATTACAAATAAAAAAATAAAAATAAATTTAAAAAAGAAGAAACAAAAAAAAAATGAATAGGAAGTGTGCCAATTACTTGATTAATTGCTATTTGGAATTCTTTCTTCGTTTACTTTCGCCATCTCTCAACATTTCAAGTAACATGCCCATCCTTAAACGGTAACAAAAATGATATTCTTAGAATTAATATGTAATTAATTATGTAGCAATTCATTCACGATTGGCGCGTGGTTTAATCGAATAACAATAATTAAATTTTAAATGAAAATAAAACGTTGTTTCTTCAGAAATTTTTTTATAATGAGTGATTTTTTTTTGTGAATTGTCTGTTTAAAGGAAATTTTCATATTCATTGTATCATAATAATGATGAGAAATTATACAAAATTACAGTGAATTTGTAAAATTAAATTCAATTAAAAATTACCAAGAATCGGAATTCATAATTAAAATTTATAATAATTTTTTTTCCATTTAATTTCCTTTTGTCAAAGCAATTTCAGCATGTTCAGTGTTCTGTGAATTTTGAATGTTTTAATTACTGTTCAGATTCGTATTTATTTGACGGTTATTTAAGCCTCAGGCTTTGGAATGGGGCTATTCAATGTCCTTTAAATTCCTGTCAAAACCATTTACACAAAGATGAATTTTAAAAAAATATTTGTCGACATGACTTGAATAAATAATAAAATACTCACATTTTTTATCTAATTCCGGTGAATTTTAAATACGCCTAAATTTATTATTTATATTTCATTTAATAAAATTGTCTCTAAGTATCCAACCTATTTATTATTTTTCTTGGTATTTTATTAGAGATTCATGAAAAATAGAAGAAAAAAAATACATAAAATATTCGTGTTTATGCATTTAACATTATCATTCAGATGGAGAAGAGCTCTTGCTGTCATGCACAGTATCTCCTGTTTATTATCTCTTTATACAACTTCCATGAAATACACACACAAAAAAAATAAACATTCATCTTCCTTAATTTTAATGTAAATATTATGGCATTCATTGCTCATATTTATTTTTTTTTTGCTGTTTTTTTATTTTATGTGCTTTATTTTTTTCTTTTCATATAAATGCAAGACGCGTTACTTGTCCTCAAGTTATGAAATGAACAGTTTTTTTCATATAAAAATGCACAGCGGGTTGTCACTGAATCGTTACAGTTACAAAAAAAGAAAGAAAAACATAAAAATCCATTAAAATTAACTCCTTTGGGATTGAATAGTTGATGGTTCTCATTAAATTTTAGGCTTTCAAAGCAAAATGTTCAATTTTTACTTTTCATTTGAAAGAAATCAACAGTCAAACCCCCAACTGTGTAACAATCCGACCAATATTTTACCTTTTTTTTGTTTGTTAAATTAAAAATCATATTAAATTTAGATTTTTTTTTTCATTTACCCCTGTCCTCATGTGGTGCAAAATATTAAATTATAATTTTTTTTTCTTCTTCTTCATATTTTAACATAGAAATTATTAATTGAAAGCTTTTTTTTTATTATTATAGCAAAACTTTTATTTTCCTTTTCACTTATTTTGAATTTCATGTATTTTGTATTCATCCATTCATGTTGAACACACATTAAACGCAAAAAACATATGTAAATAAATTCATGTTTGTATAATGAAGCTAATTATCATTACAAATACGTCTAATATCGGTGTGTTTGTATGTAGGGTGAATAAAATTTGTTCACAAAATGTGTGTTAAAAACTAGATTTTTATGCTAAAAAGATTTTCCACATAATTTTATATGTATATAAAAACATACACATGGAAAATGTGTGTGTGTGTGTGTGTGTGATTTATTTGAGTAAGTAGTTTGTTAGATGAAATAGAATATTTATTTTCTTTGTTAAATATGTGACGAGGAAAGGAAAAAAATGAAATCAGAAAATATAATAATTTTCTAAGCGATATAACGCCTTTAGGATACCACACAATGAATTTAGACAGTTAAAGCATGAGAATGAACAGCAAAAAAGAACACGCAAAATATTTTGTGGTTCATAGTATTTAGTGTATGATAATTAATACTTTACGAACGACCTTATAAACACCGAAATTTATGCAATACATTTAAGTGGTTGATTTCTTTTCCATTTAATTAATAAATTTTTTATTGTGTCTGGAAATTTTTATGAATGTCTTTCAATTTCAAACGAAAGTTAGGTTCACAACATTGAAAGATGTTGAAATCGTCCTAAGAAAATTTTCGGTTAATATTCATTGCATACATTTCGGTGGTAATAAGTTTGTTGCTAAAAGCACCATCGAAACTAATTCAAAGGGAACATTGTTAAAAGGTTGAGACATGTTGCAGATGACAGCTAACATGTTCTATTATCATCAAAAGAGCATGTTTATGTGTAATATTTGTCAAGACAAGAAATTATCGAGGAAATTCCCTTAAAAGATGTAAAATGTCAATATAAATAACGAATCGATTTTCGTCGATTTTGTGTTCATTAAACAACAATAACCATGTTTGTCGCTTGTATCATCGTGATTGAGGTATGTTAAGGTCATATCCGAGTTAAATGTTAATATTTTTTGAGAAAAAACAAAATTTAAGCTCATCTTAAAAGGCTTGAATTTCAATATCAAGTCATTTTGGTCAGTTAAATGGGAGTGTTAGCCGCTCAATTTGAATTCCAGGCTTAGTTTTATGAATTTCAATGACATTTATGGTGAAAATGCTCGAAGATAATCAGATTCTTAAAAAAAATCTCAATTCAAAATAAAAATTATTCAGAAATTTTCATTTTTCTTCGTAACAATTTGATTAAATCGAGGTAAGTTCCCTTAAGAATACAAAAAAAAAAACAAATAAATTTTATTTTTCAAGGATTCTTCGTATTTCTTCAAAAAATTCAACAAAATTCACTGTTATTCAATGTTCAAAGAAAGGAAAAATACAGAAAAAAAAACAATAAAAATTTTATATAAGAAGAAATTCAGTTAATGGATATTTTCTGGCCACTTAAATACTCATGATACGTGCATATTAAATAAGTTGGAGCACATGAAAGCAAGAAAGAACAACAAAAAAAATGTAAAAAAGATAAATTGATTTTTGTTTTCAAATGTTTCTTTTATTTTTCTTTTACATTTACATTACAGTTTTATTGAAATAGAAAGAGAGAGGAGCAGTAAGAAAATTAACAATAATGTGAGAAATTATATTGTGCGTAAAATTTATCTTATTCTGTCTTGATGGAAAAATCTTTCAAGTTAAGTTAAATTTGATACAATACACAAAAAATGTGGCCTTTCGAAGACAAATGATGTATTTTATCAATAATGAAAGCTGTAAATAAATTATGCAAGAGATGTGGTGTGTTATTTAAGTGTCAAGATGGAATTTGACACATGACCTTTAAAAAATTGAAAAAAATGAGAAAATTCTTAAAGCTCATAATCATAAATCAATAGAAAACTCTTATTAAGTTAAATCTTCTTAACTTTACATTAAATTCCTTTTCAATTATTGATCGGCTTTTATAATCTTCAAATGAATATTGATGAGAAGAAAGGTAAAAATACTCGTAATTTCATGTATTTTACAACCATTTTTGCTATGAAATGAGATAACGTTGTCTAATAAGACTTAAACAAGAGCTCTTATAATAACCATAATTTCTATTTTAATTTTGAAATGTTTTTGTTTTGTTTTTTTTTTGGTATCTTCGTCTTACACACGATGTTGTCTATGTTTATTTTCGTGCAACATCTGTTTTTACGTTAACTTTGGTGTATTAAAAATCATAAATTTCTTTAATAAAATTATTGAAAAAATAAAATTAGTATTATAATCTTCTCTTACTCTAAGATTGTGTATGAAAATTTACTTTTTTCTTACGTTTTTGTTTTGTTTTCTTGGCATAGAAGCGTAATATGCTTGTTCCACTACATTTTATGTTTATTTCAAGAAATACCTTTAACTTTTTTATAAGAAAAAAAATTAAAATAAAAGATAACGAACGTCAACCTTAGCCGAATTAAGGTTTTAAAGGTCATTTTGAATTCGTGGAATTGACCCACGTGTTTTTTTCATGTCCGACGAGTTTTTTCACACCCCGGGGTTTTCATGAACCACGATTCTACCCATTCTGAGACGGAAGATTGGCATGAGCTTAGCGTTCGCAATACTCTCATTTTCTTCAAATCTACGAGAAATGCGCTATGAGGCCGTACGCAATATTTATGTGAAGGTGTTACCCGATGCTAGTCGATGAAGTAGTCAATGTTAAATTTTTGTAGCCTAGAGCTTTGCCTGTTGTTACCAAATAAGTGAGTTGAATTAAAATGAAAATAGCCTGGGCTCTGAATAGCTCTTTGTGGAATATCATTGAGGCCTTTTCATGGACTCGACAATTTTCGATTCAGGTCTACTTTAAATTTTTCATTAATCATGAAGAAATCTTTCATGTGAATCAGATATTATAAATTTCAATTTAAAACCCAATCGATTATCTAATTTCTTTGTTGGTCTGATATTAAATTTTTCCATTCTTTTTAATAGTACCTTTAAATTGAAATTTGTCTATAAAATTAACATAAAAAGGGAAAATCGATTTGTTCTACATATCAACATTATTACTTTTATTATTATTGTTATTATTATTATTTTTATCGTTCTCATCACAATATCACATGCTTTTCCATTATCATCATCATCAACATTATGAGCATCATGCAAAACAATATCATAATGATTGAATGTATATTGAAGACAAGACAAGATTTTTATTATAAGAAGGAAGACAATCAATGTAAAATCTAAATCAAGATATGTCTCATATATAGGTGAACAGTGTTGTTGTTGTTCTTAAAACGCTTAAGGCACAATGTAATAATGTGGTTCGATTGTAGAACAAGGAAATTGAGTACGAAAAGGAAGTTAAGTAGAAAAATTGCTTCATCATCCACATAAGTGATAGATTTTTTTTTGTTTTCATTGATAATACAAATATGACAGATTTGATTACATTAGCAAGTGATTTCTTTTTTGTGTGTGTTTTTTTTATATTTGTTTTTATGGAAACTTGAATAGGCACAAAATGCACAGAAAAAATGCAATTCAAAAAAATATTAAATTGTGACAATTGAAAACAAGTTCAAGCATTAAACACACAACATTTGTCGAGATTTATGACAAATAAAATGAATTTTTTTTTTAATGTAATTTTAAATTTTACAGGAAAAGTTTGGATGTTAACATGAATCGAAATTTTTACTGCTTCACAAGGTATTGCAATTCAAAATAAACTTAAAACCATTGAAATACAAAACCCCTGGAATTTGAAAATTTTGTGTTATGCCAATGCAATTCAAAAAATTTGGAACGTTAACGTAAAACGATAACACGATCGCATTTCAACGGATAAAATCGGAAATTTTAAATCATTCGACCACCTGAAAAAGAGATTTCGGAAAATGTTGCCAATTTTCCGCAATTTTTAAAAATTTGCTCAGATTTTGAAAATGTTGACCCTTTCGGGAAATTTCGCCATTTTAATGACATTGATTGACATTGGAAGACGGACAGCATGAGCTCCACCAAAAACTCGCATATTTTTAAATTCCACATGAAAAACGATAAAAATGTATTGCAAAAAACCAAATAATAAAAAATATCCTCTTACTCGAAATTGTGAACAAGCACAAATGAAAATATAAGATTGGCAATAAACATGCACGAAATTTCCACAATAAAAGTGTATTGTAAAAAATTGCAAAAATCATCAATCTGGGACATGCAAACATGAAGTTAGAACGAAATAATATGTTTTATTTTATTTTTTTTTTTAAAAATATTAATAATGTCACGTAAATTTATTTACTTTTGTGACATAATAACACGGAAATTAAAAAAAAAAATTTAAACAAAAAAATCTAATAATAATTTTATTTTTTTTCCATTTATTTTCAGCTATCAATGACAATGACTATGACGAAACTTGGTCCACTCATACCATCATCATCATAAAATTTATATCAGTGAAAAAAATTTATTGAAAAAAATTCATGCATTTCTGTACAAAAAATAAAAAAATTAAATTAAATAAAATAAAATTAAATTAAATTAAATTTAAAAAACACTTCCAAAAAATAAATTAAAAATAAAGAAAAAGCTCATCATCTCTGTTTTATTACAAAATGATATCAATATAAAAATAAAAATAAAATAACAAATAATAAGAGAGTAATAAATAGAATAAGTTAAACACATAAATAAATGATAAAACAGCTTAAATATAATCATAATTGTAAGCCAATAGTATATAAATAAATAGCATAAATAAAGTATAATAGCATTGAATTGAATTGAAAACTAGGTCATCGTTACAGAAATTGTATATGATATTTTGGGGATATTAATATGATTTGTTATTGCATTACTGATCACAATACAAAAAAATATCAAATGATAATATGATGAGTAAACTTTTCATCTATTTTGATATATTTTGTTACTCATTGTATATTGATAATTGCATTGATGATAGTATTATAATAAGTCTCTTGACAATTTTGTTAGGAAATGGGAATTTTTATCTCTCTTTTATTTATTTTTTTGGTTACTGTAGTACATATTGAATGAATTGAAACTAACACCAGTATTAAATGTATTGTTGTGGCATTTTTTATTGTCTATTTTGTATTGAAATTTGAATATTTTGATCCTACTTATCAATTTTATTTGTTTATGGCATAAATGAATTAACATGAACAAATATAAACAAAATAAGGTCAATTATGAGAATTTTTTCTACCCAAAAGTATGCAATACATTAAAATTTCTGTGCAAAAACTATCGTTTATAAGAGTTTTATTCTAAGAAGGTGTTTTTCATTATAATTTGAGCCTATTTTGTTCAAAGTATAGGATTTCTATCTTCATAATGAAGTATTTTGGGCTTTATGTCCCTAACTTGAAATGTGTATTGCATACTTCTAGGTAACAGTAACATTTAAGTCACTATTTTCGTGAATTTAATTTGAAATTTGAATTTTTTTTCTTAGTTTAGTCTAGTAAACTTTCCTTTCATTGAGAATGCCAATAATGAGGATTTTTTCAACCCAAAAGTATGCAATACATTCAAATTTCTGTATAAAAACAACTGTTTTTAATAGTTTTATTCGAAGTCAATTTTTTCTTGTATTCTCAAAGTTTGGATACTTGGCTAGATCTTTTATCGTCTTAATTAGGTTTAGCAAGCTCTCGTTTCATTGAAAATGTCAATATATGCGATATTACATTAAATAGTGGAGACGACTGGCATTTCTCATTTCATTTCAACAAAAAAAAAGCATCAAAACGAATGTTAGATAATCAAGGAAAAAAAATATAGAACATAAAAGCAACACATCATCAAAGACGCATATAATTGAATGAGAAACAATAATAATAAAATATTATATATAATGAAATAAAATAAAAAAGACTCTTTTATGCGACCCATACACTTAACATACCATTAAAACCAAATCAGATAAGAAAACTAAGAAAAAAAAGAATAAATATCAATCCATACAAAAAAAATGATGCGAGAAATCATCTGTTTGAGATGAGGAGAAAAAAAAGTATTATAATAATAAAAAAAGTATTGCAATAAAACAAAATGGATGTGATAATGTTTTACATATACAAGAAATACGAGAAAACGGAAATGTTTGTACAAAGTATAGGCGTTTATAATAATCATAAAAATAATATCAAATGAGCACAATTCATCATCAAGATAATTTTTTTCTCTCATCTTCTTCATACAAAAATTTACACTGTTGCTACCCTTAAAAACAGTAAAAAAATATTATTATAAGAATATTAATAAATTTATTGTATTAACATACAAAGTTTGGCTCTAAATGTAGGAGTTAACCCAAATATTTGAAAGAATATTTTCTAAATTGAGTGTTTATTTAACTCAAAATAGATCATATGAAAAGTACTTTTAATGATTAAAATTCTGCTTTTATCAGGAAGTGCTCGAAGAATAAACAATTATTTTGTGTATTTTCACCCAATTTACAATTTAAATGGAATTCACAGCAGAAAAACCATTTACTTGATTAAATTCTTACTTTGAATGGTATAAAATAGACATTAAACATTTGCACAACAATACAATTACAGTTATAGGTGTAAAACTTGCTAGTTGAGATTGTAATTAATGATTTTAAAATAAATTTTATTATTATTTTCACAGAGAGAGTTCCCTTAAAATGATATGATAAGAAAAGTAATTATAATAAATATTATTGTGAAAATTTATCAGTAGACACAAAAAAAAAATGCTAATTATTGAGACAAATGAATAGCAATAAATTTAAAGGAGTGTGAAATTACATAAAAATTGAAGATAAAATTCAGAGTATTTTCCAAATGTGAGTTGTAAGGAAGATAAAAAAAGTGATTTAAATTAAAATTATGGCAAATGAATCACAAGTTTGGAAAAATACCAACAATAGTCCAGATTATTTTACATGGACTTCAATATTGTTTAGTCAACGACCAATTTTTGACGATACTGGTGGTGGTGGTGGTGGTGGTGATGCAGGTGACGATGCAAATCATGATGCAAATTACGGGGATTATGGTGATGTCACTGCATCTACAGTCACAACATCATACGATGAAAATCAGACTACTACAAGTTTTTCTGATTTATTTGTGTCGTCAATAGCTGACATTGCAGTAAATACAACAACGGCTGTGATAGATGAAAATCTAATAAACAATTCATCGTTGTATTATCAAGTAAAGGGCACGGCGTCTCCATCAAATGATACCGAGACATTTGATGGGGTCGGATCAAATGAGGCCAAAGCCTCAGTTGAGGGTAGTAATTTTATGTTGCTTTTCGAAGATTTTGGTGAATATTTTTATAATTACAATGGCACCGGATTCAATGAAAGCTCAATCAATACTCTTCCATTTAACTGTACTGGCATCAATAATGGAACAAATTGTCCAGGCACACAAGAAAGTAAGTACAATTTTATGCAAATTTCCCTATAAATTGTTGTATTATTTTATTTTCCTTTTACCTGTGAGTTACATCTGTGTGTACTGTGATTACGATTTATTTATTAATTGGACGCCACAAAATATTTAGGCACTACATTTCCTTTTGCAATAACTGCTGAAATACACACCACAGGCCATTTTTAGCTTATTGAGACTTGAATTTTACATAGAAATCTCATTAATCACCTCGTCTTATCGAAAACAAATCTTTTCGTTTAAGTCTTATCGTTACTGCTCCAAATAACGCATTTGAATATTTAATGATCACAATTAGCATGTCAGTTTAAATTATGTTTTTTTTTTCCTTTTGCGTAATTAATGAAATGAAAAGCTTTTTAGATAACAAAAAATCTAATGAGATTTATTCCTCTTCTGCTCATTTCAACGAAAGACTGTACTGAAAAACTTCTTTAGAGATTTTGATTTAAATTTAATTTGAATAAAAAACCAGGCGTTTCCATTATTTTTTGTTAAAATAAAACAATAAAGATAAGAAAATCAAAATGAACATGATTTTATGATAAATTAAAATAAATTTTCATTATAATTTATTTAACTTTTCTTTTTATGATTTTCTTAACTCATTTTATATGAACTAGAAAGATGAGACACAACTTTGCTCTTATTTAAACATGACCATCACAAAAAGTGCATTGAAGCGTAAAATTAAGAGGAAAAAAAACTAGTTCATTCTCATTTTTCATTCATTTTTCTTTACCTTTTTAACGTTGTGTTGCTGCATTTTTTATTTTTTGCTCTTAATTTTCTTTAAACAGAAACACACAACTAAAAGCTTTTTAAAAGACATTGTTCATCTTTCATTTCTGTCATCATTTTAAGTCCCAAAGAGCGAGGAGACATGATAAATTCTTTTTTATTTTGAAATTGTGTGTGTGTGTGTGTCATATCATTTTGATATTGTTGGCGCTATTTTTGTGCATACATTTTCAAGACGTTGCATTCTTATTGCAGGCAATCACATTTTTTTGCCTTGCCTTGTAGCACAATGACAAAGTCCTTGTTGGATTGACATGAAAATTAAATTGTTCTCATTTTGCCTTAAAAGATTGCGGTAAAATAAATAGATGCAAGTTTGAATTTGAAATGTTGATGTAGTCATGCATAACAATTCATCATTTTTTGAATAATTTATTTCAAGTGTGTGTGTGTTGTTTTTGTATCATATTTTTTCTTGCATTGCGATAAAATCACAGAGAGAGGTGAATGGTACTGGCACAAAATTCAGAAAATACATGCAACAATGTTTTTCAAGGGTCTTCATTTTTTGTTAACATGCATTTTATTCAGAATTGGTTTGAAGGGTAATGCACACATATATCAAACATAATTGAATGCATGTAAATTTCAAGGTAAAATACCACAGACAATGTAACACGATGAATGTGTGCTCAAGTGTTTTGTTATCATAACGATATAATAAAGTCTGCAAAATACAATATTTTTTTTTGTTTTGTTGTACTTCATGTTGAAAAAAACAATCATGAAATAGGACGAACATATGTAATTTCAACAAACCATGAGATATGTACTTGAATTGATGTTTATTTTCCATGAACTTTATTTTTTTTCTGTTATATATTATTGATAATAATGAAAATCTAGACACTCTTCTTCATGTAATGGTTTCAATGTACATTTTATGGCAAAAACCAAGTACCATTGGGAACACATGCTACAAATTTTTCTGTTTAAAACGACCCACGTATTTGTACTTTTAATGCCTTCCATCTATTTTTTTTAAAGGGAGAGTTTTACGTTAAATATCTTTTGTCTGTCCCTCGTAATGCTTAATAACATTCACTTGGTGTTTTCAACTTTATTATATGTACCAGTCCCTCAAATATTTGAAAGTCTGTCAAAACTAATTAAAATTGATGTCTGTTCCAACATTTGTTTTTCTATCTTTTGTGTGTGAGTCTTATTTACTTAAGTTATTTATCTGCTATTTTTAAAATAGGACAAAAAAATGTTTGTTTTTAAATTTAAAAAAGAAATATTAATGTCCAAAAGTCAGACAGGTTCTTGTAAACCTTGACATTGTTCATTAAAAGTATTTAAAAAAGCAGAACAGAAAACTGTCATGCAAATTAACTTTTGTTTTTCATTTGATTTGTGATGGAAAGTTTTGGAGCAGAGATATTAAACTCAAGATTTAATGTTAATTAGGGATGTCAAAGGTGAATCATCATTTGAAGCCGTTACAATTATGTTAGACGTTATAATTTCTTTGCATTGGGAATATATTGTTTTAACCCATTAACCGCCACTGCTCGATTTTTCGACCAGTAACTTTTGAGCCGATTTTTCCAAACATTTCCAAAAAATTTTTGAATTAACTCTACATTGCTGGAGTGCTTTAAGTGCTACTAGACTGTCTGACATAATGTAAATATTTTGTTATTATATTTCTTCTCTAAGCATCTTTTAACACATAGGTAAATTGCGTTTACTTCAGACTTAAAACAGTCGCATATTTTTCTACACTTTCAAAAATCTCACTATATTCGGATTCAATATATACACCTGACCCAGTACCGGTCTCATTTTTGCATCAGGAACGTAGAGCGTTGCCAGGTATTCCTTCGTCGACCTCTTCTATGACTACCTTATGGGTTATATACAAGGGACTGGTGGCAAACATCTGAAGGATCCTTTTTTAAGGTATATTCAATTAAACCAAATTTTCTTCTATGTATCTCCACATTTACATTTCGGTTTTTCTCAGCAGTTCCATATTCGAAATTCTATTCGGCCAGAAAATACGTAACAAGCTTCTAAGACAGCGGCTAGCCTTCTTTATATGCCCTCTGTAAAATTAATTTCATTACTTGTAACGTTCAATGAAGTTTCATCGGCCTTTTTGTCGGTTTAAACAGAACTTCTTAGAAATAATAATAACAAAGAAAAAAAAATTGAATGATTTTGACAGTGGCACAAAAATGTAATATAATGAAATTAAAAGCAAAAAACAAAACACAAACAGATCTTGAAACACAAAAAAACACTCATTTAACCTTATGGTTTTGACTTGTTCCTTTTGTCTGCTTTCAACTTCTGCCATTTTAATAATAAGCTCGCGGCAAAAAACAAGCAAATGTACATTCATTAAAACAGTTAAATATGAATATTAAAATGAGATGTAAATATACGTATAATAAAGCAAATATAAAACTAAGTAAACGTGAATCCTTAAAATAACATTATATTATTTGGTTATTGAACTCGGATAGTCATAAAATAAAATATACAGAAATAAAACATATATTTGTTTCAAGTAATTGTATGTCTTTATCATCAAATAATCAGTGAATCTTCAAGAAGTGCCTAGCTGTCATGGTTCTGTCACAAACAAAGCTATTAAATGAAAAGAAAAATAATATTTTTTTTCGTATCGTTCATGTCATCGAGGTTAAATTCCTGTCTGAGTAAAATTGGAATTGAAATAAAAAAAGGAATTAAGATTTATTATAACATTCACACCGGAAGTGTTAATTAAACACGTCTTATTCTCATATATGATGTGTGAATGTTTATTTGTTTGTTTATTGACCTCATTACACATGGAAAAATATTAATTACTATCATTTAATATCCTTCTAAATATGTCGCGACTTATAAATCTGAATGAATGTAGCACACACACATATAGCATGTTAAAAAGTAATGATAATGTCTATTATTTTCATGCATATTTATTTAATTTTTTTCAGAAACGTGACATGATAGACAGTTCATTTAATAACATATACTGTAAAGATGAAAAGATATCAGCGATAAATTTGTTGTTGTTGAAATTTCATTTAATATTATTATTATTATTATTTTACCTTGTTCTAGGCATGGTAATTGTTCAAACTGTCATTCTGTCCGTTATTTTTGTATATGAATGATTTTATAAATGATGATAAATAATAATTTATTTATGCAGAGTAAATGGGTACTATTCATTTACATATTGCTTACTCATAGGACAGACAATTTTTTGTATTAAAAAGAAAAAATACCATGAAAATAAATAAAATAATGATTTTCAATGATATTCGACTCAGAATGATGTTTTTTTTATTTTAAATTAAATTCATCTCTATTAGTTCTAATCCACACTGCAGTTAGCTGATATCGCGAATTACAATGACGAGTTTTCCTTTTAGAGCAACACAGGTTCTTATTTTTCAAAACTTTATTAAATATCTTTGATTTAAGGAACAATGCGTCCGTCATAAAGGTTTACAAAAAAGAGGAAGAATTAGTTGACGTTTGTCCCCTATCTGCCATTCCTTCCCAGCTTACCACACTGTAAGGTGACGAAACCTTGCAATATTAATATTAACAGTAAATAACTAACATTAAGGGGTCGTTAGGCCCTGGTTCCCCTATTGCTCACTGGATTAAGCGTTGCATGAGGTAATTGTAATTGGTTTCCAGGAAGCGTATTTTCAAATATACTTACTAAAGTTCATTGGCGCTATTTCCATTTCCTCATGCGAGCCTGGTTGTTAATTGAGCTTTATGATTATTTGTTCTGGGCAATTTCCATCACATCCGCACTTGCAGGGTACTGAAATCCTGTTCGACCTTATCAATCGTCCTCAGTTCTGGTCGTTTAACATCACAATGTCCTTGAAGATTATTTGTCAATAATTTTCCTGGTATAAGTTGAGCTTCCACTAAGGCATTATTTTGGTAGCTTAGATAAATTTTATAAAATGAATTGGTGACCCCGACGTGGTAATTTTAAACTCAAAGGTACTTTAATAAATTAATAGGAAATTGAAAATTTACTTACTTGCAACCTCTTCAAACTTCAGAAACTTGATATGGCTTCCTGAGGATGGTTTGTTGTCATTAATGGTATTGTACTTCAAATATCAACTAGAGTTGAACATCCGTTATCATTTGTGTCTGAATAAATTTTTTCAAACACCACCAATCATATGCGTTATGATCTGTTAAATTATTCAATAGAAAGCAAAAAATAGAGAGGCGTTATAAAAATCGAAACATATTTACTCCGTAATTGTTATTATAGTTAATATTTGTGTATACAATGGAATGTTTTTCATGAATATAAATTTATGTTTATTTTGATGATTTGATATACAAAATTAACCCTATTTTATTATTATTATTATGTTGTGTCCCAATGAACACCCAAAACATCATAAATAATCTCCATAATAATACATTTTGTTGATATATATTTTTTTTTGTATTTATATTTATTTACAGCAAACTACAACTACTGGGCTTTAATTCTACTAATTTTTCCAATATTTACATTGTTTGGCAATGTGTTGGTCATATTGGCGGTGATACGTGAAAGGACATTGCAAACAGTGACAAATTATTTTATTGTATCACTTGCCATTGCTGATCTACTTGTTGCGGTTGTTGTAATGCCATTTGGTGTTTATATTTTGGTAAGTACATTTCACAGAAAATTATTATCATCATCATGTTTTTGTTGATTTAATTTAATTATGTAAAGTACATAGTTCAAAATAATTTGTTGTCGAGGGTTTTGTGAAATGAAAAAAAAAATGTAAATTAAATTGACAAGGAAATTGTGTTAATTTGGGGAAAAATACAAAAGAGCTCTTGACATCCATTAATTAAAAGTAATATTTTGATTAGTTTCATTAAATAAACTTCAAGAACGAAACACGCTTTTCCAAAAAAAATATTGTTAAAGAAAAAAAACTTCATCAATTAAAATGAATTATGAGGAAAGTTTGTTAAATGTAGGATGAAAGTAAAAGAAATATTAATTAAAATTTTTTGCTTCGTTTTGTGTCATTTTTTATTTAGACACAAAAAAATTAATCATATCAATTAAAATCACGTATTTTCATTATTTCTAACTCGGTCCAATTCAACCAAAGTTAAAAGAAAAAAAAAACAAATAACAAACTATTTCGAATAAATCACAAACAAGTTAAAAAACTTTTTTTTTCTCTGCTCATTTATTTTTATTTTTTCAAACGTACATTTGAAAAAAAAACATCACATTACCTAACAATATTTTTCTAAAATGAGAACTGACTTTAACAGATTTGGAATGGTTCGGTCAACCATGACGTGATATATGTACTTGTGTATGTATGTGGGTGTGTGTGAATGTACCTTGATAGTCCTTGTAAAGTAAAACAACTGGGAGGAAACTAAATTGTTCAAGTTTTTTTGTTGTCTAATTTTTTATCCGGTCTCGTTATAAAAAAAAATAAAATAAAATATAAAGTTGAAATGAAATGAAAATAGTGTGTAAGATAACGAGCGATTACCACAAGTTTCTTACAGTTATGTCGTCTGAGGGTACCATTTATATGAGTAAAAACTATGTCACCATTTCACGAGTGAATTTTATCGTTACACATCTCACAATGATTCTCGCTCCCTCTCTCACTATTTCTATTCTTCGCTCTCAAAATTTAATTCTGTTTTACTTGTATCTAATAAAGCCTCAAGACCTCACGGACAATTAAAATGACCTCAATAGAGCATTTTAATATAAATTTCATTTTGAAATTGAATTTTTCTGTAAAATTGGAGGATGTGAGTCCTATTAATAAGGATATGTTTTATTTTCACTTCGTTAAGTTATTGATGATTTCAATCTAATTTAACTTTAGGATATTAAATTAAAATGAAATTTTGATATCATCGTGTATTTTCCACAAATAAAAGTTTATTTTGAAGATTTTTGATTAATTATCATATTTTGGGAAAATTTTGATGAAACTTTTTTTGTTAGTTCACAGAAAAATGTTGATTAAAAATAATTTATTTAATAAATTGATTCAAAACTGAAAATGTTCTTACATTAAGTACAAAGAGCTAAGGATAGGCGTACCAGGTACTTTTGATGAAATATCAGGACTAGTGAAATAAAAAATCGAGATTTGTAAGCAAAAAGTGGGACAGTTAAAAATTATTCATTTTTCACTACACCAAACTTATCAACGACCTCATCAACCACCTTGTCAGCCTCGAGGAGAATTTTTCCAACCCCCAGGACCCTCCCCATCACCCTCGCAGTGTCATCAACGACTTTTACCCTAATTTTCTATATCTTTTTATTATTTTTCAACTTTTTTCTTCGTGTAAATCACAAAATCAGCTCTCAGCGCCCTCTGATGTCTAACCAAATTAATTTCTAATCTGTTATTTGTAATTTAAAAATGCATCATTTCTCTAAAAAATTGTTCAATTGGTCGACAGAACTTTGAAAATTGAAATTTTTAATAGAGTTTTATCAAATTTTCTGAAAATTCACAGATTTTCCCCCGGTATCTGAAATCAAGTAGTTTTTATTGACACTGCGGATGATTTGCGAGACGTTTTCAGCTTTAAAAATGTAAATTTTTTGATTTTTTTTTTATTTCCACTCTAATTTAATATCAAAATTTTACATGTAAAAAAAAAATCTGATTAAATATAAAAAAAACAGTGAAACAGAACGAGAAAAACAAAGAAATTAAAAATTAAAATACAAAGTTTCGCTTAATAAGAAACTTAATGATAGTACACCGTTCTTATAACAATTGTGTGGTTGAATTTAAAAACTAAATGAATTCTGAATGAACAAACACACAGTTGCAGTACAATTTGATTTATAAAAATAAAAAAAAAATTAATGAAACTTACAATGAAAAGAAAAGAAAAAAGTGATTTTCTTTCTTTGATTTTAATTTTCAATGTAATTTTTTTTCTCAATTTTTTCTCTCATTTTTTTTTAATTCTGAGTAACGGAGTGAAAGTCATTAGGGAAAATAAAAGAAAAACAAGGTTTTCATTTACTCAAATAACTTTGTGTAAAAGTGAGTTTTGTGATTTATGATTTGTTTTTGTAATTGTAAAATTTTCAACTCCCGACAGTGCAAATGTAAAGGAAAATAATTTTGTTTGCTTTCAGAAAAAAGTTTTTCTTCATCAAAATGAAGTTCTAAGTTTGTATTTGTATTAATTTTATAGTTGAAATGCATTTCATTTCATTTGAACATTACATTGAAGCTACAATTAAAGAGAAGTCGACTGAAAATCAAGATTGAGCAAAATATGTCTTACTAAATTAAAACAACAGTATGAAAAGTTTCAAAGTAAAGAAGGAGGAAAACTTTCAAACAATTAATCAGTTGTCTGAGACTAATTAAATTATTTTACTTGAATGAGCTGCTAAATGATTAAAAATGTACGTTGTGGTTGAAATTTTTTTTCACTAAAATAATTGAGTAAAATATCGATTAATTAATTTTTTTTGTTGAATTTCCATCCAGGAACCAAGTAAAACATTTTGTGGTCAACCACAAAAATCGGTTAAAAGTCATCATTAAAAACCACGAAAAACATAAATTTTACTTTTCATAACATCGCACTTTCATCATCAGCATACTTGTTATAATAAAATGCACGAGAGAATCATAAATTTATCGCAATAAATGAAACATAAATTTTACAATGGTCGTGATAAATTTATTGCCCTTAATATTATGATTTCACCTAAAAACGTGAAACCATGTTAAATTTTCACCACACATATGTTTAAATTTGAATCATTTTCAGTTTTGATGTTAATATATTAAAAAAAATCAACAACCAGAAAATTTAAAGTCAAATGACAATTTTTCACCTCTTTTTCTTTGTTAAAAATCATTTCATTCAAAATATGTTGAGGAAATTAACAGGATTTTCATTTTAATCCATATTCGTTTACTATGAACAAAAAATATGGTCTAATTACAAAATTTAGTTAGATTTTTATGCACATCACGTTTAAAATATAAAATGCAGCTGCACCGGTGATATTCCATTATCCTTTTGTTGACATATATGACAGACAAACGATGAGATCTTTATTAGTCATTAGTCTAATTTTTTAGTGTTTAATTTTTCATACGTTTTGTAAAATTTTTGGTGTAGAAAAAATTTTCAGGGTACGATTTCAATTCATTGAAATAATCTATTTTAAATATTCACTAAAATAGACCATTTTTTTAGATCAGATCACCAGATTTCAATTATTCCTGGATAAATTTTTAATTTTAAAGTCATTCACCGTAAAAATGTTTAATGTCAGAGTTTGGTGTCAACACCTAAGCGAGACATCTTGCGAAAACCCTTAAAGACACTAGATTTGATTCAAATTTAATGAATATTTCGACAGTTTATTTCAACGGAATTTTCGAAAACGCAAATTTTCAAAAACGCGTAAAATCGTTGAATTTTAGCGATTTTGGAAATTTCACGATTTCCCGCGTTTTGTGAAAATTTCCACGATTTTGTGGTCATTTTCGTCAGGTTTCGACTTTTCTGAAAATTATCCAAGGACGAAGTCGTGTCTCTCATATAGATCAAAAATTCACTCCTCATAAAAGTGACAGAAATTTCATTAATTAATCGTTCACCCTAACTAAACATTTAATTACAGTATGACATATCTAAGCACTTAAAATTACACATCAGCACTCACATTTATATTCTAATTATTTGTGCACACACACACACACACACACATAATTGTTCAAATTTTATAAAATGAAAATGCCACATTGCAACGTGACTCATATGACTTGTAAATAACGAATATTTTTTGACTTTCATGATTTTGAAATGAAATGCTTAATTAAAGTGTTGATGTATAAATTGTTTTAAATGTTCCATTGTCACATTCAAAAAATTCCAGGAGGTACCCTAATTTAAAGAGAATTTTCAACTTAATTTAAATTTAACAAAAATTTTTTTTTTTAAATAGTATAAATTTCAAGGTCACACAATTTAAATGGTGTTAAAATTAGATTGATAGCATCATCAAAAGTGTAAGAAAAAAATAATCAATGAATGGTAAGCCAACGTCTCATGGTTAAAATGATTTTGAACAAAAATTCTTTAAAATCCTTTTATTTCATTACACAACTCAATACAAATAACAGCTGAATTTCACTCATTTCAGTCATTCTTCACTTCAGACAATTTTTTTTCTCATTTTTTGTATTATTATTATGATTAATGTTTCTTAAATTCAGAGCCCAATGAAAGTGACTACGTGCTTATGAGAGAACTTGAAAAATTGAATTGAAAAGTAAAAGAGATAAAGAAAAAAAATATATTAAAATGAAAGTCAGCTTAATTCAATATGCTTTTGTCTGTAAATGAGATGAACATCTTCTTTTAAATAAGATAATATAAAAAAAATGATGGATACCGATAATAAACTTTTTTGTTGAATATTTGTTAGAAAATTTGACTTAAAGATATTAATTATATTTGTGTGTGTGTGTGTGTGTGTGTGTAAATAAATATAATTAAGACGATAGAAATCTTAACGAATTGAAACAATGACCATTAATTTTTGTTCTGTTATTGCTGAAAAGACAATAAGAATTAATATGAATGAATGAATGAAACTTGAGAAAATTACTATCATCTCTCGTTATCTCGTTAAAACAAAATAATTTCCAACAAAGAAAGTTTAACATTTCTTATCTGAACTATTTTTTGTTTCGTTGCAAAGAAAACTTAACGTGACGTGGGAGGATCATTAAAATAGTTCATGAGATTTTAACTGAACTTTGAGAATTTTACAAATACTTTTATATCAAATGCCTTTTTAACATCAAAGACATTGTTAGAGAAAATAGTAACAAGTACAATTATATTGTTAAGAATTTTTTGTATATAGCAAAAAGTTTTTAGATGGGAATGTTATTTTATCAGTATCAAAGGAGGAGGGCTGAAAACTATTTAACGAGTATTTTAAGCAATATTCTTTTAAAATGCTCTTTTGGGACGACTTTGAGAGTTTGAATGTTGATCGTTGGGATTTTTCAAAGGCAAAATTGGTGACTTTTTAGCTTTTGACTACCTGTCGAAATTCATAGTATCGACTAGTGGCCGAAATTCTTATCTTTCGGCTTAGCTTTCAAATTCTTAGCTTTCGACTAGTCTTCAAAATTCTTAGCTTTCGGCTAGTCCTTGAAATTCTTAGCTTTCGCCTAGTCCTCCAAATTCTTAGCTTTCGACTAGTTTTTGAAATTCTTAGCTTTCGTCTAGTCCTCGAAATTGTTAGCTTTCGACTAAGCCTCCAAATTCCTAGCTTTCGACTAGTCCTTGAAATTCTTAGCTTTCGATTAGCCCTCGAAACTTGTAGCTTTTCACTAGTTTTCGAAATTATTAGCTTTCGACTTATCCTCGAAGTTTCTTAGCTTTCGACTAGTCCTTGAAATTTTCAGCTTTTGACAAGTGCTCATTTTTTGTGTCTGTTTGGCCGACTTTTCAAAAATGGAGAAAATCGTAGAATTTTTCAAAACTGAATAAAAATGCGCTCGTGTACATCATTCAAGAAAATGTCTTTCATTTTTGTTACTTTTTGTTTTATCATCATATGTTATAAAAACTTCCAACTATGTTTTATCGTTTAAAAAACTTTTATTCCACTCTATGCATGTAAAAATGAATTACAAAACTTTTATTTTTCCATTAATCATCTAATTTCATGAGTTTTCTATCATGCGTCTCTTCAAATTACGGTTAAAGACTTAAAACAAGTGAATAGACGATAAAAGAAAACTTAAATAATATCATTTAAATTCAACATTGATCTTTTTCAATTTTCATTAAGACAAAAATCCTAATGAACAGAAAAACAATAAAAATAAATAAATGTGATTAAATTATCCCATTTATCTTCCAAATACATTCTAATTTTTTATTTAAACCCATGGATTTTAACAGAAAACGCAATAAAATTTTAATGGTAATCAAACACGACAAAATAGTTAATTTGATATTATTTGGATAACGTTTGTATTTTAATTTGTATTGACTTAATTTTTTGTTGTTATTCAAGTCACCAACGAAAACCAGAAGGGAAAAATCAAATATAAATTAGGTCAAATCAATACAATCCTTGGGTGACAATAAAACTAGAAAAAAAATTGAAATAAAATAAAAAAAATCAAGTTTCATGTAAAAAAATACAATATACAATAAGATGTTAAAAGAAAACAGATGAAGTTTGCTTTATTTATTACTTGGTTATTTGTAATTTTTTTTTCTGTGTTGATCCTTTTTTTTGGATTCTGTTTCCTATTCCAAATAATGATACGTTTTATATTTCATTTTTATCGTTTTGTATTATTTTGAATGAATCCAGAAATTTGTTTTGAAATTGGAATTGAAGGAATCGTCTTATTATTCGGTTTTGTAATTGAGATGAATCGTTTTATTCTCTGTTTTTTATTTTTGGGTGTTTTGTTTGGTCAATGTTGTAATGTTGAATTTGATTTTAAGGTTGGGATATTTGAATATTGAGCTCATTTATCATGATTAGGGAATCGGGATGCAAAAAATTAACTTTAATTCCAAGATTTGTAGGATCAATGGGATATGTAAAATGTGATGATCAGTGAAATGCATGAAAATACTTTGAGTAAATGTGATTTCTGTAAAAAATTTAAAAAAATTGATTGGAAAAGTTAAAATTTGATGTTTGGGTGCTGGAACTTTGATACTGGTAAATTCTTATCAATTAAATTTCGACAGCTCTCAGAATTGTTTCAGAAAAGTGCAACACGGGCTCAATAGAGGTCAATTAATGCCAAATGATCACCTGGCCATCAAAATCTTGACTTTTATGATTGTAAGTATACTTAATCTAGTAGCCAACATTTCAAATTGATATTAACCGACTAGAGTAAATTAAGAAGCAATTTTTCCATTTATGTCTGAGAGATCTAGGTTGACAAAATCGTTTTCAACTGCCTTCTTATAAACATCGCCTCAACTTACTGAACATGCTCACTATCAGAGATCGTCAACTAATTGCTTGCTGCTCATTCATTTTTGACGATTTAAACAATAAAGTTAACTCATAATCTTTCAAGGATAAAGTCACATTAAGAAATGGACCATACATTTTGAGAGCTACACTGTTTTGGTGAAATTTCGCTTACAGTAGTTGCTAAGGAATTGTAATAGGCAAGTAGAAGTGCTCTGGTACTTCAGGTTCTGCTGGTATTCCGGGACTGATGATCCTAAAGCGGTATTTTTGATAAATATTTTTTATTGAATTACCAATTCGATTTTCAGGGAGAAACCATTAGTGTTCCTAATCTACAGAACCATACTTTTACCTATACGATCCTTTGCTTGTTTTGTTAAACAGCGTTAAACGGCTGATAGACCTTTATTGTTCTATGAGCTAAGATTAAATAGCATGTCTCTAGTTAGTTCTAAAAGAAATTATAAGATTAATTTTAGTATAATTATACCACAACATGAGCCCTTGGTCGGACCTTAAGTCCCACATACGACCACTATAGCTCAAAGTAATGCCTTCTTCATCTGTCACCTTCATAAAAATTTCAAGGTGACACATTTTCAAGTCCATTCCTCTTTGAACTGCTTAACCTCATGTCATGCTTGAAGAAAAGTATAAAGCATGACACATTTCTAATCCTGTTGCATTTAAGCAAAACACGTTCATAAAAGTTCACCATAATTTACTTTTTTTTCCTACACATATCTTATATTCTTATATTTTTCTTTCATGAAATGGAATTAAGTTACTAAACTATTCAAACATTTTAAAAGAGAATTTATTTTTTTTTTTGCTTTACATATTCACTCACATCACATGCATTTATTTTATCTACCATTTGTTTACCTTTATACTTATTCCTATCCATATGTGTGTCATGCCATGTCAAGTTCTTTTACAATGAATTTAAATCTATTATGAAGCTCAAGATAGGTTTGAAAATAATCTCATATTATTATGTCATTCGTTGTAAATAAAACTAAATACAGTCAAGTATAATCTTTTTTATTTTAAGACGACACATAAATATAAAATGTTTTATAAACAACTTTGTGTGTGTGTGTGTGTGTTTGTGTGTAAGTTCAAGGATAGGATAAATTCAATTTTATTTAAAAGTTTGAATTATTTATGCACAATTTATGATGAAAATGTTTATTTAAAACATTGTACACAATGATATTCATTGAAATTAAACACAATTTTTTCGAGATCTCATTTCAACTGATCCTGGCTATAAATTTTCAGATGTGTGTGTATTTTATCCCAAAATATGTGAGTGTGTGTCCTTTGTTTCACTTTAAACATTTAATTTAATGTATGTAGCTGTATCAAAATTGATGGTTAATTGTTTTTGTCACTCTCGAGATGTTCTGCTTAAATGTGTCTCTGTGTTTATGAATCAAGTGTTTGAACATGAATTTGAAATACACACTTTAATGGAGCATGTCTATTAACGTCGATGAATGTTTTGAGTGTGTGCCAATCAATTATTTGAATTTCCTTTAAGACCTTACTTTACTTTAATAATAATAAGACATCTGTTTAATTTGAATATTATGATGATGGGAAGTGGAAAAGTTTCAATTTTTCTTATTTTTAATGTGAAAATAAAAATTATTATTATAATAATAGGAAAAAGTTTGTCATAATAAAAAAGCTTTTAGCAGAAAAAAATGGGAAAATTATTTTTAAAAGTCATCGTTTTCTTTAACTATAAAATGAAATTCTTCAAGTTCGTTCATGTGTGAAATTATTATCATACACGTGAAGTGAACGAAATTGAGAACAGATGTTCCCAAAAATGGTATGAAAATGTTTTTTTTTCTTATTTCAATGGAAAAATGGATTTGGAAAAGTTTCCAGGAAATGTGGGTTTACTTGAAACCTTGAAATTTATTACTTAACACAAATTTTGTGTAAGGAACCCAAAACGATAGTGTTTACTAATGGATGATTCCAATAAATTTCCTCTTAAAACTTTTATGTATCATAAATGCAAATAATATCATCGCATCGTGAATAAAAATAGATTCATCACTTCTGCTTCATTACACAATAAATGTTTCCACTGTTGAACACTTAATAACAATAATAATAGTGTTCATAATTTCCTTTTCAGTCTACTTAGTGATAACAGAGAAGTATAAAAAAAAATTATGAGTAAATGTAATAAATTAAAATGAAGAGAAAAAAATCTTATGGACGTTGATGGTTAGGGAGATAATGGAGTCAACAAATTCAATCTTTATCATTCATCTTGATGTTGTTGAACGGAGAGAACAAAAAAAAATTAAATGAAAAGGAATATTATCTTAAAATGAAAGCAGATTTAAGTTAAAGTTTTCTAAAGGATGATTAATGAAGCACTAATTTATATTAAATCTGAGTTAATGAAATTGATTATAGGAGATAATAATTTTTGCTTAGGGAATTTTGTATTGATGAATTGAATTGGTGTGACTTTTTTAATTTAAGTCATTTAATTGAAGAAATTATGTTGAATTAGGGTCTTTTGACAAAACATTAAATTGATATTCTATCAGAAATTTGAAAGCTAAACTTTTACTGCTCAGATTTTAAACGTTCATTAGATACTGCAGGAAAACTGAGCCTTCAAAAGTTAAACATACCATCTTTTTCCGACTTCAAATTAGGCTATGACTTCTATGAGGCTATGTTTATGATAATGCAACAATCGGGCTTTGAAATCAAGCTCATGCGAATAGTGAGGCGAGTGACATTAAAGTGGCTCAGTCAAGCCGACACACTGTCTCGTCTTCTTTTCAATGTAACCTTAGAGGATGCAATGAGATATACGGACATTGACTACAGGAATGGTGTCATTCCTATGATTAAGGATTTAGTCGGATTTAGTCAATGTCTTTACTATGCTACATCCTAAGGTCCACGAGATCTTACAATTTTACGTTTTGATTTCATGCTATACTAATTTAAATGTATAAAATCACTAATTTAAAAATCGCTCATAATCATTTTCTTAAATTTCCATGAATTACTTTTTTTTAAAGACTCAAAACTTTTCCTTTTTTCATTTTGTTATTTTTTATTAACTTTAACGCTTATTCAATGCACGCGTCACTTAACCAAAGAAAATTCGCCGAATTTTGTATGTTATTTGTTTTGATAATAAAAAAAAGAAATATAAAAAAAATCAAAGAAAAACATTGTTAAAAAGTTTTATACACAGATTGTTGGATTATCATCTTTATAAAAATAAGACAAAAAAAATAATAACACAAAATTCGCGATTTTTTGACATACATGTGTGATGAAAAGGAAACAAAAGTGAAAAGAGAGTATTTTTTTTTCTTTAAAAGTAAAAGTAAAAACAATGTTTTTGCATTAAGAAATCAAGAACTTATGAAATTCAACAAGTTGGGTATTGTTTTATTTTATACTTTTATTGTTTTCTTTTTTTTTCTTCTCATACATTAAAAGACGTATGTGATTTATGATGAAAATTTGATACAATTTTCGGGGAAATTTTTTATTCTTTACATGTCACGAAATAGAATGTGAAAGATAAAGTTTTTTTTCTGTGTGTATTTTCGATGGCAATTGTTGAAAGGTGTAAAAAAAGTTAAATGTCTTAATCAAGTGAGTGATTAAAGAAGTGAAAATCCTTGTTTTCTTAACTTTTTTATGAGAAAAAATTGAAAAAGTGATTTTATGTCAATTTTACATGGCATTCAAACTTTTTTTGAAAACATTGAAATCGAATAAACACTCAGAGGTTAAATGAAAACGCCTGGTTATTTGTAATTATTGTGAATGAAATTTTAATGGAAAAAAAAATTTGCTTTATGGAGACGCCTGGTATTTTGAACTTGATTTTACCATCAAATGTAATGTTTCTTGGCATTTTCAATAAAAACATTTAAATTTGACCTTGAAATGAATGTTCAACATACTTCGATGAATATGAAAATATGTAAAATAAAGACGTTTCAGCTATCAGTAAAAGTCAGTGTTCATTCAAACGTCTAATAAATAGAAAAGGGATATGAAACAAAACAACCTGTCATAAGCAAAAATCGAAAGGAAAAATAACACGATATACAAAACATTATCACATTTTAACACCAAAAAAATAATTTCTTGCTTCAATGTTTTCAATGTGAGCCAAAAATTGAAAAAAAAATCCCTTAACACAAAGAATGGTTTTTTTTTTTGATTCGTGGAAACCACATTTATAACTGTTAAGCATTTGAATTGTGTGAAAAACGTTGTTTATCACATAAGAGATTTAACATAAATCTTACCGCATAATCTTTGAGACTTATTTTATGTGTGTGTGTATTTGACACGATTCATAGAATAAAATAAAATAGCAACTGTTTACAAATCAGAAATTATCTTTTACATGTTTTTTACTGTGTTTTTTAGTCACATAATGTAGGTGAAGTTCAAACATACACAAAAAACAACAACATACTTGATTTGGATTCTCATTTGAATTGCGTGATAATAATAAATGAGTTAATGCATGCATGTAAGATAGGAAATACCGTGAAATATTGTTACTTCTTATTTTGTTTTTTTTTTGAGACAAGGTTATGTTACCTTGAAAGCGAACTAAAATGTGACAGAAAATCGATAAAAATAATAATAACAGGTGGCTTTTACTTTGCAAGGTGAATTTTATGTTAAATGATCTGTATCGTATTTTTTTTTGTAACATTTATATTAAAAATCCTCCTTCAAAGTTAAAATCCAATCATCTTATAACATTTTAAAAGAGGAATTTGAATAAATTCTGTTTGTCATGATTTATAAGGGTATTGACTTTGACCTTGACTTTCATTTTTATTTAAAAAAACCTTTGTAGATCCTTTTAATAATAACATTTGATACCATATTCCGCTTGAAAGTTGTATCATGTCAGGCATTTTATGAAAATAAAATAATTTTTCTGTTTATGACATTATTATGATGCTTTTCTTCTACTTATTTGCCTTTTACACTTATTTGCTGACACTCGAGAAAAATAACTTTTTCTTCCGCTATTCATTCGTTTTCTCAAGCCATTTTAACAGAAATTACCTATCTAATGTATCACGCTCACACAATAATTTACGTCTTCATTCACCTTTTTTTTTTACTTTAAAACGTATTTTTTATGACAGTTTCATGTTCACCAAATTTCCTTTTTTTCTCTCTCTCATTTTCAATGCTTTGATGAAACGAGACATGTCAAAAAAAAATTGTTAATCCAAAATTACGATGAAGTTTTTCCGATTATTTGGAATCTCAAAGGAAAAAACATGGATAAAAATAGATCTCATTTCATAAAAACTGTAAAAAAATGAAAATGTTGTGTTTTAAATTGTGTTTGGTGTGAGTAAGGTAATTTTGTTGATATTTATATTTAAAATTATGCATCAACAACGAAATAAGACGCTTATCTAGATCAAGACAATTTCTTACCATGATGATATGAGATTTCAGTTTAAAATCAGTGTATTCCATGAATTTTTTAATTTTAGTGAATTTTGTAAGAAAAAGTGCACTATTACAGACGGTTTGTCTGCCATCACTCTGTTAGTTTTGAGATTGGACTCATGGATTGGGCTCCAGAGACTAAAAACCGTTGAAAATAAGTTAAAAATTTTTAAAAACTGCTTATTGCTTTTCTTGGATGGAGGAGCTTATTAAAATGAACTTTAACTCATTCTCAGGCTCTGGAATTAGGCTCAAGAGCCTTAAAACGGTCAGAAGCCCAATATACCAACTTTTCCCTATTTGTCATATTTTTCCAAAATGGCAGATTTTTTTTTTCAAAGAATCAAAATAGAAAATAATTTTCAATCCGCCCCTGGGGCTAGCGATTTAAAATTTCGAGAAGCTTCATCAAATTTAATTTTCAATCAAATCGATTAATTTTCTTACAAAATTCATGGTCATCTGGTCAGACCCTATCACTAAAAAAAAAGGTAAAAAGTTATCGCTCAAGTGGGGGTTGAAAAATTAAATTTGACTTCCAATCCGCTCTTCTTTTTCACATATTCATAAAATTAAACGCAATTTCACTCAAAAACACAAGTTAAAGCAAAAAATAAAATCAATGTAAGATAAGAACAAGAATAATTGAAACCATAACATGTCTTTACGCAACTGTTTTTTAACTTTTAAAATACGTTTTTTATTATTTCCTTAAAGATTGTGACCAGCAAACAAAATGAAAAACGTAAATTTAATAAATTCCATTAAAAGTTGAGAAAAATATAAGGATAAATTTTCACATTATCACACATAACTCTCGTAACTCTCTTTCGAAACACAAAACTTTTTTATTGTTTTCACTGAAAAATTATAGCAAGAAAAAAATAATAATTGACTTCAGAAAGTTTTTTAACACTGTAATGATTCTTACATCATCAGTGATTTACAATGTATCATAAATAACCTTTTATTGTTTTCTTTTTTTTTTATTTTTGTTACCATTTTTTAACCAAACACATTATTTAGAAGTTTTTTAGATCCATTAAAAAGACAGTGTGAGTATTAAATGAAAAAAACAAACTTTTTAATGGACTTTCCTTATTCTTTACACTTAATTTTATTTTTCTTCAACTTTTTTAATACACACACACACAATCGAAACATTTATTTATGGGAAATGATGGTTCAATTAACTAAATTGGTGATTTCTTGTAGAGAAAATGGGAGAAAAGTGTGTTAAATTACATGAAAAATATGTGTAAAAAACAAAACTTAATTTGATAAAACTTTTTTAACAATCATATTATTTTTTTTAAAAAAAAATAAAGATGTAAATTTTATAAAGTTTTGTCTCATTTCTTGTAATTCATTAAACTGATTGGAAATTGCAATATTTGTGTTTAATTTTTTAATTGAGTTTTTTTTTTGGTTGTCCCACATTGGCTTTCATATAAAAACTATTAAAGTTAATGCATCTCTAGTTAAATATTCATTCATAAAAAACCAGAAAAGTTGAGTAACATTTTAATTGCAAACAAAAAAAGGGTTTAACGACTTCATATCATAAAATCATAATCATATTCACACACATCACTCATTTTAACCACATCAAACGATTCAACATTAAAATATTATATTACAGCGTGTATGTTTAATGATTCAAAATTAGCTTCAGCTAAAAATAATAAATAATTAATTATTATTTATGTAATTTTTAATGTGTGATGAAAAATGTGGTTTAGATGAATGGAAATTTACAAGCATGTTGCGTACGAGTTAAAATTAATCAAAGAATATCAAATTTCATGCAATTCAAAAGCTGTAGAGAATAGATTTTGTCAGTGAAATGTGATAGATTAATTTTATTTTCACTTTGATGATTCAATTTTCCAGGAAATTCCCAGAATTTGAGATGTAATTGAACTTGAATCAACCTCAATCAGAATTTTGACTTAATTTGATATGAGGTTCGTTAAAAATTGAAAAATATGATTCTTAAATTTACAAATCAAGCTACATTTTACAACAAATAAAAAATAAAATACATTTAAATTTAACCATAAATTGGGTTCAATCTCATATGACAGCTTATTTACATGAAGAAATGTCTAAAAGTCAATTATGGTTTAACTCCAAAAAAAAAAATGAAAATGAAAATTAACATAAAAATGGTTTTAATGAAAAAAGGTTATAGTGGATTTCAAAAAGTGGCACTTAAAAGACACCTGTCTCAAGTGTGTTAGCAGAGCAATGAAAAGTGATTTTTTTTATTAACATTTTTTCAGTTCACATTAAATTTAATCGTAAAAAAGTTTCAAAAGTGACGTTAATTTTTTTTTTGGTACAAGTGTAATTTGTCATAACATGACTTTGACAGAAAAATGACTTTATACAATGATGTTAAAAAAAGGAAATATTTTGACAATTATGTTGTAATTAATGGGACGGGCAGTGAAAATCACTGTCTTAAATCAAAAATTATGTCCTTTGTATTGAAAAAGTGTATTAAAAAAATGACTTTAATGATGTGATTTAACAGCAAAAAAAAACACAAGAAGAGCACTCAATCAAAAAAATTTATATAAAATATGTGGAGTTGTGGTGTCAGATTTTTATTTCATGTTTTGAAGTAAGTCACGCCATAATAACACACGCAAAAGCAACACACTTTCACTAAAATTATACAAAATATTAATCATCTTCTTACATTAAAATCGTTTATATTACTCATTTTTCATAAAAATTATGAACAAAATTTGGATTTTCAGGTTTCTTGTTCACCAATAATTTCACTCGTTCATAACTTATTAAAGCAAATTGGTGCTTAGTTACGAAATTTATGCTTTTTTACCACCTTAACAAAACGCCTCTTTGAAAATTTGTCAAGAAACAGAATAATAATGCTTTTTATTTTAATATGAAATGACAAACGAAATGGCAAAACGCACGAAAATGTGTGGTTTGACGTACTTTTATTAATATTAACAATGAAATATACACACTAAATTTTGGAAGGCAATAAGCGAAGTATACGAATGGAATTTGAATTTAATGCTTTTTCTTGTGACGGTTGGCAGATTTTTGCGGTTTTGGAAAATTTTGTGATTTTTGAAATGTCGGCCATTATGGAAATTGCACCCATTTTGAATAAGACGTTCATTTTGTTGACACAGACGGATAGCCAGCATTAAAGGCTTTGGTCGAATTCGTTTAAAATTGAAGCGAAATGCACCTCTTTCGGCCATTTTGATTTGTGAGCTTGTGTCCATGTGACTATATAACAGAGATGGTGAAGCAGCTTACAAACAGCAGATATCGACAGACATCAGTTCACTGTAAGTTTAGAAATTCTTTGTTGCAAGCGGAAAAAAATTCATGGTTATGGAAATGACGACCATTTTGAATTATTCCGCCATTTTATCATAGTTGTTTTCCAAAACGACAAGAAAATACAAATTTTAACCCCGAAAAATTCAGCGAGCGCCAAGCAAAGCAGAACCATGCAAGATGGGTCGCCAAGCACTGCGGGTGAATCATAAGGCGTTTTACAATTAGAGTGTGAAAGTGGCAAACGTCAACATTTAAAAAAACGTATAGCACACGATTGAAACTTTCAAAGGAATTCGAGTTTATAAAAAAAAATTTCAAATGTCATATCAAATTATTACATTTTTTACATTTTTTTTGTTTGAAATTCACGAATCCGCTTAACAATTTCATTTAATTTTACCTTTTACATTTAAACAAATCGTCTTTTTGTTATGAAAGCAAAAAAAAATAACAATATTTAATAATAAACATAAAACATATAAATTTGAAGCTGTTTTGTATGTATATTAAAATTAAAAACAAGACTCGTTGACACTTTGACACGAACTTGTTGTAACAATTTACGTGTGAGTTTTTCCCGTTTTAATTATATATTACTTTGATTTATTTAACAATTAATTTATGGCTTATTTATGGTAATTAACTGTATTTCAAGGGATCAAATAACGAAAAATAATCTGGTTCGATGACACTTTAATCAAGTAATTTGTGTAATTTCTTGTCATTTAATATTACGATGGTTGATTAAAAATCTAAAATTAAATTAAATTCATGTAAGAGATGGTAAATTATTACATTTCAATGTCTTTCTTTCTTTCTTTATTATGATATTTAATTTACTTTGTTTACAAAAGATTATAAAAGTTTTATATTTCCCCATGGATTGTCTCCTTTTAAATATAAAATCCCTGATAAAATAATTATGTTTTAGTCCTTGATATCTAAGTTTTCAATGTAAAAACCGACACACGTGTAGTTGGTGGGCGTTGATACTCGAAATTAAATTATAAGATGCATGATTTTTCATCTTCTTCTCCTTTTCATAATAATACTTTTGCACAAAAGCTTGTAATGTTCAATGTAATATTCAATGAAAAGCTAACTTAAATTTATTAGAAGTGAAATTCATCCATCGAATTAGACACACATACACACACACACACACCCATACACAAAACATAATCTATGATATATCGTTATTTGTCATTTCCTCATAAATTTTGTATTGTCCAAAGCAGTAATATGACAATATATAAAAAAACAACAAAAAATAGAGAGAAAATGGACTAATATCGGACAATATCCTTTTTATTGTACTGTATTTGTGACTAATAGAATTACTGTTTACTGTCTCTCTGTATAAAAGTATATTTTTATGTTCCAACAAAGTAACATTTTCATTCAACAATTGACACAAATCCCCAGAGTAATCTCTATTTCTAGGCTCTTCTATTTGGTTTTTTCAATTTTTTTTTGTTGTTGTTATCATTTCATGTACATTGTACACACACACACACAATTTATATTTAATCTGACAAGCTTCTCTTATTTTTTTTCGAGAAAAGAAAAAAAAAATAAATACACAATCAAGAAAACTGTTGACAAAATTCATCACACACAGATGACATTAAATTTTCCTTTCTATTTCGACAGAAAATGATTTTAAATGAAAAAAATACTTCGTGTCTACAAAAAAAAAACCAAAAATAGATTAAAACGATATAAGATTTTCTTAATTCAATTTTATCGAATTACTTCGTATTTTCTTCATTTTATTCATGACAATGATGATGCTGATGAAAAGATAAGCTGATATCTTTTTCAAAAAAAAAAAAATTATAAAAATAGAATGGAATGGAATGAAATTAGTAAGACAGTCACATACAAATTTTTATTGCCCTACTAATAACTTTATCACTCTTAAAAAATACAAAGCAAATTATTTTTGTATGGAATGAATAAAGAGGAAGGAGATTAAGTCTCATCATATCCTTTTTCTTACAATGATATAACAATAAAAATTGAGCATTCACAATAATATTGTTGATCTCAAATAAAATTTATATGTAATTTAATGGACATGAAATATTTATTCCTTGTTACTTGGGTGAAGGAAGAACAAAAAATGTCACAAGTGTTTTTAACTAATTTGCCTGTAACCTTTGATATTTTTTTTTCTATTGTCTTGTAAATGAAATTTAATAGAATGATTTGACAAAATATATTGAGATTACTTGCTAAATTTAAGTAAGTGGGTTTTTTTGAGATGTAGGTTTTTGAATGGACTTTTCATTGAATATGAAATAAAATCAATAATTTCATGTAGGATGAATGTAAAAATGGAATTTTGCTTATGGTACTTCAAGTAAATTATTTTTTGAGGATTAAACATGTTTGGGGAACAAGACAGTAAATTTAATGCCATAGGGAGCTCGTTGACCAAGTTGACGGGATTCGAGTCCAGTCCAGGACATGAAAATTAATTTGTGTTTTTCCAGTTCCAAATGTGCTCAAGTTTTACTTAAATACATAAAAACACTCCTGGGATTTTTAGTGGCGCTGACTGAAACCTGAGGGCGACTGGATCGGATGACAGTATAAAATGCAGGTGTCACACGGTTAGACCATAGATAAAAGGCGCTTACTATGGAAGTCTCGCTGAAGTAGTATGAACACAATAAGATGAATGAATCCGCGGTGTAGCTTGTATATGAAATGCTCATGCTAATTTGTATATGAAGAATAGAGAAACTTCTTTTATTTTTTTGTTCCTTCATGTCAAAGCTCTAGACCACTCGTCACCATTTTAGTCTCATTTTAAAAAATTTAAAATGCATGACAATGAATTTTCTAATACAATTTTAAAAAATAATACACAAAAAAGTAAAAGGAAATATCACATAAAAAAACTTTTAAGAGCCAAGCATAAAAAATGTGTTTCAAGTAATAAAATTGTAAAAAAACCATTCCAAATTTGTACCTTAACACAAATAGAATTTATATCGTTGCCTTTGAAAATATAAAATAACACACACACACAAATAATAATAAACTTGTGTTAGACAAGTATTTTAACATTATATTACATGAATTGTTCATGCTTTGAATAGAAAATAGGCTTTTATTACATCACTTTATCAGTAAAATACCAGTCGTCTCCACCAAAAATTTTAAAATGTAAAAAGTAACATGGAATGTGAAAACTTTACACTGAAAAGAAAGAGCAGAAAAAAATAAAAAATTTCTTTGTCACTGCTAATGGGATCGTAAATCTTTTTTCTCTGTGCTCCCTTTTTATATTCATCATACATATTACAAACATTATATTGTTAAAATGTGACGTGAAGAAGAAATGAAAAGACTACAATTGTGTTGAAAAATTGCCAGTTGAAATCAGTGAAGTGTAAAAGAAAAAGTTGTTACCGTGCACAATGTATAAACTTTATGATGATTTGATTTAAATGTTACTCAAGCGGAAATTAGATCAATCATCGTATGCAATGCACACCTACACAATGGAATATTTTATGTGAAAAGGGTTCAATTTAACTTGTTTCAATAAATAATTTATCCTTTTTAACATAAAATATTTGAAAATTGACCAGAAATAATGGAAATTATTTTAATCTTTAATCATCTTAGTTAAAACAATAAACAGAAAACATTTTGTTATTCTTTTGAATTTTATTCATTATTATATTCATTATTCAAATTCATTTTGGTTTGATCAAAAATAAACAGAACAAAAAACTTTTTTTAAATATCAAAGGAAAATAAAAAGGGAAATCAAACCAAAATTTTTGCAAAAATTATATTAATTTTCATTTAAAATTATGGTAAATCACGATTTACAAGTTTTAAATCCTCTTTTTTTTAGTATTAGATACATTTTAGCACACACACACACACACACACAGACACACAAGGAAGAGGAATTTGTATTTAAAATTACTTAAATACACACTCACACACAATATGATGGCTAAAGCAATAAATAATATTAAAATCATGATTTAATCTCGTTATTTCATACTTTGTATAATATTTAAAATATTTGATTACCACAAAAATCCGATTAATTTATGTGCGTCAAAGAAAACACAGTAAAATTTCCATGAAAAAAAAATGGATTTCTATTTGAATCAAAAGTATTATTATTATTAAATTTTTTATTGGATGGAGGATAACGCAGCTGTTTCAATACAAGACTTTGTTTGTCCTTTTGATTAATTTTGATGTAAAATATTTAATATTATTTAAAATTTATTTCAAAAAAAAAATTATAATCCTGAGAAAATTTTACATCAAATCTTTTATGATGATATTATTATTTTAACACGAAGATTTTTGTGGTAATTTTGTGATTGAAGTTATTTACTGTGCGGTTACTTTTAAGTACGATACAATTCAGTTGAATAATTGGGACTTATTTGTTATTGTGAAATTGATCAAAATAACCCTTATTGTTATTTTGGATATTAAACAATAAGGAAATTATAATGAAATTTTTAGTAAACATCAAAATTTTTAATCTGTTTGAACAGAGATTTTCAATTAATTTTTCCAATCTTTTGTTAATCTTTTATCTTTGTTGAAATTTTTAAGGGTATTTCAAGGTAAAATGTGCTTTTGTGCTCAGTTTGAAGTGGGCGTCTCGCTAAATTTTATTAAAAATTGTAAATTCTTGGTCTCTGATTACTTTGAATTTAAAATCACATCAGATTATTCAGAAGCTTCATGTCTCGCGGTGTTGAAAAATTCCATGGTATTCTGTGATAAAAAGTTTTCCGCGAGAAAATCAAAAGAAGAGGATTTTTAAAAATTCGGAGTTTTTCAATGGTTTTGAAGATTTTCTGCAGTTTATGAAAATTCAGAGTTTTGAACAGTTTAGTGGTTTTTTTAGATTTTGAAAATTTCCGTCGTTTTTTTGAAAACCCGGCCATTTTGAAAAATCGCTTCATTTTGAAAAAGTTGCCCATTTTGTTGACCAAATAAGCAGCATGAGCGCCTAAAATAATCGTATTTTTATCATTTCAAAGAGAAATCCGCTAAAAGTACATTTGAAAAATTAATTTTAACACCGCAGTCGCTCTTCAAGTGCCTAGCAAAGCACCCCTTTTCCGGAGTAAATCATCAAGCACTGCGTAGCGCTTTCAATTTACATCGCAAAGAAAGTTAAACTCACAAAAAATGGCAAAATCTCTCAGAGCTCTGATAGAAAAGCCAAATATTTCAAAATTCTAATGAATTTTAATTTCAAGTTATTTTAATTAAATGAAAATGCACTTTCCAACATCATTTTATGATAACGATACCCTGCTCTTATATTTCCCCGTTCTACAATTTTAATATTTTAACCGGAAAAAGCACTTATAATCCTTATCCTCCCTAAGGATAAATCTATTTTAATTTCATAATACTTAAATGTCACACTTTCTTACATCATTCACCACAAAAATCTATTTAGTGTAATGAAAAAAAAAATTTAAAATTCTGAAATGTCACACATTGCAACAGCCCTTAAATAAAAAACTTTAAAATATCTCAAGCTTAACTTGGATGGATTTAAACATACGTTTTTAGTATCAAACTACGATGCATACGATATCTTCAAACATAAAAGCATTAATAATAAAAGTAAACTTTTTTATCATTCATTGTATAAGTTTTACGAATGAAGTGACATTTTTCTATGATGATATTACTATGAACTTTATGTATAAATGAAAATTTTAAAGTCCTCAGAGTGTCATCTTTTAAAAATGTATAGTTTTAATGCAGTTTTTCGTTACTTGAACATTTTATTAAATGATATATGTGTCGTATTACTCAAATATTTAAGACTTTATATCTGGTTTATTTCATTGGTTTTTATGTGAAAATGTAACTTTTCTTAGTTTTACATTTTTTATGTATGAAAAACTTAAAATGAAGAAAGTAAATGTCATATCAGTAAATTCATGGATGGATTTAATTTTATTCAACAAAGAAAAAAATTATATGTATAGAATTCTTTTATGATATCAGAAAAGTTTTCCTTTAAAAATTATTTTTTAATGTAGTGATGATGATGATGATGATGATGAACATTAAAATGATGCCAAAAAAAGTTCAATTATTATCGTTTAGAGTTGTAACGAGAAAATGTAAAAATAAAAATAAAATAAAAATATTATTTGATCAATTTCAATTACATTGAGTAACATGGACCCACGCTTAGACGACTGTTAGGGCTCAGTATAGAGCAAGACCGTCAAAACCCTGTGCTTTTTGAGTAATTTCAGCCATTTTGAGAAAGTTCGTCATGTCTTGTCTTCTCTTCTCTTCAATTCTCTTCTCTTCACTTCTCTTCTCTTCTCTGCTCTCTTCTGAAAGTCTTCTGTTCTTCAACAAATGCATGTCTTTTCACCTTCTATGCACATTCATAAGACCACATTCCTTCAAATTGTATCACATTTTAAACTTATTGCTATTTAAATATTATGTATTAACAACATTTTGACAGCATGTTAAAGCAAAAACGCAACAAAAAGAAAATTTATATTTTTTTATTAGCGGATTAAGGAAGCTTTCATCATAAATTCGACCATAAAAAGGTAATGGCCTACTATTACATCGTTAAAACATTTTTTTTTAATATTCACAGCTAAAAAGAAACGCAAAAAATAAGCAAAGATTAATGCAAATAGGAAATAAAAGGACTGAGAGTATAAAATTTTTCCATTAACTCAAAACTTTTGTAATAAAATTGAATGAAAGTATGTGACAAAAATGTATCACAAACTTAATTATTTCCGTTACATATCATATCTCTAAAGATGCATGGAACGTAAGTGGAAAACTATTAAATTTTACCTATTTTTCTTGTTTAGACGAGAAAATAAAGCAATTACTTTTAAACTGTAAATTTACATATACATACAAAAAAAAAGTTATAAAATGTAAATTTTTACTAAAAGTAATTACTTTGTACTTAATTTCAAACCAAGTCATGTTCTAAACTTTTGTAAACAATTTTTCATATTCACAAACTTTCCTTGTACGTATTTTTGTGTATATACCACAAAATATATGCATATGAAAAAACGACACAATTTTTAAGCAGGTAAACTCTTTTGTTGTTAATTTTATACGTTCAAATTGTACTTGGCCATATAACGTAACAATACGGTTTGTTAGTGTTAAAATTTATGACAATAAAGCAGGAAATATGGCCTGTGGGTGGTTGTCATCAACAACTTTAATATTATAAACATACAACATAAAACACATAAAAGTGTCTGTGTTTGTCACTTTTATACTTTCACACATAGCACACACACACACACATGTTCAATTTAATAAAGAAAAAAATTTGTATCGAAAATTTTCTTCAAAGAAAAAGGGTGTAAATGGAAAGTTAAAAGGGCACATTTCAAGTAACATTATTTTATTTTATATACATAACCTTAACAATAGCGGACCTTTTAATAGTGAAGCTCTTTCATATCAGATTCGGACTTCAATTCAAATAAATGTGTAACCTTAAAACCATTCATGTACATTTTTGATCAAGCTACGGAAGAATTTTGCTTGGAATATCCCAATTCGACGTTAGTTTCAATGAAAAGCAACACAAAAGCTATAAATAATTATAATATGAAATGATCCTTCATTTGTATGTTTTCCTCCTTTCCTTAGACATTGAATGTATAATAAAGGAAAAGATTAATATCAATAATGATGTCTTAATTTTCATATGAAATGTCTTAGATATGACAAACATTTGTTCCCCAAGCAACACTAGTCAATTATGACTGTAATACTATTGAAATATTAACAAGCTCAATTTACTGTTCAACTATTCATAAGTCTGCTTTGAAATCAAAATCAATTCAATGTCTCTTTTGTTTAATTGTATCACTTTTACAACTATATCATGAATATTTTAGGAATAATTTACAGACAAAAGCCTTGAGATCAAAATATCTGTTTGTGATATTGAATTGTAATTTATATGACAACAAAGCACCTTAATGTTGTTAAAATTTAGGTTAAAGCTTCCTATATTTTTTGATTAGAAAATTTATTGATAGTGATTATATTTGGCTTGGCATATAACTTGCAGCACTAAGCACTCAAACGAACTTGGTTGTTGGCCAGGTTTCCGACCCATATGGCCTCATGAGTGTCTTATAGATTACAAAATTGGTTTTGTTGGTCAAGAGTTTGGAACTGACATACATAATTTTACATAATTGCGCGGTTTTTTAAACTTTTTGCGACTTTAACACAGTTTTTGAAACTCCAGAACTTGTGAAAATTTTTTCAATTTGCGAAGATTTAAGACAAAATTTAGCGGTTTTCGGAATTCTTACGGTTTTTCGAAAAATTCTGCGATCTTTGTAATTTCTTCGGAAAACGCTTCTGTTTTAAATATTTCCCTACTCTGAAAATTCTGTGGTTTTAAAAGACTTCGATATTTTCCGAAATTTTTGAAATTTTAAGTTTTAAGAAATTTTCGCGGTTGTTCAAAAATTCTTTCAAATTTTCAGAAATTTTGACCATTTTTTAAATTCTCGAAATTTGTGCGGTTTTTTGTGATCTTAAAAATTGAAAATTGTTTTTTGAATTTTTGAAATTTCCAATTTTTGCATTTGAGAAACTTTCACAATTCTTGGAACTCCACAGTTTGTGAAAATTCTTCAGTTTGTGGAGATATTAGACAAATTTTAACGGTTTTTTCCGAAATTTTTTGAAATTTCTTTGGCAAACGCTCCGTTTAAAATTTCCGTGATTCTGGAATTTCCACGGTTTGTAGAAAGCTTCGAAATTTTCAAAAATTTTGCAATTTGTACGATTAATGGAAATTTTAAAAGTTTTTGGAATTTTCGCGGTTGTTGGGAGATTTTGTGATATCTCTAATTTTTTTCGAAAATCCCACAATTTTAAAATTTCCGTGATTCTAAGAATTTCGCGATTTTTCAAAAGTCGGGCATTTTAGAAAATTCTTGAAACATCGCTTTTTTAGAAGTCGACCATTCCGACCGTCTTGATGCACTATAAAAATATAGACCAATATGAAAACAAGACAAGACAGACAGTAAAATTGTATTAAACATAAATTTATTAATAGAATTTCGTGTAATTATTCAGAGAAAATTATTTAAATTAATTAAAACACCGAAGTCCTCATATGTGAATGTGTGAGATATTTTGTATTATAAATTCAATGTAACATAAAATTTCCGTGTAAATTTAATTACTGTTGATTAATTTCATTACAAAATATGTCTTTTGGAGGCGTGAATAAGGTTTTGTTGATGATTAAATAATTCTCTAATATTTTTCAACGAACTTTACCATTTTACCATACAAACAAAAAAATTAGAGCAAAAAAATATTCCATTTATTTTTTGTTATCATTCATACTTGTTGATAAAATGGAAACATGCAATCAATTGAATGAAAAAAGGGTTGTATCAGATATGTTTTGTATGCTTATAATTTTAACCTGTTTTTCTAAAAATACATCTGTGAAACACTCTTTTTCAATTAAATAAAGATGTTTATGCCTATGAAAATAATAATAATAATAATGAATAATAAAAAAACTCACAAAGCAGAATGTTCATCAGTTTGTTAATAATTCAAATTAGTAATGCTCATTCAAATCTCAGTTATTTTTAGTTGAAATATTTCACCTATCATATGCCTTGTTTTGTATTTAACTGAGAATTTTTTTTTAACAATAATGAACATGTAAAGTTTAAGAATGCATCACAACCATTTAACACACTGATTGGTATATGGTTAGGTTTAGTTCATCTGTGTGTGTGTTGAGGATGTTCATCAAAAATGCAACATATTTTGTAGTTCACTTTAATAAATTATTGCTCATATTTCTGAAACAAAAGAAAATCGCATAAAAATTTTAACATTGAAATGAATTCCGTTTTTTTTTTTTTATTTTTAACAGGTAATAAAATGGTGCACAAGACACTTAAATTAATTGTGAAATGAGTCTGTGTGTGTTATCAACATCATCATTCGAGACATTTGAATGAAAAAATAAAATAAATTGTTAAGTTTCTCTGGATGTTAAATGAGCAAATAAAATGAAATAAAGAGAGAATGAATTATTGTATGAAATAAAATTAAGTGCCATCATCATGAAAAATAATGATTGGATTATTATTTGAACAATTTAAATTAGTCTTATCATCACAGTTGCAGAGAATTGCAATTTAATAATTATTATTATTTGGTTTCTGGCATACTGGCATCAAAATCGAAATAATTTTAGTTTAAATGAACATGCGATTTAAATGAAAACATGGTTTGAATTGTATTTTAAAGAAAAATTTATCGCTCGTTCGTAAGACATTGCTCAAATTACATTTTAAAGCCCATTTAAAGTCTATGGGGCTCAAATTATATGCCAAGTCTCATTCTGAAGCTCTCAAAAATGTCAGTTATGATGATTTATTTGCAATTTTTAACAATAACCAGGCGTCTCCATTGTACATTTTTAAAAAAAATATATAAAAAACCAAGCGTCTCCACTTTATGATGTTCAACAAAAATATTCATAAATAACCAGGCGTTTTCATTATTGAATAGTTTTAACTTAAAAATGTATTTCATTCAATATTAATTTAGCATAATATTCATTGAATCAAGTTAAGTTTTTGAAATTAAATCAACTTGAATAATATTTTACTTATGCTCTAATAAAATTTTCATTGATAATTCATTTTGAATAGGTATCACACCATAACAATAAAACTTTTCTCTTCAACTCATATATAATTTAATCAAAACTTTTTCCAAATTGTCCTTTCATTGAGCATAAAGACCAAAAATTAGAGCAATAATAATAATAATAATAATAGGCATAGAGTACAAATGCAGAAAATAAGTTTAAAAGTGAGCATCTCAACACATACACACACACACATACACAGACAAAAAAGCAATAAATGTCGAATGAATCGTGATTTGATTTAATGTACTGGAAAATTGCTTCAATGCAGAATCATATAAAATGATGATGGAAAACTTTTTTATTTGAAATTCTAAGGAATGATGCATCAAAATAAAAACAAAATCAGAGTCACGTTTGACTGTAACGAATTTCTTAAAAGTTTTCATTTTAATTTTAATAAGGAAAATTTTACTTAGTGACCTTTGCTTTAAATTTAATCCGGTCTTAAAAATGTTTTCCATTATCATTTTATGTCAATGTCAGTCTTAACTCCTCACACACACGGAAATAACATATAAAAAAAATTGAACGAGTAAAAGGTAGGAGATTAAAATAAAGCGTTACTCTACAAATAATAATATGTTAAATAGCATTTAAAAGCATTCCTGGTACAAAATCCATGACATTACAAACTGACATGTAAAAAAAATCACGAGTCATGCATTTTTATTGCATGCATAATAAATATCAACAAAATAACAAAAATGTTGTAAACAGAAAAAAAATAAAATAAAATATAAACAAAATCTCATTTAATGCCATAAAATGTTTTGTGTGTGTACTGATGTCAAAGTGATGTTGTTGTTGTTGTTATTGTGTTCTGATAGTGAAATAAAATAAATGTGTATATAAATAAATAAAAATATCAGTCTACGTATGTCTGTGTGTGTGTATGTGTCGGCATATGTGGGAGGAACAAGAATTATACCATCATGTCATCTATTTTTCATGACAATGTTCTGATTTTGATACCCATGTTCTATTAACTTTAACATACATTTTGTTAGAACATAAATGACATTACAATTGACAAAGTGTACTTTAAGCGAATTTTTCGTTGATGTGGAATAAAATATGAGTATGCTGGCGCTGATGCTGTGTGTCCTTCCGGCTGTGTCAAAATCAAAATGGCCGATTTACCTTAAACTGTGGATTAGCCTAAATTTGCCGATAATCCCTGCTCACTAGCCCAAAATCGTCGTCTAGTCAAGTCCGAAATGGTGAATGGAATCAATAGAAATGCGCTCGTGTTTATCGTTCACGATCATGTTCAACATTTTTTTTATGATGGTATGATGTGAACTCGTTTTTGAACGTTACTTTAAAGATGCGACATCATCATCAATTTTTAATGTACAAAGTTATTTTAAAGGATTGGGTAACATGAAAACACATTTCCGGGAATCTCAAGGCGTTGTGAAGTCATCGATCAACGGTCAAAGTCCACGTGACCTGTCAATTAAATTTCATCAGCATATCACAGGACCACGTAAAAAAGCTTTGAAATTCAAAACAGCAATCAAAGTTACATCACCCTTTCAAAAAAAATAATAAAATTAAATATTTTTTTTGTTGAATGAACCACAAAACGAAGAAAACATAAAATTCGCAACATATCCAGATAAAATTCATACATTAAAATATCATTAACGATTCCTTTACTCCCAATTTTCCATGTCTAGCAACTTCAATTTCAATTTCATATCCAAAATCATTTGAATTTTCCTTCATTTTGATTAAAAACCAATTTACATATTATTTTTCCTCTTCACTCAATTGACAAATGTGCGTTAATCTTCTACTTTTAATTAAGACGCACAATTATCTGAATTTTATTGACACACAAACTCAGACACAATTCGAAATAGTCACGTAACACTCATTTTCATTTCGGAGTGTTTTATTTTTTTTGTTTAATTTAACCAAGGATTTTCTTGTTATGTTTATGAACAGATGATGCTAAATTTTGATTTTTTTTCCTTTTTCTTTTCATTTAAAGCTCCTTTCAATTTTAATTTATGCAAATGTATTCAATGCAAAAATAGGAAAAGGAAAATAAAATTCAATCGTTTTTCTTTACGCGCGACAACTTGTAAAATTGAGCTTTAAAAAATGAATTGAAATGTTCCTGATAATAATAAAAAGAAAAGGAAAAGAACAAGAAAAAAATTAATAATAATAACTATCAAGGTCGACCACAAAATGTCACAGAAAATTGGTTTTTATATGCAACAAACAAAAAAAACACACATTTTTTTGTCAACTTGAAAAATATTGAAAAATTGACACACTTACCTAAAATTGATATAAATACAAAAGAAAAAAAAACTTGGGCTATGTAAATTTATTTTAATAAAGTGAAAATTTTTTGAATATTTATTTACGACACATTTCCATTTTTTGTTGTTGCTTTTCATGTTGAATTGTATACAATTTGTATTAAAATTTTTTTTTGGGGAATTGGATTTGTAAAAAGACTATTGTTGTCAAAAAAATACATATTTTTTTTTTGTAATATTGTGTTTTTTTTGCTTATTCATTTTATTTTAATATTAAATGAATAATGGAATAACGTGCTTTATCACAGTGAATCCAGGTGTTTAATGTTGTCAAATTTTAACAATGGATATCAATTTAGTCCATATTCAAATTTTGTCGAAATTTTATATTGAAATTAAAAAAAAAAATGTAATATAAGAATAGTTTTACCATTAAATTTTGAATTCTAATAATATGACATGAATAATTTGGATGAATTTAGTTTCTTTTGTTATATTTTCAGTGCAATTACTTTTATTTGTTTATTTTTCATGGTAAAATAGAAAAAATGTAGCTCACATATATTATTTTTTTGTATTCTAAATCAAGATTTTTATCGATTGATAAATTACATTTAACCAATCCATTTTCTATTCATATCTTGCAATAAACGATTTCTAACGATTTATCTCAATATGATGCCACAATTTTTTATTTTATTTTCATACACGTTTTCATAGAAACATATTATTAGATAACGGTTAACATTTATTATGGGAATATTCATTTTATTGCAAGAGAAAAACTGATTTTTATGGTCGTTTACTTGAGATTTAGTTGAAAAAAAAATATCACAGTGCAACAAATTTTTTGCGAATTTGGTGAATTTCTGATCTGTGAAATTTTTAAATGGAGATTTCTTTTTGAAAAGTATCAAATATGGCAAGGTTGATTTAATTGGGTTCACCCTTCAAGAGATCAGATTTTTTCGTTAACGTCCACTAGATTATCGAATTTTAACAAGAAAGAAACAAATGTAGTGCTCTTCAAAACGGTCTTGAAATCCTACGTCTTAAATAACTCATGAATGACTCCTTGATAACTGCTGAATAACTTCTAAATGTCTTCTAACTAATACTGAAAAATCCTGATTGAATTGCCTGAGCTTCGTGGGTGCGCCAAACTCACCAATCCTGTTTGAATCCTTTTTGAGCTTCATGGGTGCTCTAAACTCACAAAACCTGAGTTGAACCTGATTGAATCTTGTTTGAGCTTCGAGAGTGCTCCAAACTCACAAAACCTAAATTGAACCAGATTGAATCCTGTTTGAGCTTCGTGGGTGCGCCAAACTCACAAAACCTGAATTGAACCTGATTGAGCTTCGTGGGTGCGCCAAACTCACAAAACCTAAATTGAACCTGATTGAATCCTGTTTGAGCTTCGTGGGTGCTCCAAACTCACATAACCAAGCTACCATAATCTTTTATTAGTCTAACATCTTTTTGTTTGTTGTTTGACTACAAAATTTTGATATATTTTTTTTGTTGCACAGTTCAAATTTTTACCCATAAATGTAAAGTATGGATGTGTTTCTAAAGTTAAAGTGTGGAAATCAAGTATCAAGAGTATAAAAATATAAGGAAATACGAGAAGGTAATTGTATGCAAAAACAATAAATTTAATTTTATGTGATCATATTTTATATTATCACAGTAAACGCGATTCTGATTCATTTTTATTATCATATTTATTATACGATAATGTTTTTTTAGTCTCTCTTTCCTTATCAAAGAGATATTAAATTATAAACATAAGTGGTTTGATTTTAATAAAAATATCGAACATGGGCCAATTTAGTATGAGTTGAAAGGAAAATACGCTTAAATTTCAAAATTCAGGTTTACGTTTCAAATTTTCAAATATTTTTCATGAATTTTATTTGTAAGTTAATTTAAAGTTAATTCAGGCAAAAACACTTCCTTTGAATATCAAAAGTTCAAAAAACATTTTGAGAAAATGTTAATAATGAGAAAAATCTTCTTTTTAAAAATTAAATTGCATCATACTTGCAAAAAATTTTGCAACAAACTAAATTTGATAACGAGACACTGTTGTATTTAACAAAGCATAAAAAGTTAAGTTTTTTACAAAGAAACGAAGAACTTGTGAAGCATAATTGTGTCTTCTTTGCCAACAAATTGTACTTTAAACTTATATTAAGCTTTTAAATGTTGATTTTAATACTTTCAAAAAAATTGTTTTTATTGACTTTGCATGACAAAATGTTGCAAAGCATTTTTTGTTTTACTTTATTTTGGTTCGTAATTTTTTTATTTGTTTCATTATTTCAGAAGCCAGTGAATAAAAATTAAATGTAAAGCATCTCCAAGACAATATGGATTTTAATGATAAAGAAATGCAAAATTTTGTCAATACTACTTTTCATGATAAATTTTCTTTGTTTAAATTTTTTTTGTTAATTTTTTCAAACAAAACATCCAAATACAAAATAAAAATATTCAGTGAAAAAACGTTTTAATTTAAAGAAATAAGGGAAATAAGGGAAAAACGAAAAATATGGTAAATTGCAAAAGTTTAGACAATCACATTGTGTTTTTTCTTTAACTTGAACTGTAGTCTTAAATTATTTACCTGCTTTCTCTCATATACAGGAACACAATGAGAAAAAACACAAGTAAAATCAGATAAAACCATGACTATGACACAATTTTCTGGTACGATAATTAACATGAAATAAGTTTAAAAAAAACTGATACCATGATTTCCATGTTGATTGATAATGCTCAATTACTTATATATTTTTTTTTAATGTAATACCTTGAATTATCTGAAATTTCATATTCAAATGGAGAATGTACAAAATCCCTTTGAAATGAAATGAAAAAAGAAGGAAAAGGTTGAATAAAATCAAAATCAAAAGAAAGATATAAAATTTAATAGTTTTAGGGAAACTTTGAGATATGTGAATAATTAATTTGATTCCTTGAATATGATATGAAATGTGTTTTTTTTTCACTTTTAACTTTAATTCCTTTCAATTAAATTTTGATTTCATTTTATCCTATCCCAAAGTTTTTTATGATGTTGAAATGATGACGATGAAAGTAGTTTATTTGGTAGATGTATCTTATTTTTACTGGAATGTGAGTCGGAAGTAATAAAAAAGGGTAATCAAGAGGTAACTTTTAAGACTTTAAAGTTTTATTATGGTTTTGTGTTTTAATTGCGTGTCTCTTTTTTATTGAAATTTCGTAAAAGCAAACATAAGAAGATGATTTTATTTGAATTTACATGAAAACTATCTTTTTTTCGATGACTGTGAATTCATTTTAAGTCTTAATCGAGCTCGAAACGACCCACAGAACTGCTGACAGACTAAAATAGAGGAGTAATTTACGACAAGATCTCAATGCCCGAGAATCACGGGCGTTTCGAAATTAAGACGTTCTCTCTTTTGATCCTTCAAAATCTTAATTCGGTTTCTTATAACACCGTAGGAAGTAAACTACTAAACTCAGGAGTTAACTCCTATTTTTCAGGAGTTGAGCTCCTGAAATTCAAGAGCTTCCTTTCGACAGGGCAGTTTAAGATTTTCGTTCTGTATTTTTTTTTTAATTTATTTCATCATCATAGTCATAGTTTTACATTAAATTACATTATTAAATAATAATAATCCTTTCATTGTTTAACCATCCTTGATATAATATTTTTATCTTAATCCACATGAGCTGATTAAAATTTCAAAACGCTTTCAACATAATAGAAAAAAAAACCTAAAGGAAATTAATTTATATTTGAAAGGATGTATCGGGGACTTAACATATTGCAAGTATAAACTCAATCAGGAAGTAGTTGCATTAAATTTTCACCATATGAAAAATTTCGTGCTTTATTTATGGTAAAAATATTGAAAAGTAAGTTTTTCTTGATCGTATTACTTTGGATGGTTGATAAAAATACAATTAGTGAAGTAACTGCATATTAAAGGTAGATTTTTAACAAATTATTTTCATATTGAAAAGTCTTACTGTGAAAATTGAATTGATTAGCTTAACTTTGAATAGAAAGTTTTGCTTTAAATTGTTTTGTTTGATATTTTGATACAATGTTTGACATTGAACATTGTGAGTTGAACGTCTCATAGCCTCAAAATCCTTTTCTTTGAACTAAATTTGTATTAAAATTAAATTGAAAAAAAATTCATAAAAAAATTCAAACCGGAATGAAAACGGAACAATGATAGTAAATGTTCCGTAGAAGAATTCTTAAGAAGAAAAACGATACAAAACTTATTATTATTATATTACATAACATATGCCCATATCTTGCCTAAAAGGTAATGTAAACAACACAGAGCACATTATACAGATAATAAAAGTAAAAAAAAAATGCTGAGAAAATAAAATATATAAATGTTTCCAGTGCACTGTAATTTGAAAACGCCTCGCAGTACAAGGCGATTCGGTCTGCAGAGATTTTTGATTGATACTCACAGGGCGTTTGATGAATGCAAATTTTAACACATTTCCTGTTAATTTGAATAAAAATTTCGAATATTTTTGGAATTCTTTTAGTCTATCCATGTAATGCGGGTGGTTTGCGGGGCGTTTTCAACTTACAGTGTGTACAAAAATCGAATGCAAGAGGATGTGCAAACATAAGCTTCTTGTTTGCAAACGGATGTATTTTCTACCCATTCTAACAAACATCCATATATTGCATTATTTTAAATTTTGTTTACGCTAACTATTATTTCTACACAGCTCTACATATCCATCGGATGATACCTTGATTATGATACAATAGAAAAAAGAGGATATAAAAGAATTTAATATTGTGTTGACATTACAATTTTTCTTTTAAAAAAAAACATAAAAATAATCCAAATCTAGGTTTTCTATATAAAATTATACTGCATTAGATTAAGTCCAAAAGATACAAAAAAAAATATAAAAAAATACGTATATAAAGAAAAATAGGAGTTAAATTGAATTCAGTGAGTAAACAATGATAAAGTTTATTTACATTTATTATGCTGAATTTATTTACTTTTATAGTGTCATTAAAAAAAAAGCATGATAATAAAATACAGCAAATAAATGAAGTGAAATGGACGGGTTTAATATTGTTTTTTAAAGAAATTTTTTTTTTTTTTTTTGAATTAAATGAATTCAAATTTATGATAATAAAAATTCTTCCATGAATGATTCGGATAAGGAAAACAAGACCTTAGAGGAATTTCTACTGAAAATTTGAAAAAAAATTAGAAAATGGTTCAGAAAATCCGTAAAAAGGTCTGGAAAATCGAAAAAAAATTCAAAAAATCGACAGACTCAGAAAAATGGTCAAGAAATCGGAAAATGGCCTGAAAAATTAAAAAAATTCAAAATTAATCCAGTAAATTGAAAAATTCAAAAACAAAAATTGAAAGAATTGATTTTTTTTTCGATTGATTGTTTTTTTTTTGAAAATTTCTTTTTTTTTGAATTTTCTGAGCATAATCGGAATTTTCGACTGTTTTTAAATCATTTCCCGATTTTGCACTATTCCTATGCACTATTTTTTCGATAATTTTTTTTAAAAAAATGGAAAATAAATCATTGAGATTAAAAATTCGTCCTAGGAAAAAAATCAAAGGACAATGCTCTTATATTGAAATTCATATTAAAAAATGTCAAAAATTCTTAGCTCCTTTAATCATGTAAAATTTTTAAAATCAAATAAAATACGAAAATGTAAAATCTTGACCAGAACTTCAAAATCACTTAAATGGAGAATTTCAACTTTGTTTTATTTATTTTTAAGATATATCACATTTCAAAGCAACGCAATTTAAAACTGTAAAACTTTCACGTGTTTAAATTTAATTCAAACATGTGAATTTCTCGCACAAAACTCGTTATCACAGACATCGTGAATATATAAGTCAAACCAAAACTTTTCATCGGTTATCCAAGACAAACTTCTGTTTCTTTGTGCTATAAAATGGTGAAATAATGAAAAGCAATTTCAATTAAATTGTTGTTAGTTTAATTAACGTTTTAGTTATTCATTTATCAAAAACTTTCATAAGATTGAAGCAAGAAAATTGTATGAAAAGTTATTTAAATTACAGTCATAAGCACATTTTCATTGAAAGTTTTCTTTCATCAATTACCATCTCGAAGACATTAGAATTGAAATAAACATTAAAATTGAAAATTAAACTTTGATTTGTTCAAAATATCATCAATTGAAATTTAATTGCAAACTTTCTTGATTTGAATTTTATTCAGATATTTTATTGCATATTTAAATAAACGAAAGACATTTAACAGAGAAATACAAAACTCAATTTGGTTTGATAAGAACCCACATGTTTTCTAAATAATTGGTAGCAAGAGACTTGTTTATCAAGTGCAAAGTGCATCCCAAATGTTTGTCAATATTGTGTCAAGTTTAAATGAATAAATAAATAAAATATTTTTGATATTTTGTAATGAAATTTAAACTTAATTAGAAAAACATATAAAATTTAACTTGTTACCTTACAATTCAAACTTCAATTACAATTATTATGCTCATGTGCATTATTAAAATGAAACGCATTTTAATACCATTTAATTCGCATATCATTTTCCAGTTGTAAATCATTTCAATGATAACAAAAGAAGGATTTTACGCTCTTTTTGTTTATTTCAAAATTTCAATTATCATTTTAACTTGTTTTTTTTCATTATAAATTTTTATCCTAACAAACATGTTGTGACAAAAGACAGTAAAAGCTTTTTTTGTTAATTATTCATATCCTGCCATGTAATTGTAGGTTTTTGTGTTCCATGATTTAAATGTAAAGGGGAAAAAAAAACAATTTCTCTCATGCATGAGAGTAATTTTGAAAATATGAAAATTTATTTTGCCATACAATGTGCATTTAAACAATTAAAAGCTTTGTCATGTTGAAAAAAATTCATAAAAGAAATAATAAAAGGGTACATTAATTTTTTTGTTTGTTTGCTTTAATTTTCGTGAAATTTTTAAAAATATTTTGCGTTAAATACAATTTTTCTGGGAAATTAGGAAAATAGTGAGAGGCCAATGTTGTTAGAATACTTTATCACTAAGCCAGAGCTTCGACATGGTCATACACTGTCAACTCTGTTATTTAACGTAGCTTTGGAAAGTACAATGAGCGGTGCTGACATTCAAACATCCCGAACTCTTGCAGCAGGTTTGAGGTAGATCTTAGGATTTGCTAATGATCTTGATATTGTAAACAGAACGCCAGTTGGAGTAATCAACACATACAATAGTCTGAAAAGAGAAGCGTCTAGATTAGAATTAGAAATCTATGAAGCAAACATCAAGTACATGAAGAAAAATTCAACAACGGTTTAACATTAACATCAATCGTCAATGATTTAAACCATTGTGAGGGTTTTTTCCCTTTAAAAATGTATTCTCTTATCTCTGAATCACTTATGGCTTCTTTTTGGTGAAAGAAAAGATTTAATTTTTAATCAAAATAACTTTTTAATTTATTTAACAAAGTTTTAGTTAATTTTATTAGATGTTACCACCTTCAAAGTTCACTTCTGACTGACCACGCCCACACATGATTTTTACTCCCTTCCGTTATTTCATTTTCTATCTGTTCCCTGGACTACCAGCTTACACCTTGTTTGTTATCTTCAAAACGTTAATAAGGTCAGTCACGTTAAATGGGTCCAAAATCTGGCCACTCAACAAAAGCGATTAACAACGGCTACTGTTATTTGAACGACAGGCATTACATACGAATTTTGGTTCCATGCGTGAAGGTGACAAATGTAGAAGAAGGTACAACTTCGAGCTAAAGCAGTTGTATGCTGAGTCAAACATAGTTGCAACTATAAAAGTCAAAACACATCGATGGGCAGGTCATGTGGCACGAATAGACCCTGACCGAACCCAGATGTACTATTCTGAAACGATCCTAAGGTCTGTTGAGGAGTTCAAAGCCCCAAAGCGAGGTGGATCGATGCCATCCAACTAGACCTCCGAGCATTGCGGGTGCAAATCTGGAAATAGCAAGCGCAAGTTATGAATTCTCATAACAATGGAAATATTGTTTAAAAACTTTAAACTTTACTTCCCACTAATTATTTAAATGAAATACTATAAGTTAAAAAATGCATGAAAATCTTTTGTTTGTATTTAAAAGCATAAAATGCTTTGCTTTTTTATTTGTTTTAATTTTTCAAGCACATTTTATTATTATAATTATTATAAAAAAAAAACACAACTTTCATATTCATAAATTGTTTCAGTGGAATTTTTACAGTCTCTTACTTATTTTATCAACCATAAACAGGAAAATTTACAGTTGCGTAAGTTAACGAAAGGTTTTCTCCTATCAATAATTACCAACCCAATTTCATGAGAAATTAATCAATGTTTCAATGTCAATAAACACACTAACTAATAATAATAATAATGAATAAATAAAATAAAGACAAATCTAAAGCCAAAATACAGCTGAATCATCATTAGAATCATATTTTTGTTCTGGGATGAAAAAATTAATTAATTGAAATGACACATCCATTATCCGAGGACGTACGTGTGTGTATGTGTGTGTGTGTTGATTGTAAGAAATGTATAAAGACATTCATTAACTGACTCTTTTTCACTTCAATACAAAGCACATACATACAGAGAGAGGAAAAATAAATTGAATGTATAAGGAGTGTTAAGAAAAAGAAAGATTAACGCATCATATAAGGATTAGTGATGGGGATTATGGTGTCTTATGTTTTAGTTATAATTTGAACACATACATACAAATGTAAAACGTAAATAGAAAATGTTGATTGTAATAGTTAAAACTAGAAATCACTGAAATGTCTCTAATATTTAATTTCATACAATTATGCTCAGTTACAAACAGTCTCATTGTAATGGCATCAAAAACAGACTCATTGTAAACAAGGGTTATTATAACTAAAATGATAATCATTTTTACACACAAACATACAAAGATACTTTTATAAGAAAAAAGTATCCTTTTGATGAAATTTCTATAGCATACACATTGAAAGAAAACATGGAGTGGGACAAAAGTTTTTGACTTCACTCCAACATAATTTACTTTCATTTGTAATTATTGTAGAATTTAAGTCCTCTTTTATGATGATTATTATCATTCTCCATGTATATGTCACACACTGTATGTGTGTTTTCTAAAGAAATTATCCTTTTATGGTCATTCCACAAATTTTATGTGTCACATTCGTTATCATTTTGTACTATTAACACGTTTAAGTAACACCACAAAGAGAATCATTCCTATCATCACCTTACAATACAGTGACAATTATGAATTTGAAATGGAATAGAAAATAGAAAACAGACGAGAATTAAAAGGATGTGAATTATTATCTTCGTTTCTATAGTTGAACCCAATTAAATATTATTGAAAGGAAGTAAAAGACCAGACGTCTCAATTTTTTTTAAAAAAAATAATATTTTGTATTTTTATGAATTTTGACATGATTTATGAGCAAATATGTAAATGTTTGGTGGTAACAAAATTCAACCAATAATTTCCTGTCACGTACATGATGATCCAAAATAAAATCTTGACATCAAAGTATGACTTTTATAACTTACTTTGACAGAGACACACTTGATGTTTGTCACAAATAATTCAGTTACGTGACTGAAATTGATTCCCTTTTTGTTTTGTGGGGGTTTTTGATGAAGTTAATCAATATTTAAAGAGTTGAAATTGAACTTTTTTGATATGAATGCAAAAATCACGTATTGAAATTTCCCACGACAAAACTAGTGCGAATTTTAAGTCGTCTTCATTCACGTTCCTAGTGCAAAATCAATGATTTTTTTTTAAGTTCATGGGAACTTTTTTTCAAATTATAGGAAATTTCAACTCTTTAACAACTCAGCTAATTACAGTTTATAATGTAAAATTCATTTTCATAGAACTCATCATTTCATTTCAATGATGATGATGATGAAGTGTGAAATTTCTACAACTTTTTAAATAATTGTGGTTTTTACATTAAAAAATATGAAAATAATACAAAAAAAATGTATCAACTATGGCATGATGATGCTTCACCAATTTATAATGAATTTTTAATTTTTCTCTTTTCACATACACACACACACACACACACACACACTCTGTTTAAAAAATAAAATTTTCACAGACAAAGTTTGACTTGAAAGACCTGTTTTATTAGACCAAAATATCTGTGATACTGATATGGTTTGAATAGAGTTTGAATATATTAAAATATTAAAAAAATAAAAACTGTCGCCACAATTTTATGAAAAATTGACTTGAAAAGTATCATCATTAAAAATTAGAAGTTTTTATTTTTTTTTTTAATTTGGTTACAGAAAAAATAAACTTTCATGTCTCATTATAGTTTTTATCATAATAAAATTAATTTAAAAAAAAAGTTTTATAGTGATTGTTATGAAGGTTACCAATTCATATCGCTCACTCCGTGCAGAAAATACACTTTGCTTGTGTATAAGCCATCTTCATTAGTGAGCCATTGCTTTGATCTACCAAACAGCCTTGTAGAGATGTTTCCATGTTCTCTGGATCCTTCCTAGCTCGCTCCAGGTGTCAACAATGACTTTGAGTTTTAATTTTTTTGCTTAATCACATGATCAACTGTAAGCGCCATCTGGAGGAACAATAATTAAATCCCAGATTGACAAATGTGCTTACCATGAGGCACTGAGAGACAATTCTAGTAGATTCACCGTATCGTGACAGACCAGAAATTCTGAAAGCCAGCTCCATTAGGCTGTTCTTAATGAAGTTTTCCATATCTTTAACCTGGTCTTTTATTCTGGCATCCCAAAAAGTCCCCACTTTTATTTAGCATGGTTGATCTCATGAAATTTCTCATATTTTTCACTTTGAGTACAAAGAAATCCGTCATCTTCCGTTTATTTCTTTCATCTTTTTTTTTCTGTATAAAAAGTGAATTGCTCTCAAGAACTTTCCTTAGAGCTCTTATCATAAGAATGCATTTTCCTCGTTATTCACCTTTTACATTCTTATTGTTTTTATTGCCATCCCTCTTATTTTTGTCATTTAAAACTTCAATTTTAATAACTTTGCATTTCTTGTACTTTACATTCGAAATGTTTTCTCTGTGTGTACATAAGAAAATGTTTACTCAAAATTTTATCTCTTGACAGCATTGAAAATTAAATGCAAAAATATTTATCTAACATAAAATGATGATTTCAAGTCAGAAAATACTTGAAAATTTACATTGTTTGTCCATTACTCAACAACTCATGTTTCAATTCTCTTTTATTCATGTAAATAATCAAAGTAAATGTTATTTAAAATTCATTTCTGTTGTTTATTTTAAGTGAAAACACGGATATTTTGTTACAATCAACATTTATGTGAATAATAAGAGTGCAATGCTTCAATTTAAAAATGTATTAAAATTTAGTTCATAAATAATAAAATGCAAAAATATGGGAGCAGGAACATTGCTCACTTTAACATCTTATTTCATTTTTTTTTTTTGAATTTTCCTTGAAAAATGAATATTAAAATTAAATCAACAGAATTTCACATAAGAAAATGTTGCATAAGGAATTTGTCTCGTCTTACTAACATACAAAGGAAAAAAAAACTCACATTCATATCCTTTTTTCTTTCGTCTTATTATATTCGTGATATGCTTTTACAAACCAAGATACAGTGTAACCCATGCTTACAAAAAATATGGATGGCGTATAATCAAGATATGAGAACGATGTATGTTTTTATGGTGGCATATTGCATCATAAAAACCATAAAAATGTGAATGTAAAAGAGATCTCTTAGAAAACAATTTTGCTTGGTGATGATATTGTTAAAAGCACAGATGAGCACAGAAAAGTAAAGTAAAAATTCTAATCTGCAAGTAAAAAAAACATTTTATATAGAATTTTTTTTATTTGAACATTTTTTTTTAATAAGATAAGACTTCATCATAAAGAAATTTTCCATTCAATATTGTTTCATCTGTAAAATATGTACTAAAGTTGTCTGTTCTTAAAATATTCCATCCATTATCAGAGGCAGTTTAAGTTGAAGCCAGTACCAATTTGAAATGAAATTTATGAGTCCATTTAACAGACATTTACAAGATTTTTCATTGTTTTTATTATTTTAAATTTGAATGGACCCCTTAAAATATGCAATAAATTACATGCAATAATTTTCACCTTTTCATGGATTTCTTTGATTGATACCAATAATTTACTGATAATTACACAAAACACCAAAATCTATTTTGGAAATTTAATAGTATCTGATTTCATTGTATTATTTCCAATAATAACACAATCACAATCATAACAATTTACTAGATTAATAAAAAAAAGGAAAAAAAAAATCTCATCACCTTTCACAAAACTTCCTTTTTCTCCATATAACAAAAAAAAATGAAGAAATCTTGATGGTGTGAGTGATTGTGTATAAAATAAAATAATAATTGACATTATTAGTGGTGATGGTGAGTTGTTGTTGACGACGCATAAAATAGAATAATAGCAGCAATAATATCGATTATCGACAATTTACGGTTCAACTGATAGACAATGACAATAATAATGAAGCATTTTCTTTTGTAATAATTTTTTTTTCCTTTTACTTCGTCTTTGAATATTCATTACATTTTATTATTGATGAAGTGATTTGAACCGGATTATTATTATTTACTTTTGTCGTTTTATTTTCATTTCTATCAACGTTTTTTTAATATTAAAATAAAAAAAAAAAAATTCTGAATGAAGACAAGCGTGAAATAAAGGAAAATATAGATATTATAAAAGAAGATGAAATAAATTTATTTATAGAGAAATTGATACAATCAAAGAAGCTTAAAAATGAGAAAATTTACTTTTTTTTGTCTTTACAAATTATTGTGTTGTCTTTCGATTCTAAATTTCAAATTTAAGTCGAATTTCACTGAATAAAAAAAAACTAATAGGATTTAAAAAAAATTACGTTTCTTCAGAATTGTACATCTTACATTTTTATGAAATGGCCGAATCGTTTTAAGGATAAATAGGTATGAAATTCCATGAAAAATTTTGGGATCCTTCAAATTTATTGTGAAAATTGTGAGAAATGGATTACTTTCATGTTTTATTGAAAATCACCAGGGTTAACCCTTAATTTCACGATCCACTATGATTTGCGGGCCGTTTTCAGCTTAGAGTGTTAAAATGACCTGAAGCAAAGTTGTAGAAAATATTTCAAGCTGCAACTTTTCTGAACTGACCAAGTCGATATTTCATATACCAAGAGCCTAAAATTTGCAAAATACGTCTGTCTTAGTGTCATCAAAATGTTCGACTTTTAAAGGAAACAAATTCTCTTTAAAATCTCTAATTCAAGACACTTAAAATTATTTCTTTTGTTTTTCATTCTTATCAATTTTTTTGTCCCTTGTCACCACAGCAAACTTTTTTAAAATGGTTTCTTATCATGGAAACAATGAGGACAAAGCATCACTAAATCAATATCGATTTTCATCTTATTTTGATGCTTTCAATTTACTGCTTTTATTAATTTATCAATGTCTCTTTTCCACAAAGTTATTAACTTTTACATTATTATTTTAAGTAAAACAGAGAATATTGAGTGAGTGAGTGTAAAATAGATAGAAAAATTTATAGATGATGAGGTGACTGTAATAACAATTCTGATAATAAAATGTGATGGAAGGACAATTTAAATTATTTATTTAAAAGTCTCTTCTACTAATAATAATTATAATTACTTATATCGATTTTCGACTCAATTTCCTATCTATAATTTTATTTTATTTTATTATATGGGAAGGCAATAAACGTATATTTTAATTATTATTAACTTCATTATGAATGAATGTAGAGAGTGTATGTAAAATGGAAACATAAAATAAAACAAAATTAAATCAATGAAAATTAAATAAATGTTAATATAAAAATAAAATCAATTTATTTTTTTTTGTTTCTCATTCTCTTATTACAAAAAATTAATATTAATAATAATTAAAAGTATTTTTGCATTATTAATTTTTTGTTTTTTTTTCATTTCCTTTACAGGTAAATGGAGCTTGGTCTCTGCCAAATTTTGTATGTGATTTTTACATAGCAATGGATGTTATTTGTTCAACATCATCAATATTTAATTTAGTTGCAATATCAATAGATCGGTGAGTATCAAATCAATTAACATTAATTTTAATGGAAAAATTACGTTAAATTTTGACAAAAGCACATTTCAATGAATGTTTCATTTGTACAGTGTGAATTCCCAATATGGACTGATAGATTTGACAGGAAATCAAAAGGAGTGATTAAGCAACTTTAAATATTTCAATATTTGTAGAAACAAATTGTGATTTCTTACGAAAACGAAATTTAGCTTTAAAACATAGACAACGCCCGCCCTACTTGCTCATTAGGGGTAAAAATGAAAGCCATTTTTTTTATTTTTTTTTGTATATGGTTGTAAAGAGAACATATGCAGGACCTCAGATGTAAAAAAAATATCGAAAAATTTTCATTTTCTAAGTTTTTTAAGCCTTAGCAATTTTTTTTCTTATATGGGATTTTATATAGAAAAACGTTTTGGACTCGGTAAAGATTATTTATCATTTATATTTATTTACGTTTGGGACTAGGCTTAAAATGTAGGTCTTGCTAATACCTAACAGACTGTGATGAAACATCATGCCAAAACTTGCCAATCCGCGAGCTACAAGCCCTCAAAGTTCGCAAAAATCACTAAAATTTCTCTAAAATTAATATTGAACATGAGTATACTTTGTGATGACTCATACTAATACCTACATATTTGAGTATAATATTTTGTCGAGATGGTACTTAATTGTATAGTAGCATAGAAGTTTCTGTTTACCAATAACCTGACAGGAACACAAGGCAAACTCGCCATAAGTAAAACAGATGGATTCACAAAGTTGTTTAAAGGGGCTAATGGCCTGAGTCATCAAGATGCCATGAAGAGCGCCCAAAAACAGATCAACCAACTTAAACATGTGGTGTATCAGAGAAATTATCAGGCGAGAAAAAATTCAAAATTGTAGAAGGTAGCAAAATCCAGTGATTATGATGAAGCAGTATTAATCCAGCGAAGAAACAACGTCTCTTTCAACGTCAAAATTTATATAAAGATTGTATAGTTTACTACATCATTTACGATTTTACATACAAATATAACAAAATTCATATTCATACGATCTCTTTGTGTGGTAATTTATGCAAAGCTACCCAATGAGCTTTGTGAAAGAAGACAAAAAAATAAAATAAGGCTGCTTTTCTCAAGAAGTTCCGAAACTTTTTAAAATTAATGTTTAATTATTTAGTTTAAATTTATTTTGAAAACGCAATATGTTTTGGACTTGTTTTCAAAATTTCATTCAAATTGGACTGTGTGTTCAGAAGTAATTCCAACTTGATTAAAAAATATCTTACTTTGATCCTACTGCGCGCCCCCTCGTAAAAGAAAAAATAGATCTAAATCCAGCTCTGTCCATATTTTGCGGTCAAAGTCACTTATATAGGTTAAAGGAGTCATATTGTGTTCAAATTATATCAAGTCAGGTACAAATACGTCATTTGAATTAAATTTCATTGAAAATTTAATGAAATAGGGAATTCCCCCTGTACTTATGATATTGGAAAGTTAATGTAAAACTTTTTACTCTGTAATGAACCCGCATTATTTTCACCAGAAAAACCACCATGAAAATTCAAATAATATAAAATCTTAAAATGCAATTACATGTTTACTATGAGAAACAATAAAATAGCTTCGAGGCTTTTTCATAAATATTTGTCTTAAAAAACAGTGAACAAAACAACGACAGAAACAAAAAGACGCCTTTATGCTTTTCATTTCCAAGAAAACATGCTTTTATTTTTTGTTTTTGTATTCATTTTATAAAAACCCATACAAGTATATGCTTACTTTTAATAACTTCCTGTTTGCGTTAGATGTCAACTACATTTAAGATGTGGAAAAAGTAAAAATCTTTATACGAAAATTCTTTTGTATTTTATAATAAGTTTACAAACTTAGCTTCTTTTGAATAAGCCCTCAGGCATTCATTCATTCATTTTGGTTTAGCATGTCAAAAATTAGAAGTTTTATCTTATTTTCATTTTAATTTTAATACAACAAAACATTTGTAACACAATATCATTAATTTTATAGTAAAAAATTAAGATTTAAGTTGTGTTTTGGGTTAAATGAAAAAATAAAATGCTAAGATAAGATACAAGAAACTTTTTAAGGTAGATGCTTAAAAGACTTTATAAGATCAATTTGATTTATATCATATATTTTTCATAAAAGTCATAAGTGATCCTTCTATGAACCTTCTTAACCTTTATAAATACGCACTTAAATAAATTCCACAATGTCTAGAAAAAAGAAACCAAAAAACCATGAACGATACTTTTACACAATATTTTGCGGTTTGCACAGCCATGTAAAAGTAAAATCTCATATTTAAAGGTAAAATAAGGAGAAAGAACGATGATATGAAAAAATAAATAAAAATTACTCGTAGTGCGTTTATGATTCGAAGCAGAACAAAAGGAGAGAGGAAAAAAAAGGAAAATATGTTATCAAAAAATAATCTCTTAGTTGATCGGATTGTAAACCATAGTAATTTTTTTTATAAGTAAATTCGTCATTTTTCTGGATAAAATGGAAAAAAAAATTATGACACGTGACTTTTTTTTATGAAGTTTTTATGGATTTACCTTAAATTTATTGTAGTAAATTGTATTGTTTTGCATTTTACTTTTAGTTAACTCCCGGATAATGGGCACGTGTATTGTAAAAAAAGGTTTATTGTGTCATGCATTTGAACTTCTGAGTTTAAGGTAATGAAATTAGCTGAATTGAAAAAAAATAAGAGATTTAGGATGAATATTCAGGTCAGAAATGGGCGACCTAACTCAAATTGTGACTTGACACGTAAATCAGCGTGATTTGGATAAAATAGGAAAGAATTTGATGCTTTGGAAAACCCAATCTAAAATTAATCCGAAAGAAAGTCAAAACTTTGATCAAAACTTGCGTTCTAATAGAAATCCAGCAATCTTCAAGTGTACGTTGAAAACGCTCCGCAGTACAAATTTATTTGGTAGGCAGACGAAGATCTTTGATTGACGCTTGCAAGGTGTTGGATGAATGCAATTTTTAACGCATTTTCTATTGATTTGGATAAAAATTTTGAATATTATAGACATTCCTTATGATGCGGTATGGTTAACACGTTTACAGTGTAGAGAGTCAACAATTTTCACGGATCCCGAGCATTTGAACAAAATATTTTATCAGCGATCACCCATGAAAGATTATCGTATATTGTCCTAGATAATAATAATAATAATAATGATAATAATTCTCAAACATTTTTTTTTAAATTGATTCGAACATAAAATATGAGCTTTATCATTGAAATCAGCAATGCAGGTAAAATAAATTTCCCCTTTAACTTTGCACAGGTGAACAATACCTTAAAATTTCAAAGCCATATTTCATTGTCTAGAGTTCAAGTAATAAAACTGGCTGCTTGTATTATATGAGAAAAAATCTAAAGTTATGACTCTCAACTACATTTTACATTCCATATTATCATCATCATATTCCTTTCATTCCCGTACAAAACAAGATTTTCATAGGAAATGTTAGAAGGAAAACACAAACCATATCCCATTAAATATATAAAGACTAAAATAAAATGAATATGGACGACAAAAGGTCATAAAAATAACATTAACAGATGCATTATTGCTTGTTGTTATTGTAAAAAGTTTCATGTTTCCTTCTTCTTTTCATTTTTATTTTTTTTCCTATATCTTCGAGTTGTACACTAATAAAAAGGAAAACAAGATACATAAAATAAGTTTAACGTTTCTGTAATAAATTCATTGTATACGAATTGTAACAATGTTGTTATTGCAATAAGTCACAACAAAAATCGGGTTGTCGTCATGCATCATATTGTTCAGAATTGTAAAATAACATTTCGATCACGTAGATTTACAGTAAAAAGCACACACATATATCACCTTTTGTTTCGATAAATAAAATGAAGAAGAAACGAAACGAAATGAAACACCTTGTAAAATAAAATAAAAATATACATTAGAAAAAATAAAAGTTGCTTTAATGACTTTGGCATATAGAAGGAATTTGTTTATAACTAAAAACATATATTAGACTGGAGAGAAATGGAACAAAAAAGAAGACATATAATATTATTACAAAACCACATTATTTGCGTTAATAGCCACTTTATATGGAGAAATTGTCTGGTTTCGTTGTGCAAATTATGTGTTTTAAGGTGTTTTTTGTTCGTCTGTATTATTGCTTGCCAACAAAAGTTTTCCATTTTTACGATTGTTTTATAGTCTGAAACTTTTGATGGGTGTTATAATAATAATAATAATAATAATAATAATATTATTATACAATGTTGTCTAATTATGGCTGCATATTGTGTTTTTTTAATGTTACTTCTTACTCTCCTTGCAATGATTATGCTGATGATAATGATTATATTTAAAAATAAACTTTTTTTTTTTGAAAAAGAGTTCCTTTGAAATGCAATGCGACTGAGATATGAAACACTCTAAGTTGAAAACGGCTCGCAGTACAAATTGATTTGGTCCACAGCCGGAGATCTTTGATTGACAATTACTTAGATAACTCACATGAGAGGGCTCGTTAGGCCCTGGTTCCCTGTTGCTCATTTAGAAGTAAAAGCTCACTGTGGAAAGACTGCAATACGAGCCTGAAATTTTCAAAGCTGTATCAATAGATCAGGCACTGCTACTTTTCAACTGCGTCACCTATGTTCACATTATAAATGATTCAAGAGTGCTACCACCTTAGGTACGATGGTCTTAAAGAGTCCTTTTGTGGTCAGGATAATTGGTTCTCACGTTACTTTACCCACTAGACTAAGACAACTTCTCTGAGTGACCGAGACATTTAAAGTGCAAATGAAAGAAAATGGAGATCCATTTCCATGTTTTTTTTGTAAATGAAACAAACGAAAAAATGCCTAAAGCAGGACATTCACTTCAAATTATCTCAATTTAAAAATCGGCACACTTTCTTTGTCTTTTTTTTGTACAAATACAAACAAAAAAAGAAGACCAGACACTTCCATTAACGTACAGTCATAACAATAATAATATTAATAGTAATAATCCACATTCAAATCTTACTCATACGGCACATTATGGGAAATTTGACCTAGATTTATTCATGTAGAAATTCTCACTGAAATTCCCTTTCCTTCTATTTATCAGTTAAATAATATCAGAGAAAAAAAACAATTGCGTTTCCATACACATATATTTAGAGTAATTTCCCAGAAAATACTACGCACTTTTTTGACTTTGTTACAATTTACTCCAAATTTACTCATCCACCCATCAGATTCATGTTTGAGGATACAATAACAGTAATAATCATCGTTTTATACTCATTTTTCTTTATTATTATTCTCTTAAAATGGAATTATAAATGGTTTTTTTCATTCTACACCACAGGCAAAATAAGTGTATTTAATAATAATAATATAAAATGTTTTAGGTGATAATTTTATTTTGAATACTTGAATTCAAACAAGGAACAAAAAAAAAGTTTGAGTTTAAATTCGTGTTTTGGTACATAACCGTTAATGTTTAATCAACATGAAAATTTAATTAAAAAGGAATGTTAGCGCTTGTTTGATTATGATTTTGAAATTAATTAATAAATAAATTTAGAAGGATGAAAGTTATGAAAGCCAATTCGGTGTCAGTCAACTGTTGAAAAGGGCCTGTCAAATAGTTTAAAGTTTCAGAAATAAATCAAATTTTGAGTGGGAAATTGAATTTTAAATGGAAACGCCTGGTTTTTTTTCAAGATCATCAAAACATGATTTTCGTACTAGGCTGAATGTAAAAATTAATTTCATGATGAGAACGCCTGGTTATTAACTCAATTTTCAATATAATCATTTCAAACTGATGTAATTTAAATTAAATCGTTAAACTTTTGTTTACTCTTCATTTCCATTTCAAAATCTTCCACACTTTTTAGTGTTAATCCATACAATAAATAAGCTAACAACCGTGTTTATTATTTTATTTATTTTCTCTATGCCTATAAATGTTTTTTATCATCATCACTTTATATATTTTTTTGAAAAGTTTTCTCTTTTTATTTATTCATTCAATGCTTTTTTGCTTCCCTTCAAAATTTTAAGAAACCGTCTTTGTGACAATTTTTTAATATTTTTTTCAAAAAAATCAAATCTGTTAAATAATGTTACAAAAAAAAAACAGAAAATAAATAACGAACGGTATTTTGTAAAGAAAGAATGATAATTGCTCCCATAGAATGTGAAGTACATTAATCATTGCGTTAATTATGAAACATTAGACGTCTTTAAAAATGTGCCTTTCTTTTTCTCATTATTCAAATAACGTCAATTTCGGTGTTTAAACGTTTAAAATAAATTAGTTAAAAAAAAGTTTTGAACTGGTTTCATTTTCTTTTATCAACATAAAATTTGATGTGAACTCATAAACTTGCTAAAAATCTGGTTTCTTTTCAATTTTTTTTTGTTTTTTTTTGTATTGAAACAGGGCAGGAAATTCCTCTTTAGTTAATTATTTCCCTTGTTATTTTAAACTTTATTTAAATAAGTAAAAAAAAAAATCAACAGTAAAATTGAAACAAAGAGAATACGTAAAAAGATGTTATGTAATTGAGTATTCTGTTTTCATCCCTCCCTTTTTTTAATTTTTTTTTTAAGAGGACTAAAAATAATAATAATAATAATTAAATCAAAAAAAATGTTAACATTCTGTCGCTGTTCCGTCATGTATCTGTCATGAATAGAAAAAAAGGTTTTTGTCGTTTAAATGAAAAAAAATAGAATATCAATCAATGAACAGTAAATTTTGGTTAATTTAATTGTTATTTTTTTTTCTTTGTTCTTCTGAGAGTACAATCTAATTAACATAAATTACGTTTCCTTGTTTTTCTTATATTTTTATTTAGATTAAGTTAACGGTTATTTGTAACCAAGTACCTTTATAATTATTCGAGATTTAGTTGAACTTGATTTTTAAGTCAATATGACCTGAAATTTGTTGAAAGTGAATCAAAGTTGTAGATAAATTTTAATCGTTTTGAAATTGCATTTTATCTTCAATTAAAAATTCATACACAGTCAAAATATCCCACAAGACTGAAGTTATCCACGGTCTCATTAACGATCTTGGCAGCTTCGGGAAGGCATCTTCGGACTCTGTGATTTCTTCTTGACACGGTACAAAATTCATCAACGACTTTGCCCATGTTAAATTTTTCAGGAAAGCCTAAAAACCGCAAAATAGGCTGACGCTGAGAGCTGAAGGTCGTTCATAAGGTCATTGATAACTTCAGTCTAGTAAATATCCCAATATTAAATAATTCATTCAAATATTTTCTACAACGATCAAGCATCTGGATAATCTTACGTTAAATATAATGTATTTATAAATTCTGAACCCAAACAGAGAACAAAAAATATTGGTAAAAAGAATTATAAATTAAAAATATGGGATTATCCTTTCCATATTTTTTCTTTTTTATATCCATTTTTTTATAATATTCTTACAAGCATCATTAAATTCTAGTTAAACTCACAAAAAATGAGAGCATAACCCATTTTCTTAAATGTTACAATTTTTTGATGTTATTTAAACCATTTTTTTTGGATTAGAAATTATGGTCAAACAAATTTTTATTATTTTTTAAGATATGAAAACATTGATTGAGGTTCGAGAAAGGTTATGGACGCTTATTTTTCTTGGAATTTTGTAAATAAAAGATCAAAGCACTTTGATGGAAAACAAATTCACGTTTAATGAAGTCACTTGAATGAAATGTCATGTTTATGTTTTCCTGGTACATTTGAAATAAAATAGTAATAAAACAAGGATTATGATCAAAAATCTGAAGCTCAGGAACGGGAAAACATAAACATGAGGAGGTTGATATTCAAAAACTTTCAATTTTCGAAAAGTGCGCAGTTTTCGAAATTCATGTTTGAAAACTGAGCAGTTTTTAAAATTTATGTTCGAAAAAGTGCGCAGTTTTCGAAATTCATGTTCAAAAAGTCCGCAGTTTTCGAATTCATGTTTGAAAACTGCGCAGTTTTTAAAATTTATGTTCGAAAAAGTGCGCAGTTTTCGAAATTCATGTTTGAAAAGTGCGCAGTGTCCGCAGTTAATTTTAGGAAAGTATGATGATTTAAAATTTATGTTTTGAATAAAACACTTATTTCCAGTACAATTTTTATTTAATTTATCCATAGTTCACTTATAAGTAGACATTTCAATTTCAAGTAAGGCCGCGACAAATGAAAATCGAAAGTTTTGTCCTAATCCAATAACATGTTAGATGGGGGGGGCAAAAAAAAAAAAAAAAGTTCTTCTTGCAGATTATGTTTTTAAGGCAATTTCTTTCAAATAATACCAATAACAGACGTATAATTGCTTACATTTTTAATTAATTGCCTTTTGAGAATGTTTTTTGTAAGGTTTACAAAGAAATCACTCAGAAATTAACAAAATTTATTTAAAAAAATATGACCGTTAAAAATTTTCGATTTCAAAATTTTGTAAAAGGAATATTAATTGATTTTTTTTGTTTATTTAGCTTTTTTCAGGCTAATTCACCACAATAACGTAATAATTACTTAAAAATTGTTGAAATTTTCTAAAAAACATGAATTTTCAATTGAAAATCCTGTTCAAAAAATTTTTTTTTTTTTTTATGCCCCACGTCTTTTTTGACTTTTCAAAAGGGGCATCGGACAAAACTTTTGAAATTCATTTTTCGCGGCCTAAATATAATTAAATAAAATGACTGTGCAAGCAGTTTTGTATTGTTTGGTTAGCTGTCAAACGGTGGTCTGCTTATCGATGATCGTTCGAATTACTTAGTTGCAAGAATCACCGTTCATAGAATAATCGGTTTAAATTTAATTTTTTTTTCAAGTACAAATTCAAGTAAAATTTCATTGAAATTGAAATGAGTGCCAATTTCAATTCAATCCTTTAAAAAAATTATGAAAAATATTAAAAATATGAAATTCCGCATCAGTAATTTTTTCTCAAAAATTTCTTTCATAAAATTGTTTGTAGCATTAAAAAAAAACAAAAGCCCATTTTTTAATAAAAATAATCATTATCCCTTTTTTTGTTGTTATTCATTTTCATCATCATTTACTCTTTAAAACAGCAATATTTCATATCCCTTTTTGTTATCATTATTATGCGTAAAATTTTCATTATGATCTGTAATGATAACAAAAAAAAAATTATATTTATTTGTGAAATATGCTTCAAAGGTATCACGTTGCACAATAAAAAAAGAGACACTTGAATAAATTTATCATGGATGGGCATGACTGATTTTTTCCTCTGAAGTGTTTAATTTATTTTCCAATTATTTCAATTGATTCACTTCACTTGATTTTTTCCCAAAAGATAAAAAAATACTTTTAACTAATAATAATAATGAGAATAAAGATGGGAAATAATTTGAATTGCAAAAAAGTATATTCAATGTTTCGTAAAACAGCTTTTATCTTAACTACTTATTTAATTAAAATACTTCTTTTACATTTTCTTAATAAGTTTCATATGAATTTCATTGTAACAAGGTAACGTAACTTGTTCCTTTTAAAATTTGAGTAAGAATAAAATGAGAGGAAGAAGAAGAAGAAAGCACATTTGAAACACGTTGCAACGAGGTGAGACATGTAACCGCAAGGCAATATGCATATTATTATTACACAACACCTTTATTATTACTGTGTTTCAAAAGTGAACACATTTTGTGTCTTAACTGCAAACACACACAAAAAAAAAAACAATCTTTAACAATATTCTTATATTCTTAGACAGAAAAGTCACAGACAATGTTCTGATATTGCATTGAGGCAGGAAAAAGTTTATTTTAACAATTTTAAACGGCAGATATCAAGTAGATACTTTTTCCCATTATTTGTATTAAATCTAATTAATGCAAATGAGTTTATTTCACTTACTTCAGTGTTGTTCTTTGCTAGTGTTTTCTAGATCAGATCGGATTTATAACGATATTTATGTGCTTGTATTGCATATGAAATGGAACGATTTCAAGGATAGGGTTACGAAAGATTTTTTACGTCAAACCTCTGAATTTCGTAACCCAAGGGTTCATTTAAGTCTTTTTTATCCTTTCGTTTGCTCGGTTCTCGGGTATTGTAGTGTGGTTTTAATCGCCTCATTAATAGCATTATACCACTGGAATTGAGAAAATCCAGAAAAGGTTTTTAAAATTCATCCTTCGTGACCACAACAATCTAAACTAAGAGCAAATTTGTCAAACCTTCAACCTGGAATCTTTAGAAAGGAGTCGATCAACTTCACCATTTTGTTTTTTTATATCCACCATTTGAATTTTTTAACAAAATCGCTATTTTAAATTCTCAGAAGCTCGATTCCTGATCTCAAAGCTGATGAGTTTTGACAAATCCTAACAAGAAAAAAACTGACCTCGCTCTGATAGACCATTAAAAATATAAATTCTGATTTCAGACAACGCCTGCTCTTCCACTTGTCACTCGGGACTTTGGATCCGATTGCTCAACGCACGCTATGTTCAATAGTGCGAAATTTTCATTTTGAATTCTCTCTTTAGTTCACAATTTCATAGACAATAGACAACATGAACGTTATTTGTATTTATTATCCTTGTAAATTCACTTATGAAACTTTCATTTAATTCTCTCTTATTTTTTCCATCCTTTAATATTGCTTTCGATTTTCTTAAATAAAATATATATTCAAAATACATGTATTTATACGACGGGTTAATGTTTTATTAATTTAATTTGTTGAACCTTTCTTAATCAATATTTATTTCCATAAAAGACAGTAGACCAAGGTCTTACAAGGAATATCACATAATTTGCATAACAAAGAAAATCCAAAAGTTATCAGACCAAAAACGTATCTTTTGAGTTTATGTCCTCTTAAATTTCATGATAAGTGAAATTTATTTTCTCAGATTTGAAACAAACAAATTCATAGTTCATTGAAGTGTTATTTGAAAGAAATTCAATAAAATTTTGTCGTTTTCAGAAGGATTCTTTTGATCTTTTAGTATCAATTTTAGTTTTCATACAAAATCTTAATCATTTATTTATCATTAAAATTGTGCTCAGCACGTCTTTTGACGATTCAAAAACATTGTTATTGTACTCTCAAATGTCTTTATCTTTTATGTTTTAGTTCCTTGAATTCTTAATATAGTTTTCAAAGAAAAATAACCCTTTTTTTGAGTGTATGGGGAAATATGAAGCAACATTCCAACATCATTTAATTCATTTAAAATAACACTGAAACCACATTGAACCTCTACTCTAAAAATGTTTAAAAAAATAACTGAATTGAAACATCCTCCTTATTTGTATTCTGAAAACGAGACAAAACCAAAAAAAAATATAATAATAATATAACGGTACTCTAGAGTAACTTCACCATTTTCTACCAACCTTTTTTTTTGTATTTTACATGTATGTTACACTTATTTTAAAAGTCTACAGGCATTTATTTACTCAAGAAACTCATATTAAATAAATGTGTTTGAGTGTGTGTGTATGTAAAAAAGTACATGTAAAACAGTGAGCTTTTAGTATTTTACACCTGCGGGTTGAATTTGTATGTAAAATGTTTTCTATTTTAGATGAAATTTATTGTATGGTGACTTGTTTTTGCATGATCCTATTTTTACAACTCGATTTTCCTTTTTCCCTTTACTATGAGATCTATGAGACAAAAAGTGTAGACGACCTATTTGGATGTAGAACATTTTTAACTTTTGATTTATGTCACACACCTTTATTTTTAATATTTTATTACAACTGCAACAACAACAACAACAAGAAGCATAACAACAATGCTGTTGTCATATGTAAATAAAAGAAATATCTCAAGTAAAAGGTAAATGACATACTGTTGTGTGCATCGTGAAATTGTGATAACGGTCTTTTTTTTTGTAGTTTCACAATTTCAAAAATATTGCATTTGTACTAACTTTTAATGTGCAAAATTTGAGTTTAAATTTACTCTTGAACCGTTTGACTATGCAATTTAAAGTTAAGAAACTCCTACACCAAGGAAATAATGACTGAAAATTAAAAATAAGACTCGTTTCATGTTCCTTGAAACTATAAATTGCACATGCCGTGAAATTAATCTGTTTATGAAAAAAAACTTTAGTTTGAAATATATTAAAATAGAAGAAAATGATTTTTTCCTATTTTTTTTTTCAAGTACAGTGCGAATTCCAGTTTGGGTTTTTTAACGAGGGTCTTATCCTAGGAAAAGTGTTTTGAACAAAAAATGTGGAATTTCAACTGTCAATTCGATTCAATTTACGATGAAACCTCAAAAATAAGCCTTAAACTTTCAAAATATGAGAAAATTCAAAATTTTATGATTTAAGGAATTTCCACTGTACCAAATTTACGAAAACATTTAACATCGAAGTTTTTCTATGATTTTCTCACTTTTTCATGTTATTTATGAGATTTGACATTCACATACTCATACACACACACACACACATACACACATTGAAAAAATAAGAAAGTTTAAAAGATTTTTTAAAATTATTATGATTGAAAGTCTGTCATAAGTCATATATAAGTTTTTCATAAATACGATATTAAAAAAGTTTCACACCAGCATATGTGTGAAAAATGTTGATTTTCTTTCAATATTCTCATGTTCAAAAAAAAAAACAAATTAAATTGTTTTTTCTAAAATTTATGCTTAAAATAAATCACAGTAATTGTTTTGTTGAAAGTTGCATGGTTCAAAATTCACGGTGAAATGTGTTATATTAAATTTTTTGATTGATAAATTATGGAAATCATTCATCATCACACACGTGTTTGTTTATTTATGCTATTTTTTTTGTAATAATAATAATAATATTAATAATAATGAGCATGTATTGAAAACGGAAATTTTTCTTGACTTTCTTGGAATTTATTTTCCTTTTAAATGAATAGAAATATCATTCAAATAATATTTTCTGATAAATGAAGCCTTTTATTTGAATAAAATCTACTTAAATTGAGTGTGTGTGCCTTTTTTCCATTACTCAAAATACATTAAAGATATTTCTTTGATCAGCAAAACCGTAATGAAAGCCAAAAAAGGGAGAGAGACAGGGAAAAACATAAGTAAATCACCACTAGAGAGAATATATTTTCTAATTTATACAAAATATTAATACATTTCATATGTGAAAAGCAATAATTTATGAATAAATAAATGGATGTCACCCCAGAGACTTTGGGAATATTTTATTATTTTGTATAAACAACTTTATTTCCATATAAAATAGAGAAATCCTTTTATGTTACATGTAAAAAAATATTCCATAGATTTTACAATTCAAATTCAAAGACCAATAATAAAAGGGTTGAGGATAGATTCAAAAACTGTGACTGTAAGTGATTTTTTAATGTTTTTGTTCGGGTTACCTTGAAATTTATACATTTTTATTTGAATTTTTTAATGCTTGTAAAAGTAAAATAACAACAAATGCGCTGTAACAGCCGCATTTGTCTGCCTTCCCTCGATCCATATATAGTTCTAGAAAAGCCCAATTGAAATGATCTTATGTTGTGCTTGTAAGAGAAGCTCATCAGACTATGTCATGATCTGTCCAGTATTTTAAATCTCTCATTTTAGCAATTTTAAAATTTGTCTGATTTTTTAAACAACGTTGAATTTTCCTAAAACGTCCAATTTATCAAAAATCGTTGAATTTTCTAAAAACGTCAAATTTTTGAAAAAACGTTGAATTTTTCAAGAAGCGTTGAATTTTCCTAAAACCTCAAGTTTTTCAAAAAACATTGAATTTTCTTAAAACGTCCAATTTTTCAAAAACCGTTGCATTTTCAAAATACGTCTAATTTTTGAAAAACGTTGAATTTTCCTAACACGTCCGATTTTTCAAAAAACGTTGAATTTTCTAAAAAACGTCCGATTTTTCAAAATGCGTCAAAATTTTTTAAAACATCTGATTTTTTAAAAAACGTTGAATTTTCTTTTTACGTATTTACGTCTTTTCAAAACGTCAGATTTTTTAAAAATCGTTGAATTTTCTAAAAACGTCAAATTTTTCAAAAAACGTTTAATTTTCCTAAAAATGTCCGATTTTTCAAAAACGTTGAATTTTCTACAAACGTTGAAATTTCTTAAAACGTCTAATTTTTTAAATAACGTTGAATTTTCCAAAAACGTAAATTTTTTTAAAAAACGTTGAATTTTCTAAATACGTAATTTTTCAAAAAAGTTGAGTTTTTTCAAAATCGTTCAATTTTTCAAAAACGTTGGATTTACTTAAAACGTCTAATTTTTTAAATAACGTTGCATTTTCCAAAAACGTAAAATTTTTCAAAAAACGTTGAATTTTCCTGAAACGTCCGATTTTTCAAAAAGGTTCAATTCAGAGAAGTACTTATACAGAAAATTGGTCCTCTCTCTCTTCCAATTAAATTAAAATCTTGATATGAGTCTTCAAATTAAATATCAATTAATAATTATTTTCACACTTCAAATGAACTCATTCACAATTTCACAGTATTTTATTTATGTTTATTATTAAATTTTAACATTTCACACACGTTTCTTCATTCATTTCATCTCCAATTTTCATAATCATTTTAATCGCCTTCATTTCTTAAACTTAATATGCGAATCTTGTCTTAGTTAAAACCATCGAAAAGTGCTGACATGTTTTTGTCATTCATTCATAAAAACAACAAAAAAACAATACATACACATATGCTGAAGAAAATTAATTGACACATCATGTAATTTTTGAATAATATATGAAAGTAAATAACATTTAAACATATTTTTTCTACAAATTCCCCTCCCTGCTGGTCCCAAAAATAATGTAAAGTAAAGAAGCTCTTAATCATGATTATACAAGAAATTTATTATGATGTGCGTGATGTTGTTGTTTTTTGTTAATATACACAATGTTTGTGGTTTATGAAAAGTGTTTTTAAATGAAAATTAATTTACTTTCTGTACACGTGTGTAAATGTGTATGTTAAATTTATGAAGATACACACAAAAAAAGTTATAATCAGGGAAAATATGTGTTTTAATTATTAATTAATATGAAATTGATAATTGAAATATGTGTTTTAATTTGAAATTATTGTATTTGTTGTTTACTTAACCAAGGTAATTTTTGTAATTTTTTGCCTATTTTAAATAAATAATTGTTTCCATGAAATCAAAAATTAAATGTTAAATTAAGATAAAAATTTTTCATAATGAACACAATTAAATGTTCTTACGTCAATGAATAATTTGCTTAATTTTTAATTAAATTACCCAACGACAACGAAAAAAAAAGGTAAATGTAATGCTTTCAAATTTAATTTCCTTCCGTTTTGTCATAATGTGTTCTGACACGTTGTGCTCACATTGAATAATAAAAGTGGAAAATATTTTCACATGTTAATATTTTTTTGTCTTCTTTTTGTTTTTGATTTGATTAATTTGAAGTGAAAAGGGAACAAAACTTGATTTCAAAGTTTGATGTGCCATTGAAAGTGGAAGGTTGGAGAGGAAATTTTATTTTCAACCTGTTCGCATTTCCTCTTGTAACGGCTTGAATTTGTTTAAATTAAAAAAAAGAGTTAAATTTCGACATTTGATTATTTTAAAAGTGATTTTCCAGCCTGAAATTCATTGAAAACCTTTGACTGACTACACGCTGTGACTGCGTGATAAAAGTTGACTAAAATTTTCTTAGAACACTTCTTTTACGTGCAATGTGTAGCAGCGTGTCAAATTTTTTTGATAAAATTATTGTGAAAAATTTTGTTAAAACCGAGCACCGTATGAGCTCTTTGAATTAAATTACTGAAAATTATTTTTAATGAGCTAGAGCACAAATACACACACACACATACACACACATCCATGTGTATTTACACAGAGCAACATTTATAATTATTTACTTTTGTAAATTTTCAGAACAAGAAAAAGAAGAAAAAAAAGGTAGCAGGTGTAATTTCACTTTTTTTTCATATACATGAAACCATGCAAAAGTATGTTGAGAGATTGAATTTCATTTGAATGATATCTTTTTGCTTACGTTTATTTTATTCGTCAAATTTAAATGAATACCATGTGTTTGTTTTCCTATTCTAATTTTTTTTTATTTTTGTATTTAATGAATCAAAATAACGAAAAACGTAAGGAACGAAAATGAATACAGAAAAAAATGTAACATAAAACTTTTCAGACCTATGTTATTTTACATTTAATATGGCACGTGATTCACAAAGAAGAAAAAAATGATATTTTTTTAAATAAAATTTTGTGTCGTTTCATTTCAAGTCGATTAAAATTTTTCTATTCAATTTCATATGAATTTAAATTTCATTAAATTTCATCTTTCAAGAAATTGGATAAGAAAAATGATATTTTTTCCATACAACATTTTTCTGACCTTATCAAAGTTTGAATGTATTCAATTGAATTTATTTTTTGTTAAGAAAAGAAGAAGACGAAGAAAAACATTCATCTTATACTGAAACGTGATACGCTTTCATTCATGAAATGACATTTGAATATGGTAACCGGATGTTTTTATCTCAAATTTTCTTCACAAAATGTGTTTCAATGGAAATGAAAATCACCAATAAGTCAACTTATTATTCGGGACACAAGTCAGTCAATCAATATTTCTTTTTCGGTTTTTTTTAACACTCAATGTTTTTATTTTTATTTTATTAGAGCAATATGGTTTTGAATGAATCGTAATTGAGTTTGAGAAACTTATGTTTTGGAATTGAATTTCGTATTTTCCTCGAAATTTAGTTTCATATCCACTTCAAGAATTCTGAATAGTTAATTAGTTCCATTATTATGATTGCTGGAGAAGAAGAAGAAGAAGAAGAAGTTTTACATTCATTCATTCATAATTTAATCAAATTTCGTATTCTCAGATGTTTAAATAAGGATCACGTTTTTATTTTTCTGAAAAGTTTGACTTGAAATAGAGACACATGATATTCAAATGAAATCTATTAAAGAAAAAGACCAGGCGTTTCCATTCATTGAAATGCAAAAATCTCAATTTTTTTCATGTTTCATTGAAATTCATTACAAATTTCTCTATTTTTTTTATTATTTTCAGGTATATTGCTGTGACAAAGCCAATCCAATATGCAAAACATAAAAACAGTAGACGTGTGTGCCTCACAATACTTTTGGTATGGGCAATATCTGCAGCAATTGGTTCACCAATTGTACTAGGATTGAATAATACGCCAGACCGACTTCCGGATCTGTGTTTATTTTATAATAGTGATTTTATTGTATATTCATCGCTAAGTAGTTTTTATATACCGTGCATTATTATGATCTTTTTGTACTGGAGTATTTTTAAGGTAAATTTAAACCCTCAAAATCAAAATGCAATTCAAAATTAAATTCAATTTGTATTTAAAGGCACTTCGGATACGAGCAGCTAAACAAAGAGCTGCCCGAAAGCCACATCTCTCGGATATCACAGCGGGAGGTAGTATCATAGAAAATATAACTGTTAATAAACGATTAGCTGAAACAACATTAGATGGTAGTAGTAAAAGTGGATCTAAGGTTGTACCAGATGAACAGCCCACTAACACAGCGTCGGGCTCAAATGAGGAGGATGACGACAATGCTGGGTGAGTTTTTTTTTTAAAAATATCAAATTAAAATCTAACATAACTATTTGAATCATTTGAATCATACTTTAAATGTTAAAAAATATAAATTCCTTTAACTCAGTTTAAAGCATTTTTCCTTCAGAATACATTAAAAATCATCAAATTACAAAATGTTTGGGGAACCATTGCTCCTATTTGTTATTTAAATGTTAAATTCCTTCACATAAAATGTAAAATAAACAGATTTCCAACAACAAATTGTTCAAATATTAAATCGTATGCCAAGGGAAAATAGACGGATATATAAAATGGATGTTGTAGTAAAGCAAATAAGTAGTAAATAAAACAAAAATACATAATTTACTAACTCTATCCATATTTACCCATAACATTATTTGGAGAACGCCAGTAAACCATTAAAATCCATTGAGAATACACTTTGTTTTTTTCTCTGGTAAAAATCATCTTTTATTTGCATATAATAGTTTGTATGTGATGATGCTGATGATCAACATGACACTGTTCAACAAAAAAATTAAATTTAAAACATTTTAAATGTAATTCGATCATTTCAGTACTTCGAAATAAAATAACCTTCAAACAGTTTTGAGCAATTTTTAATCAGAAAATTTCAATTTCTGATCTTAATCTTAATCAAAAAAAAGACCGATACAGTGAACTTTTTCAAAAAAATATTTCGATGCTAAGTCAAAAAACATCTCATTTAATGGCAGCACCACGACTTTTTGAATTTTGTGAACTGAATTAGCTGAAAATTACCGACTTTTTCAAAACCGCAGAAAGTTCGAATATCGCTGAGATCCATTGAATTGCGTTAAATTACGATGTTAAAAATTTCCAAGATTATCCGAGGTTCTGCAAATTTTAAATTTTTTTCAGCGATTTTGAAAAATTGTACGGTTTTACGAGTTTTTAGGAATTTTCTACGGTTTTCCGTTATTTTGTAAGTTTAAAAAAATTCAACGACTTTCGAGAATTGTGAGAATTTTATGCATTTACACAAATTTAGAAGTTTTTGCGGTTTTGGAAGAGTCAGCTACCTCGCAAAATCACGACGAGAAATGCACCAAAAATACATTTGAAAAAATCAAACTTTAACCCCGCAGCCACTCCGCAAGCGCCAAGCAAAACAGAGGAATCTGCTTGACCACATTCCATTAAAAATTCAAAAAAACTTGCAATGAAATTTTCATTTGAAGCCACGCTCCTCATTTTTTCCTGTTGAAGTGAAAAACATTTCTCAGAAGCGACTTATCATCACTCAAATTTCTCAGAACCTACCAATTTCCACGAATTAGACCTACCTTCATTAAAAATTTCATATTTCTGTCAGTGAAATTTTCCACAAAGTTAAAATAATAATTAACGTCAAATTCCACAACTCAATTTCTCAGAAGGTTTCATTCAATTTATGAATCTTATCGCATAAATAAAATAATTTGCAGGATCCTTGCGTATCATTTTCACTACAATTTTTCTTTAAATATCCATGACTGTTCAACTGGTATCCCTTTTTTACACTATATAACACTTAAATGCACACAAAAACTACACCATAAAATCCAAAAATTCACATGAAACGGTCACACATATTGAATTAATGATATTAAATGGGATTTTACAGAATAGAATGGATATATGAATTAAAAAGGACAAACACTAAAAATAGTATATACCAAAAACTAGGCATATTTCCTTTTTTACTATATAATTTGTTCATTTAGTTTGGTTTGTAAGCTGTTACAGCATCACACATGGACTTGGACACAAACACACTAATTTCATACCTTTTGGCAAAATACAAAACATTATTTGAACAATTTAGTTTTTTTTTTCTCTAAATAAACCAGAGATATTTCCATGTGAACGATATTTATTTCGAATTTTGTATGAAATTACTTTAAACTGTATATTTATTTATTTACATATGAAGTGTTTTAGTGAATTTTATTCATGTAAAGGAATTTATTATTGTTCACATCTTTTATAGTCTGTGTCCTTTGAATGGAAAAATATTTACATAAAACCCAAATAATCATTGCATATATTTATTTAGAAGATAGTTATTTTAGATTTTGCAATTTTACCTCTTTCTCTCTTTGTATACAATGAAATTGCAACCGATTCGATCCAATTGTTTTCTTTTATTTCCATTTCATTATCCGTGTGTTTGTGTAACCTGAATTTTAATAAATAAAAAATAAATTTGAATGTTACCATGCAACAATGTATTAGATCCCCTGATGTTGATGATTGTCAAGTAATAATAAATGATAAATCAACGGAATTTATGTTAGCTACTGTTGTGGAGGAGGCTGGAAAGTAAGTTAAATTTTTTTTTGCATTTCAATGTTTTAATTTGTGTTTCTGGGCGATTCCATTTTGTTTAAATTTTAATTTAAATTTTGTGTAAAATTTGCAGTGTGATGACTCAAATAACGACACAACATCACCTCGCTGCCGATCCAAATGGTAATCATGATTCAGGTTATGTTCCATCAAATGTAACTGATGTTAACGATATTTTAGCTGTAAGTCATTCTCCTCCAGGTAGTCCACAAAGTAAGGCTACAATAATTGTAAATAAAAATGCGACAAATCGGAGGAACGGGTCACCACGTAAAGAATATAGGTAAGTAGGCAAATTCCAATTTTTGTTACTAAAAAGTTGAAAATACGGAAAAAGAAATAAAATTAATTTTTGCAGTAATCTTAAGCCAATCAGTTCATTAGTTCGATGTGGCGTACAATCAGCATTATCATTATCACGTAACGATTCAACGCTATCAACTAACTCTAGAGACTCTAGGAAGGATAAGAAAAATGTACAAGCGTCAAGGTAAGTCATTTCACACTTTTTTTACATTGAATTTAATTAATATTGGCATGATTTTTTTCACCATTCACACGTTTTCCAATAATGAAAGTCATTTAAATTGAAAAAAACTCTGTGTACAAAAGAAGTGTAAAAAAACAAAAAAAAAAAAAATCAAAACAAAAGGCGTCTACATGTTTATTTAATTTCAATCAAAAGAAGGGTGGGAAAGAAAAAAAAATAAAATATTCACCTCATCATTGTAAATAAAATTTGAATGTTGAACAAGAAATGACACCTTAAAGTTTCCGCCTTTCACTTTTACTTAATTTTCATTCAAGAAAAAAAAATACACAGGCATAGAAAAAAAGTGGAATAATGGAAAAGGAAAAAAATGTTGTGTTACATTGTTATTATGTTACGCGTTGCTTTTATTTTGATTGTTCATGATCGCTAACAGTTTTTTTTAATATTTTTTTGCTATATTGAAAAGCACAATATGTGCCTGTCAGTCAAATTTATGAGGATAAAAGAGTGATTGAAATAAATAAATTAAGTTATTATGTTATTTTATGTTTTCTGAGACTGGATTTGAAGTTTAAGAGGATGGAGGAGTCTGGCAAGATGAATTAGATAGAAGGAAAGAGATGACTTTTTGATTTTCTTCTGTGGACTTTGTAAAAAACGATCAGACCAGGCATCAAATCTCATTTAAATACATAAGTATGAAACTCTGCCTTGAATGAGAGAGTTTGTGCCTAAGAAAGAGAGCTTGTGTGCAAAAGCCAGATAAAGAGAGCTTGTGTCCAGAAGTGATATTAAGAAAAAGAGAGCTTGAGTCGAAAACCCAGTTAAAGAGAAAGAGAGTTTCTGTCCAAAGACGAGATTAAGAAAAAGAGAGATTGAGTCCAAAATACAGATAAAGAAAGAGAGCTTATGACCAAAAGCCAGATAAAGAGAAGAAAACTTGTGTCCAAAGGCGAGAATAAGAAAAAGAGAGTTTGTGTTCGAGAGAAAAGAGAGAGCTTGTGCCAAGGTTTAAGTCAGAACATAAGTACGAAACATTTTTTCCAGCATCAATGATGCGAAAATTCCCTAAACTAACAAATTTTCAATGTAAGTAGAGGCGACAACATCTTTAAAATACATCAAATTAATGGATATAATTAACTGTTAAGTGTAGAGCAAAATTTTCATATCACTTGTAAATTTTATTTATATGAAAATTTATGCTGGTCATCATTATTTTTCCTCCAACATCATCAAATAAAATGCCTTTTGCATGTATACCGCGCTCTTTAATGGCCCCACATTTCACATTACATAATAGGTGTGAATCAGTTATTTATGATGCAAAATAATAATAATAATGATATACCAAGAACAAGAGTAGCCTTTTGTAATCAACATATATTTAAGTTAATGTCCACACATTAGTTTTATTTAATTAGCTTTTAGAGTGTTTGTACTGTGAATTATGGTTATTTTTAATAGAGTGGAAAATACATGATACAGCAATTTTGCCATGATATAATCTCCGAGTTTCATTTTAAGAGTTAACGTTAATTTAACGTTAAAAGCTCTCAAGTGTTTTAGTTAAAATTTAATGGAATATAATAATGGAAATTAAGTTGAATTATGATTATGAGGAAGTTTCATTTATTGTTGACGTCATTTATCCAAAGTATTAAAGGCTAAGAACTATTTCAAGCTGGGCCATATCTGATTTAATGTGATTAATCATTTTTATTTAGTTTTTTCTCTCATAATAAACGAAAAACATCCGTTTCATACACTAAAAATGTATATAAAAATGATGAAAACCGTACATTTCCTAGAAAACAACAACTCATAATAAAAAAAAAAATAATATCCTTGGTGTCACAAATAAAATGGATGGAAAATGAAGTCGACACATGTTAATTGTGCGATTAATCAATTTTCACTACTCAAACATGAATTAGCTCTTAATTTTCATTCATTTCAATGACGTTGAATCAAGAGTGACTTTAATACAACGAATACAAAAAACGAATAAATAATTGAAATCGGTACGGAAGCGAGAGCCCATATCCAAATTCATTTACTTATGATACCGGAAATATCAATCAGGAACCTTTTGATGACGTTGAAAACTATTCAATTCATGTTACAATCCAAAAAATTTTGTTAAAGAAATCACTTGAGACATAAGAAAAAAAATACAAGCTTAATCTCCACATCCGGAGCGTCAGCACGTGTATCCTAAAAAAACATAACACAAAAAAAACAGTCATTTTAATCTTCATGTAATATAGTTATCAATAATTTATTATTACATACCTTACTGAATTTTGTGTATTTTTGTATTTGTTTTGGATATAACACGATTTCATTTTTTCTTTGCTTTAATGTTCAAAGGAAAATTACAGGATCAGCAATATTTTATTTTTATTTGTTCTCTTTTTTTGTGCTTAACATTGATGATTAATAAATGAACAAAAGATATGCCGATCATAAAAAATTATTTTATTATTTATGAAATATGATTTTACTTATCATGAAATTATTGAGATGATTTGAAATGAGAGACACGTGGTTTTTTGTTTAATTTTTGATGCGTTTTCGGGTATGATTCAGACAATTTATAGAGGCTGAGACGGATGAATTTAAGTGATTACTCTGAAGTTTTACCATTATTTTTTTTGAGCATTTCGTATGGAAAAATGCACTATCACAGACGGTTTATTCACCGTCATTTTGTAAGTCTGTTCCATCCATAACTCCGGAATGATTCATCGGAGCAAGAATTGGACTCCAGAGCCTAAAAACCGTTAAAAAACGGTTAAAATATTTGAAAAATGTCTGATTGGTTTTATAGTATGAAAATTTTAGTAAAATGAACTTTAACTCATAAGCTTTGAGATTGAGCTCAGAAGTAAGGCTCAGTAATTGGACTTCAAAGCCTGAAAGCGTTCAGAAGCCCAAAATCCTAATTTTTCCCAAAATGTTTGATTTTACCAAAATTTCCATAATTTTTCAAAATTGTGGAATTTTCAAAAAATTTTAAAATATTAACATTTGTTTATAGATATAAGAAGAACTTAATTTTATTTTATTCAATGAAACGGGAAAAGTAAAGTAAAGAAGAAAGATTCTCATGAAAATCGAAAAAGCGAACAGAGCCTTCAAAGGGTTGAATTTTAAGAACACTTTTTTCAGAATTTGGCTATGTTTTTCGATGATTTTCAAAAAAATCCCTTGAATTTTTTGAATAATGCAAAAAATCACAAGACACAGAGACAAAGACCAACATCTTAAATTAAATAAGAACTTTTCAATTTATTTAAAAAATATTGAAAGAAAATTGGATCAAACAATAAAATTTTTCCATATTTCTATTATTTGCCTGGAGCACTCGTAAATAATATCCTTTTTATTGAACCCCGATTTTATAATAAATTCACCTGAAATGCCTTGAAAACAGAGTAAAATGATATCAATTTAAAAAACATGCATGCATACATAAATTCAAAGGAAAGACAAAAAAAAAATATCAACAAATACTGATAAAAAATCAAATCAAATCAAATTTATCCATTTTATTCTGTTGTTGTAATGTATTCATTTTGCGTGCATCATCAGAAATTTCATCAAATTTCGTAAATTGCATTTTGCTGAAATGAATACAGTACACACTTAAACTGGGTTTGACCTTTATTTATATAAGGTAGAAATATTTTTTTTTATTGAAATTTCATTTTTCAAATTTCTCATTAAATTTCATTATATCATGAAAAACATAACAAAAAAAATCATAAATGTCAGTGATATCATTTCATTTTTTTTGGCAGGTAATTCATCGCATTTTTACATTAAAATTATTCATATTTCATTTTATTTTGTTGATTCAATACTTTCGTTTTAACATTAAAATACAATAAAGGAAAAAAATACAATCATATATTATCCATTTTCATGTTAAACCATAAATTTCAAATTGATAAAGCCTTTACTTTTTGAACAATAATTGTAAATCATCGTGAAATCATCAATTTAATAAAAAAAAAAAATAGTACGAAAAAAAATACATTACAAGCAATTTTCAGAGAGAGAGAGTAAAAATTCGTACAAAAAAAATAAATAAAGAATTTATTCAATTTTATATTAAATGATGGGCTTATCTATCTCACGAATCATAAAATATGTGAATGTATCTATTTTACACTGATGGTAAAATATATTTTTCAATAGCTAATATTATCATTGAAAATAAATATAAAATAAAATAAACAGAAAATAAAATATTTTCTGCAGTAAAATCGAGGAACAACAAAAAAAAGAGTGGCATCAATAAACAAAATAAGTGAATAAATAAATAAAAAGGCACGAAACGATAAATAAAATGTGTGTGTGTGTGTGTTTTCTATTTGAACAGTAAGGTATCTATCGTTAAATAGATGATGGTTGTTGAACAAACATAAAGATTATTGGGAGTTTGCAAAAGTAATTTATTTGGAAAATTGCAAAATTTAAAGAAAAATTAACGACATTTAGTGGGAATTTATTGGTGAAATGAAAGGAGATAAGAAAAAAAATCGAATGTTATCAGATAGATGCTATTTTGGGATTCAGAGCAGTGTTGCCAAATCAATTGATTTTTTTTTAGTTCCTTGGGATTTTGAGTTTCGTTCGCTTTTCAAAATTCTCAAATTTATGATTCTCCTGGTTTTTTTGATAAAAGTATTTATAGTTTTTGATTTAATTGAAAATTTAAAAAAACTCTCAGAGGCCTTTTTCGATCTTTTTCATCTCTATACATGGCAACACTGGTTGAGACTGAAAATATTTGTTTTAAATAATAGCTTTACAAGCAATTGATCTTTTATTACTATAATTTTTATTAAAAACTAAGTTTGATTTATCGGTTATTGACTTTCAAAAAATTCTAAAAACGTAACACTGAAAAAGGTTTAAAAAAGTGCATTTCAATGAATGAATCTGAAATTTAACAAAAAATCGCATAATAGAATCGAATAATTTAAGAAACTTGAAAATCTTGAAAAACGTAAAGGGTTTTCAATTCATAAAAGTTAACCCTCATTAGGGCTCCGTTTCCAAATACAAAAAAATCTTAGCTGGATTCGATAAGCGAATTTTATGAAGCTATGCAGTGACTATAACGGAGTGAAATTTCTAGACTAAGAGCCTATTTTTAAGCCTGAAATTCAAATTTTTTTAATGTATTATTTGAAAATTTAAGGCTCTAATTGGGCATTTCGCAATTTTTATCAAGGAGACCACAAAAGACTCTTTGAGACCGCGATGTTGCCCTTGTAGAACCTAACCTAAGGGTTTGAAGCCCAAAGCCTGAACTCAATCTAAAAATGAGTCATGGCAATAAGCTTATATTTCCGGTACAAGACACGTCACATCGCTTCGATGTTCGATTCTGCATTGTGACCTCTGAGTATCTGAAACATAGTCGACAAACCGTCTGTAATAGCGCATTTTTCTTATTAAAAAACACACAAAATATTTTATGACATGAAAAATTTATGAAATATCGTTTTAAATACATTTCATAGAAACTTAATCTTCATCCTGTCCTCAGTTGAAAGCTTAGTTCGTTTTTAAGGGGATTTAAAATTCGAAAAGATCTATTTTCTAAAATTTTGTGTATGAAAAAAAATCAGATGACAGTGCCTTTTAAAATTGAAGCACGACCCAAATATAAAAATTATCGGCTAAAAAATTATTTCATAAAGTTACAGGGACTTAAAAGTCCCTGGACAAGATGAAGGTTAATTCTTTGAACATTAAAGTCCTACCATAAATTGCTTCATTTTCTATTTTCAGATTCACTATTTATAAGGTAAATAAGGCATCAAAGAAAAAACGAGAAAAATCGTCTGCTAAAAAAGAAAGAAAAGCAACAAAAACTTTAGCAATAGTGTTAGGTGAGTAAAACTCTTAACACTTATTTTTTTTTTAATTTAATTTTATTGATTTCAACAACAAAGGATTAATTTGTCATCAATCAACTTCTATCGACTTTTAATTAATTTTACCATACACCGATTCTATCGATTGAAATCGATTCTAAGATGAAAAAAAAATTAAAAAAAAAAATTAGTTGTCTAGCTTTGATAATACAGCAATAAAATAAAATAATACATTGATTAATTAATTTTTTTTCCTTTTCATTTTGCATTACAATACGTGACTTGACTCCAGTTCAAACCTAATCCAATTGACATATTTTTTCCCTCAACGATCTCTGTTTAATTTTACAATGAAATTAAGTTTGAAAAATGAATTTAATCAAATCCTTAAACCATCATTATCTTAATTTAGGTAGTTTACTGTGAATTTTCATCAATCAACATGAAATTAAAGTGAAAATTAAGATTTTTCTCTTCACATAACAGTAAATTTTAAGGTACATTAATGAAAATATTGAATAAGGTGAAAATGGAAATGTAAAAAAAAAACTTTCGATTATTTGCTGAACCAGACAAATAAAATTAATGGCACCTAATACCTTTTTATGTTATTATATTGATAGTAATCAATGAAATGGCATTAGTGACGATACAGCAGTGACCCATTTTGTTATTAGATTTGGGATCACATGAAATCGATAAAATTGAAGACGAACCCATATCACATTGATCAAAACTCATATAAATTTATTTTATATTTTTTTCATTTTCAGGTGTATTTCTAATATGTTGGGTACCATTTTTTACCTGTAATATAATGGATGCAATGTGTACAAAGTTGGATATGGAATGTCAACCTGGTGTGACAGCATTTATCTTGACCACTTGGCTCGGTTACATGAACAGCTTTGTTAATCCAATCATTTATACAATATTTAATCCGGAATTTAGGAAGGCATTTAAGAAAATTATGCATTTAGACTCATAATACCAGGTAAATATTTTATGTTAGATTATGTGTATGACGATGATAAATTGCTAAGACTTTCCGAAAAAATTAAAATGAAAAATGCTCATCACAATATAATAAAAAGCGACACAAAAAAAATCATTATAAATAGAATCAAAAGAAAATATCATTCAAAAATGAAGTAATCTAATCAGGTAATAAATATTTTTCTAAGCGTTATTAAAATAAAGGTAAAATGAAAAAAAAAATAGATTTTAATAATAAAATACAATTTAAAATGTTTAGAAAAAATAACAAAAAAAATTAGATGAAAATAAATTAATAATAAAACTATAAAAATAAAATGAAACATTACGCTTTCCGCTTTAAGATTAAAATTCTTACTATGTTATGATTTTTTAGTACATTAAAATTTAAAATTCTTATTTAACAAAAGAAATCCATTTAATCGTATTTGTCTTCTTACTCAAATAAAAAAAAAAAATCAGTAATTTATGTGCCAAAACTAAGTTTAGCTAAATTTCGATCAAATAAGTGCTTCTCAAAAACTTAAGATTTAGAATTAATATTAAATTAATTAGGTTAAGTTTGGTCTCAAGTTTTGCTCAAAATTGTTTTTTTTTGGATTTTGTTTCAAAAATGTTTTTCTAAAAAATCGGAAGTAGATTGAAAAAAATGTTATTTGTCTTTATGTGTTGAAATCTTGGTACCACGATCTCAATATACAGTGTGTTCATTTAAAGTTTACTCGTGCTTTTTGTTACGATCTTTAGCGACTTTTTACAACTTTCTAATGTTCTTTAATATTTCTTGCAATTTCCTAATATTTGTTTAAACGATTCTTAAACCTTCAATCTGCCCAGGGACTTTTTAATACATGTAACTTTATAAAATTAATATTAACCTTTTCAGACCCGAATTAAAACCAAGGGAGCTAGAATTTTTTTGATAATATATTCCTGCTATTGATGCTTTGAAAAGCTTAAATTAGTTTTTTCAAATTTTTTTAATCTTTCCTTGACCTTGAAATTAACTGTCCCTTATAAGGGACTATTGGTCACAATGGTAGTATCTTAGTGTCCCTTATTAGGGACCAGAGGTTTCAACGGTTACAAATTTGATTTTTTCTAAAAGCTCATCGCTTAGTGGCCCTTATAAGAGACCATTGGACCCAACGGTAGTACTTTAGTGTCCCTTATAAGTAACCAGAGAATTTTTGTAAGAGCTCAAGGCTTAGTGTCCCTTATAAGGGACCATTGGGCACAACGGTAGTACCTTACTGTCCCTTATAAGGGGCAAGAGGTTTTAACGGTTGCAAATTTCAATTTTTGAAAGAGCTCATTGCTTAGTGTCCCTTATAAGAGACCATTAGAGCATTTATTATAGACGATTCATTACTTCAACCGGTTAAATTTAATCAATTGACAAGAAATCGGGAGTCAGGGGCTTGGTATTTCACAATGAAACCAATTCAAATGAGATCGTGGTATTATTATGGACTTTTTTTCATTGTTATCATTTTGAGTTTAAAATCCTGACATTTTTTTTCATAATTTAATTATAATTATTACTTCAATGTCATTTATTTTACTAATGACAAAAAAAAGATGAGTAACCATCGCTTTAACTAAGAAAAACAAGAAAAAAAATTCTATCAAAGTTACCGAAAAATAATAAAATTATTCTAAGATACTCGTTAATAATAAAAAAAGGAAGAAGCTAAAAGTCGTTTATAATAAAATTTGTAAATATTCCAACAACAAAAAAAAAGAAACATATAATAAAAATAATAATAAAATTAAAGGAAAAAAACCATATTCTTTTGAAATGAAACGCGTTCATGTACGCACAATCATAATAAATTGTATAGATAAATAAATAAAAAAATAAAATATTGTACTTATGATGATGAAACATGTTCCAATCAAAAAGGGATATATTTTTGCATTTCGTCACACACACACACACACAATGAAAAGAAAAAATATGAGTTATGTGAGTAATTTTTGGTGATGTGTATTCAGTAAAAAAGGGTCATGTTTACCTTATACAAAACATTATCAAATTATTATTATTCAAATACACTGCAAACTAATATGTGATCATTTTTCGCTACATTTGCGTACGATACTAATATGATTAAAATGAAATAAAATGACATACACATGAAAAATATCGGTTATAGTGTAGGAAAATTCCAAGAAAAAATACACACAATTGCTTTGAAAACGAAAAAAAATTTGGGACGAATATTAATAAAGTACAAAAAAATCATCTATTTTGTATGTGATGAATACATTTCATATTTTTCTCTTCAACTTTCTTTTATTATTATTATTATGATTTTTATTTATTATGTATATTAAATTGACTAGTTTTATTTTTTTGCTTTACTTGAATGTGAATGTGACAAAATTCTTACACACTACATCATGATGATAAATGATGTTTGAAAAAATGACATATTTATATGCTTAATCTATATCACATCATTGAATATTGTTGACAATTTAAATGTTGTCCCAAAAAAAATGTTGTACAAAGTCGAGAAATTTACAATAAAAAATGATTGAATAAGGATTTGGAATGGTCTTAAAAAGGTTTATTTTTATGTTATATAAAATTGAACAGTTTATGATCAAAAATTTTGTTTATGTCAAATTATTATGATATTATTAAGAAAAAAAAAATTCTTTCATCCAAAAAACATGCAAAAAAAAATATAAAACTTTGCCACTTCAATGAATGAATGAAAGAATAATTTCTGGTTATAAGAAATTTAACTTTTAATTTAAGTGTGAAAAGCTTGACAAAGTGAAGTACTTTTTATTTGCCTCAAAAAAGAAATCTCATAAAAAAAACAAGTTGAACATTGTTCATTTTGTTGAAAAAAAGCAAAATAAAAGGAATTTTTAACAATGAAATACTCATTAGACAAAGGAGAGAATGAAAGAATAAAAGGCTCTCCACAACTTCCTTAAAATTTATAATTAAAACAATTATGTTCTCTTTCCTGTTGCTTTTGTGTTCCAATTTGAAAGAAATAGTTTTTTAATGATGTAGTTCTTTTTACTTTATTTTTTTTACCTCTCTTTTATGAAATTTTATTTAACAATTTGTTGAAAAGTCTGATTAAATTTGTTTCGCTTTTTAGTTATCAACGAACTTCTCAACAAATGTAATTTTTTATCTTTGATCATCTTCATTTGTTTTAACCTGAAAGTATGCAATGAATTACACTCATCATTTTTTTGCAAATGTTTTTACGAAATTTCCATGAGGGCACATCTTGAGACGTCTTGCTGACTCTTAGTCTGCAAATTAAAATAATTTTTAAGCTTAACTTTGTAAAAAATGTTGACTTTAACATAAAATAAAATGCATTGCATACTTTCAGGAACAAAAAATCGTTATTAAGATCTTTGCTAACTTAAATTTACTCCATGGTCAGCTCATTAAGAGTTTCGCTTATTAGTCATTGACGAACTTCTCAGCGAACGCATTTTTTTAATCTTTGATCATCTTCATTTTTTTTCAACCTGATAGTATGCAACGAATCGCACTTATCATTTTTTTTCAAGCGTTTTAAAGAAATTTCCTTGACAGCACATTTTAAGCCGTCTTGTCGGCTACTAGCCTGAAAATTAATTAAAGATTTTACCTTAACTTTATAAAAAATAACGACTTTAATTCAAAATAAAATGCATTGCATACTTTCAGGATTAAATTAAACAAAAAATCGTTAATAAGGCCGTTGCTTACTCAAATTCACTCTATAATCAGACCATTAAGAGAACAATTTTCAAGTAAACAAAAGAAATACAAGGTTTTTTTTATTATTATTATGATTATTATTTTTCAAGCATCAAGGATTTCTTCTTAATTTAAAATTTGCAACAGAAATGCAACTTTTTATTTCAAATAATTAAAATTAAAATAAAATTTCCTCATAATATGAATGAAAATTCCAAATAAAAATGCAATCTATTCAAATGACCATGATAAAAAAATTTAATCAAATTGAAGGAAAAAATTTCAATGTATTAAATTTCATATTTAAATAAAAATCGTAGTATTTTTATTTGTACTGCAACCCCGAAAGGTATGCAAACAATCAACAATTTTCATTTTTCTATTTATTTTACGAATAAATAGAACAAAATATTTTTTTTATGTTTACTTACAGGTAAATATCGATTTCAAAAACAATTGAAACAATTGAAAATGATTGTTGAATAAAAGGAAAATAAAAAATATTTACATACAAAAAGAAAATTTTGTTGTAAAATATCGATGATGCAAATAATTTTTCTTTTTTTTTTGATATATCACAATAAATGAATATTTTCATTCAAACAAAAGGAATTCAATTGAGCTTGTAACTTTATTTTAATTTTTTTATGATTTTGACAGGAATTGCAAATGAATGAATTTGAAATTTTTGTTTGAATTGCAATTTAAAATTTAATATGAAAAATGATTTTTGAACGATTTTTATTTCAATATAAGTTAGAACAAATTGATTTCATGTCATGATATTTAAACTGATGACATATTGCATTTTTTTTATTATTAATTTTCATTTTAATATTGAAATATTTTGATAACGTCAAAAAAGTAGTTTCAAATAGTTTTTATGTAAACTTCAAATTGAAAGTTCAATTTTTATTGTAATAAAAATTTTATTGAATCACATAAAAAATGAGTTCGTTGAAGATGAAGCAAACTTTTTATGGTCTTTTTCATCATCATCATCATCGATTCAAAGTATTTTTTATTAATATAAAGAAAAACGTTAAGAAAGTTACTTAAGTTGTAAAAGAACTGTTGTTTTTTCATTACGCAGGGATTTTCGTTCATTCTTCGTTTTATTATGCAATAAAATTTATGCATGAGCTTTAAAATCAAACTCATTTAAAATTATACGTTATTTCTCGTTTTTTTTATCTCTTATAAGTGAAAATCAGGGTTAAAGTAATAAAAATCGATTTTAATGAGATTCATACTCATTCAATATCTTGAAAGGGAAATTTGCAGTTTTGTGATTATTTTGATCTTTTAAAGACCATCTTGAATTTGAAATTAAAAGTTTTTAAACCGAGAAGGAAAAACAAAAATTTTTCTGCTTCCTTCCATGAAAGGATGCCATGATACTTTTTTGGGTGTTTTTGAGTCAAAAAAAGGAAAACCCATAAATTTCACATAAATGCACTTTCATCCATCATTCAAGTCAACTTTTCGCAATTTCCATTTCAATCTCATAAAATCCCTTTTGTGAATATGAGCAACTAAAACAATTTCAAAATTAATTTAAACGAGAACAGCGATAAAAATAAATCTCTTCGCTTTGCATCAATAAATTGTTTTTTGTTTAAATATTTTATATGAAAATCCTGAACACTATCAGTGAATTTATTTAAAAATCAATCGACAGCTATAATTTGCATCCTTTAAAAATGCATCAGCGTGCATAATTTTAAAGCTTGTGATATGTAAACTATAAAATATTTTATTTGTTTATGAAGTGATAAGAGCCTTATATGATCGTGTCATCAATTTTAATGTTAGAATGAAATTTAATATTCAAAATATGAAATTTTAGCGTGAAATATTAAAATTTTATCTTTTATTTTTTCCCGGTAACTTTTAATCATTAAATTAATCACCGTTACCAATAAAAATTAAAATACCCAAGAATTTATGATAAATTTTATTGAAAATCAGTTGCTTATCTTTAAATATCCAAATAATGTAGTAAGGTGTCTTCACCTTACAGTTTGGTAAGCTGGGAAGAAATGGCCGGCAGGGGACAAACGTCAAATACCTCGTTCTCTTTTTTGTAAACCTTCATGAAAGACAGACGTATTGTTCCTTAAATCAAAGATATTTAATAAAGATTTGAAATATAATAAGAACCTGTGTTGCTTTAAAAGGAAAACCCTCACAATGTCATCATTTCTAATATTTAAACTTAAAAAGGCATCTCATCATCATCTCATAAATTAAGTAATAATTTCTCCACCTTTTCTTACCTTTCACCATTCCTTTTAAAATAATGCTAAATAAAAACAATAAATATTCGTAGATATGTCGCCAAAGTATCAATATAAAAATTTATGTAAATTTTTTTTTCTCAAACTCTCATTTTTTAATATTTTCAGTTGAATACACATTTAAAAAAAAATCTAGAAAAGTTAGAAAAAAGTGCGAAAATGTACATAAATAAGGAATGATAATAAATCTTAGAAAAGGGTAAAAATTTCTCTATTGAGAAAAAGGTAAAGGCAAAAAAAGTAAACGTAAAATAACTTTTTAAAAACAATTTTTAAAAGCATGAACGAACAACGGTGTGAAAAGTGAAAATTCTCAAGATAACATAAATGACAAGATAACTTTTATTTTTTTTCCTCCTGATATTTATTTATTTAATATTTTGATTTCCTTTTTCTTGGAAACCCATTTCCAAAAAGAAATGAGCCCCTTTTTGGAAATTAAAATGTAAAAATCAACTTTTTTTTAATATTAATTTTTTACTCATTTTTCTGTCAATAAATTTTTATCATGATTTATTGAATTTGAAATGTATCTTGTCATTTGTGAAAATGCAAAAATATATCCCAATATTAAGTTTAAAGAAAAAAATTAACAATTTATTTAATAGAACTTGTCAACATCAATCAATAAGTCTCTCAAGCGGAAAGTGATTTGATATCAAAGTTAATATTGAATGATCCTTCTTTGTCCGTTCACTTGGACATTGTAAATATAAAGTTAAATAAAATCAATGATTACAAACAAAAAAAACCGAATAAAAAGGTAAATTATTTGCAAATATTTTCTCATTTTTTTTTGTTTTTAGGTGAAAATATTTTCATTTTTTGTTTATTTTTAAGGCAATAAAGGTAAATTCAAATAAACGAACCAGGTCTCAAAGTAATTTACTGAATATAATTTCAAAAATGTGTCTATGATGAAATTTTTTTGTTACATTGAATGTGTTATAAGATTTATTGACGCTTCAATGCATTTCAGTTTTGGGCCACCTGAATTTTTTTTTTGTTTATTTTTTTCACTCCATCAATTTTGAGCTATTTTTGGCATCATGTTACATGTGAAAAAAAATGTTATATTAAATTTAATGATTTTAAGGTACCCTAAAAAAACTCATCACAGAAAATTTATTTATTTGAAAAATTTCGTAGTTTTTGAAATTTCCTGGACTTAAGAAAATTTTACGATTTTGGAAATTTCCACAATTTTCAGGGTATTTTGATTATTCGGAAATTTTTCACGATTATGGAAATTTAACAGGTTTTGGGAATTTTTCGCAACAGCAATTTTCAAAATTTGGTGTTTTCCGCAGTTAAAGTTATTCCGTTCCCTAAATTAATAAATTTTTCCGCCATTTTGAACATTTTTACCTATTTCTATAATTTGCGATTTTTTTGATTTTTTGGAAAAGTTGGCCATTTTGTTCACAACGACGGACGGACGGACAACATAAGCACCCAAATCAACAAGAAATACGACCCATTTTCTTTAAAGAATTTTTTCAAGAGCTTTATTTGCCTTTTAATTGGAATATTCAAAAACAACTTTAATCTTTGCTTAAAAATTGAGTGAAGAATCTTTCAATTATCCTTACAATTGATTTAAAATTTCCTTTAGTATTGAATTCCTCAGAATTTTCAAATTTTTTATTTGACTTGAGATATCAAATTACTTTCACAACATGTATATTGAGCTTAAAACAAAAAGAAACACAAAAAAACTCTTTTATACATAAAATAAATAAATATCGGAAACAAAATATCAAATTTAATAAAAGTAAAGTAAACGGAAAACAATTTTATATTTTTTTAAAAAATTATCAAACTTTTTTAAACTTCAAACACTTACATATTTACCTTTTTTTATAATAGTCATAATAAAATGAATAATAACAAAAAAACAGGATAGTTTATAAAATTTTACAAACACACAAATCAAACACTAAACTTATTGAAATTAAATTAAAATAAAATAAAGTAAATAAAATCAAAACTCTATTAATAATGAATACTAATAAAATTAAATTAAACATAAAACAAACACACTGTATTATTATTAAAATATAGCTCAATGAGTGAATTGTGACACAAATTCAAATAAAAATGAAAAAAAAACTATAAATGAATACATAAAATATATGTAGTTTAATAATAATAATAATAATAAAAATAACAATTTAATGGTAAATATTAAATAAAATGATAATAAAGTAATAAAAAAAAATAAATATAATCAATTGCAAAATTAGTAAAATGTGTAAAAATCATATTATTTTGTTTATGATTATGATTCACTGCTCATTTTAATTAAAATAAAAAAAAAAAACATTATACTAATAAGAATAATAAATAAAATAATGTATAGTATAATTTTTAAGTATCGACTGCAATAAATTTAATAATAACAATAAATTATTTAATGTTATGTTTAAAATAATAATATAAAACATTTTATTATAATTATTACAATAAAAATGATAACTAATAAGTAGAATATTAAAAATTAAATAAATTATATGAAAAATATGAAGCTTTGTACACAATTTAAAAAAAAAATTATAATAAAAAAATTATATAGAAAAGTAAACAGAAAAGTATTGATTGGTTGATAATAATATTTAATAATAATAATTAAAATTAAATAAACAACATCATTAAATTAAATATTAAACATTATAAAAAAAGTTAATTAAATTGAATTTATTATTAATTACAAGAAAAAAAGTTATTTTTATTATAAATTATATTTAAAATTGTTATCATTGAAAGAGAATTTATATGAAATTAAAAATTTTCAATGTTTATTATTATGTTTAAATTAAAGTTCAAAAAAATTCAAATCAATGTTAAATTTTCTTCCACTTTAATACATTAAATGATATTTTTTAAAAAAACATCTTAAAAATATTTTATTAGTCATTATTATTATTATTATTCATCTTAACAGGTAATAATTGAAAAACATCAATTTAATATCTAAACTCAATTTATCAAATGATCTCAGGTGAATGTCATTATATTATACATTTTTTGACACAATTTGAGTAATAATCAGAATATTAATAAATAATGACATAATAAATTTGATATTTTTCAGTTATTTTCTGTATCATTATAATTTTCCTCTCTTTTCATAACATTTTTCTTTAAAGAATTCTATACTTTGATCATGAAAAATAAATCGAAATAATTGAGCATGAACGTCTAATGATCATAATATTTTATATTATATAATGTTAGTATTCTGATGAATAATGATGATGATTAATATTAATGTTACGTTAAATTTCGTTCGTTTTTATGCTTTATTAATATTTAAATTAGGAATATTTTTATTATAATTTTTATTTTGATAAAATTAAAAGAAAAACAAAAAGAAAATAAAATGAATTATTTAAAAAAAATCAATAAATGACACTTGATATTGTGAAAGATAAGGAAATATATGAAAAAAATCGTAAAAAAAGAAAATTAATTATTAATATGAAGTTTAAATGATACAATACAAATAATGATTTATAGTATTAAGAAATGGTATAAAATTATTTAAAATAAAACAAAGATAAAGAAAAAGAACAACAGTTGTAATATGATAAGTAATATAGAAAAAAAGAGATCGCTGTTGAATGACAGCATAATAATAAAAAATTAATTGAAAAAAATAACAATATTTTTTAATTTAAAAATACATGGTAAGTATATTTGCTTTAAATTTCCTTCTTTGCTCAAACATACTGAAGGTAAGTAGTAAGACAAGTATTTTTTGATTGACTTGCAATACGGTGTGTTTGGTTTAATAAGCCACTATAAGTGTATAAGCATAGGCTATGTGTCTTTTATGCACGGAACAAGCGAAATGTAAAAACTTTAGGGTCGAGTTTCCAGCTATCGTTACCTTCAGAAAACATATCGTTCATTCGTTCAAAAAAATCATTGTCTTTTTAAATTAAAAAATTCTGTCAAATCCTGTTAAGAACTGTTTTCAATCGTTTAACTACAGATAACTTGGTAACGGGTTCTACGTCCTTATCACAGATGCAAATTCAAAACAATCATCAGAAACTTGAGTTTTATACCAAGCAAATTGAATTTTCCGTATTGAATTGAGAGGAAAGATAAAACCACTGAGCCAGGTGTATTGATGACCTTAATTTTTCTATAACTTTTTTATGTACCCCTCAGTTTGATCTGATAAAATGGCGGAAATATTCAGAAATTTCAATTTTCCGCCATTTTGATATTTGTTAAAAAAATTCTACCATTTTAAAATTCCGCCATTTTGGTTTTTTTTTGAAATTTAGAATTTTATTAAAACTTTACTTTATTCAATTAAAACAGTCCTATCGAGCCTCGTGATTGAATTTCTCATTTTTTTAACTTCTGCTTACAATTAAATACTTCTTGAGTCCTAGCCAAATATATAGGGTCAAGTTACCTGCGATCTTTACCTTAAGAAAATCTATCGTTCATTTCATTATGTTGAATAGCTCATTGTTTATATAGATTAAAAACTGCTGTTAATTAAAAATAAAGGTCAATTCTGTCAGAAAACTGCTTCAAATCGTTAAATTATCTAAAAATTTGTTTATTTTAGTTAAAATTACTTAAAATACACGGTAGACGGTGCCACGACCCTACCAAGCAAATCTCAATTAAAACTTTCCGAAGCTCCAAAAAAAATTTGACTTATGCAATTGTTCACAGCGAATAAAATTCGTAACTTTTGTATAAATCTGAAGTCGAGATTTGACTTGAAAAATAGGGATTGTCCCTCCCAAAAGTGCGCAAATGGTATACAAAGCTTAACTGTCCTAAATTATTCAAAAAATAGGGTAACTTCTGAGGTTTTTTAAATGAGCACCATAATTTTCTAGGTGTAACATTAAGCTAATTTACAGAAAAGTAATTTAATCCTTAAGCAAAACAATAAGATTAAGATTAAACAACGTAATTGTATTTTATTTTTTTTATGACATTGACACCTACTTAACAAACTAATCCACTAGAGTCAATTTCTTATCCATTTTATTCTCTTATTATATGTTTATTTTTTTACTTTTTTTTTAAATCTCATCAATAAAGTAAACAAAACAAAGAACCAAACAACAATAAAGTAGGGATAATGAAAAAAAATCTTTACTAACTCACTGGGTTTCTTTGTGTCTTTTTCACTTTTATTTTATTATTCTACTTTTTTTATTTTATATCAACAACAAGACTTCTTCAATCTATGATGGTTGTTTTATCTCCCACTTAATACTTTTTTTTCTTCGTCTTCTTTTATATTTTATCACTAAAATAGAGAAGCGATTTATAAAGAAAACAAAAAAAAAGTGAACCCACTCAATAATACGATAAACACTCATTTTAACTTCTTTGATAGACACACTTATCAAGCATTCTTTATTTATTTAACTTTTTGACTATAAACTTGCATTCAACAGTCCATGATTTTATTGTATATTTTATATACCGTCTTTGGAACAATTGTTGTGAGAAGTGAATTCAATTTATCTCTGATCTCAATTTTCTTTAACCCTTCAAGGCACATATCATCTAAAAAAAAAGTTAAAGAAACTTATTTTTATTAATTGAATGAAATCAAGGTGTTTTGAAAAAAAATTTCCATGAAATCTTATGAAAAATTCGATTAATTGAATAAAATGTCAATGAAAGGGTTAAGATTATTCTCTGTTTTATTTATTTTATTAGATTTCTTTATACTTAACTTTTATTTGTTGTTTAACTTTTTTTGATTAAATTTCATGCAAATTTCTTGCATATTGACTAAACTTTGGTCGTTTTGCTTATTTGTTGTATTGAAATGCTTTTAATATCCATAAAATTGTTTGATGCTAAGTAAGATTGATCTTAGTTGAAGATTTTTTTTCATGATTTTAATAAAATTAGCTCAAAATAAAAACGTAAAAAATACATTTTCTCACATAAAGCACCAAAGCCGTGTCCTTGAAACTCTTTTCAGAAACGATCAAGACAAGAAAAAATGCAGTAAAACAACCTCTGGAATTCATTTCATTTTCAGATCAATACAAGGAAATGGTTGTAAAGCCGGTAATTTAATCAGAAATTTAAGCAAATAAGTCTCATATTATCTTATAATTTATTCAATTAAAATTTTTTTTCATCATAATTTTAATCATCATAATAATATTTTCCTGTTTTTTTATAAAATTCTAAAAACCGTGTCATTATTCAACCTTTTAACTTATAAAAATAATATTTTAATGTAATTTTTTATTATTTATATCACTGATGTTGTTGCACTTGTTGATATGTAACTTTGCCTGGTTGCTGTTGATGCTGGTGCACTAAATGCGATCCATACTGAATGGCTCCACTTTGGTATGGAATTTGAGCATAAATTTGTGAGGGTTGTGATGCAGCAGCAACCTTATAACCACCAGAGACGATATATTGTGGTTGTGTAGCATATTGGGGTGTTGGTGCTACAGATGCATATTGAGGTGAGTATGAAATGGGAGCAGGTGCTGTGTAAATTGGAGTTTTTGCTGAACCGGTTTGTTGCGAAAATGATGCAAAACTTACTGCACCACCTGCCTGAGAGTGTTGAGCTACGGGTTTGATCTGGAAATTAAATAAGAAAATATTAAATGGAATTCATTCCATGTAATGAAATTGAATCAAAAAAAAAATTCATTTAAGTGGTCACCTTTTTTTTTGTTTGTTTGTTTGTATGTTTGTTTATTTTTAATTAATTAAAATCACAAAAAATTTACCGTAGCTGTTGGCACAGTTGGACCGTAGTTTGACAAAAATGCTTGCTTGACTGGAGTTTGAGTGTAGGTGGGTTGGACAGAAGCGTAAGCTACATTGAAATGATAAAAATTTAAAATTAATATTGACTTTTTTTATTGCATATTCAATCTTTTACTTACAGAATTGTGGTTGATGATAAATATTTCCTGCTTCAGATGAGGGATACACAGCTGGAGCTGCTAAGCCATACTAAAAATACAAAAAATTTATTTAAAATTTCATTTCCATACAAAAAATTTTATCTTACTTTATGAATTCCATTTCCATAAATCACTTGTGAAGCTGGTGCTTGCGCAAACACACCATGATGTGTGACACTTGCTTGAACTGGACTCGACACACCTTGATATGATTGCAATGGGCCTGGATGATATCCTACAACAGGACTCTGATAACTTTGATATGACGGATATTGAATTGATGGGTATGCAAGTGAATTGTGATGATGAGCTGTGGCATATGATGCCGTTGGATATCCATTATAACTATTTGCATAACTTAATTTCGGGAAAGTTATGCCATTTGCTGGATATGTTGCTGTAAATGGGGCCTTAAATGGAACACCAGCATATGGCTTCGAGTAAATCTGTCAAAAAAAGTAAATTAAAATGAAAAAGTTTAATTGTAATTTGACTTCAATCGTCATAAAATTGTTTTTTTTAACAGTGAAATGTGAACAGAAATGTAGCCTCAAGACAAGTAAAATAACGACTTGACTTTTGAACCCATTGTGAATTAAAGAAAAACATTGCTAATTTTTTTTTACTTTAATTAAAAAAAACACGTGTTACACTGAAAATGCTTTTATATCAAATATCATTGCAATGAAATAAGATAAATGTCAAAAAAAAGGAGAAAAAAAACAAATTTTTACTCATCAGAGATGCCCATGAGCGATGCGTTGACTTTAAAAGATATTATGTGACAAATACTTGATGAAAATAAATTGGAATTTCCATGAATATTTAAAATCTTCACTCCAGGTAATTTAATGACGAAATTCAGAGAAATGTTTTCAATTTTAAATCCCTTTTGTTTATCTAAATGTATCACATGACCTTGAAGGGACTTCACATGCATGAAATTTTCATTTTTTTTAATATTCATCGAAATACGTGTCATAATTATGAAAAAAATAAACAACAATGTTTGTTCACTCTCATATGATTATAATTTTTTTTTCCTCTCCATATAATAATGAATATAAATAATGTCAGTTCTGTGTAACTGGTGCACAGAATCTCACATTTCCTTCCATAATTAATTGAAAAGCATGGCTTTTGGTCTTCGTTGATGATTTTTACATTTTACCTCTCATTAATTATAAATATACTTAAATGTAAAAAAAAAAATCTTAATGTGTACTATTCAGTATTTGTTACCATTATCATATGTGTGTGTGAGCTTCACTGTCAGACTTGTTTATTTTAATCCATTTCAATAGACCGTAAAATTTTGCTTGCTGTAAATTGAATAAATTTTCAATTAAATTATATAATAATGTGCAAAATCACACACACACAAAATTCCATAATTTAAACATGTGAATAAATAAATTATGATGGTAAATAAATGATAAAACGAATGAATGGGTTAAAAAAATAAAAAAAATTATGATAATTTACAATTTTTTCACATTTTAATATTATTATTATCATCGTTTATTCCTGTTGTTACTCATTTTTTGTTGAAATATTATGACGCACACGTTTCACAATATTTTTACATAAATTTCTTTTATTAGGTTACTCGAGGGTTAGGGAAAATACCTTAAATTTGCTATCAATTTGGAATTTTATTACAATTCAAAGGTAAATTTCAATGAAATGTATCATAATTTCATTGAAAAGACTCGTTTTAGGGCAAAATTATGATGAAATGAAATCAATTGAAATGAAGTTGTATTAAGATTCAATTCAATCAATATTCTCATTGCAACATAAGACGTCACCCCTTCAATCTTCGACATCGGATCTAGATCATTTTACAAGCGTGCTTCAAAGTCAATATGCAATGATTAAAATTTTCTAAGAGTCTCATTTTTCCATGAATTTCACTAAATTTTTATTTTTTTCATGTTGAGGTGAAGTCTTGAAATTTCAAACTCAACCCACTCAGCTTGAATTTCAATTTCAAAAAATAAATAAATAAATAAATAAATATAAATAAAGTTCAAGTTCATTTAATTTATTTACTTTTTTTTAATATTTTTTACTCATAATTAAAAATATCGGGTTAAATGAAATATATCACAATATGATACAGTGAATTAATTGCTTTTTGTTTAATAAATTGACTGTGTCATAAAATATAAATCATCGTATCAGTTACGGTTTCAGTAATTATTACCACTTTATTAAATTGATGTACTATAAAAATGATTATATTTTTTTGTATGATGGGAGGAATTTGCAACAAGTATTCAATTTCAATTTATTTGGAATGGAATTTTTTGCACTTAATTTATGGAGGTGCCTAGTTTCAGGGTTTGATGATTGTGAAGTTTAAGACGATTTTTTTGTTTTATTTGAAGAGTGTTTAAAATCACTTAAAATTTGAGGTCACAACACAGATTTATAAAAAAATATGGTTCTGATAGCTCTTATGCGCAGAAAAATGTCTGGTATACGATTTACGCCTCTAAATGTTCGAACACAGGTGTTCCGAGGGGTTTTTCATGAAGTTGAGCCGTAATTATTGAGTTTGACTATGAATTGATGATCAATGTGATCAATTTTGCATTAATTAAATAATTTGTATTCAAAAATTACAATAAAAGCTCAAAAATGTGAATTTTTTAAAATAAATTCTTTTTTGTTTACTTCTGGTAAAAACTTCACACTCACTTGTGGTATCAAACATGTGGTTTCAAGTCAAACATTTGCTCAGAAACCATTAAAAACATAAATATGCAATCATTGCACTTCCTTGTGTCTGTTGATTTACTAAACCATTTAAAATAATAATAATAAAAACAATGTTGCTTGATAGTAGAAGAGCAAAACTGAAAAAAACTTGTTTTATTTACAAAACTATTTGCACAAAATCCATTTTTGTTGTTGCAAGTGTTTACAGGAAATGTCATACCAATTATTACTTAATTATGATCTTGGTAAACAGACAGTGGCAGTGGTAAATTACTTTTTATGATGAAATGATTTTTTATCTTATTTGAGCAATTAACACTCAACAAAGAATTTTGGGTTTTCAAGACCCTATACGTTCAAAATTTAAAAAAAACTGGTGGAAAATTCATAGTCTCTTTAAAAATATTGTTTTTTATGGGAAATAACGATCAAAAGTATTGAAAATATGAATTTACATTTACTCAATTTCTTTCATCTTCCTTCGTCTGGGTATTAAAGACCCATGAGCCACTCTAAAATCCGAGTTTTGATGCTCTTGAGTGTTAACAGCCTACAAAAATTTGTTTTTTGGGAAAATACAAAGCAAAAATGAGTTTGGCCAATTGCCAATATGTGAAATTCATTATTATGATTCTCAGTTGATGATTACTATTAAGAAATTTTTGAAATTTGGACATTTCGCATATGTGGATAAAAGCTCTAGGGTGAAAAACGAAAAAACGAACCCAAAACTCGGTTTTTCATCCTAAATTAGGCGAAAATGTCTATCATATGACGTGATGATGAATATTTTTTTTTGAGAAATATTCAGAAAGAATTCTAATATACAGGTGACCTTGACTTGACTCTGAGAGGGCGATTTTTAATTTTTTGTGAGTTGATGTCACCCTTCAAGTTTGCCACTGTGCCCTCGCACATGGATGGATTTGGATGAATTACGGGACGTTATCAACTTCCACTGTGTGAGTCGTATTGTAGTAAAAAACGGTCAAATTGCAGCAAAATCAGGACTTTTATTCATTCCCAATATGTTTTTTGATGAAATTTTGAATTTTTACCCATCATTGCAAATAAAAACTCTACTTAACCGTATCAACAACTATGATTGCACTCATAATTACTTGATGATTATCTCTTATTACAATGATAACAATTTAATTTAATACGAAATTCACTTTAATAATATCACTTTAAACTTTTTTCATGGATGATTCAATTTCCTCCTATGCTCAAACATAAAATTACACTTTGACCATTTTAACCATTTTTTTCCTTTATTATTAATTGACTTTTTTTTTCATCTCATTAAATTTTCTATTCAACTTTGTCATCACTCACACACAAAAAGACAATTAAAGAGAAAATGTAGCATTAATTAACAATTAACCTAATTATTTTTGTCGAGATGGAAGTGTGTTTCATTTTTTTTTTGTTTTTTTTTTCATTTAATCATGGGTATTATTCTAGTTTGATGGCTAAATTACACAAAAAAAAAATATAATTTTTTTATGTAATAAATAAAAGTAACAAACTTCTCATATAAAATTAACATTTATTTTAAATTCATATCTTGATGTATTAAACCGAGCAAATAAAGACATGGATAAGCACGCGCATTTAAACCGGCATTGACCGTTGCATTTCCCATTCATATCATATACAAATAATAGATCGTGTACTAGCATGAATATAAATGTTGATTGTATGAGAGAAGAAGAAAAAATGAAAAAAAAAACAATTAACCGGAATAACTAAACTGCGTGTAAATGTATTGCAATAAAATAATCATAACTGGAACTTGAGTGAATTCACTTAATATGAAGTCAAAAATAAAATAAAGTGAAAACAAGATTATTATTATTTTTTATATTAATATAATTTAGAGTAACATGAATGAATTATGAGCAACATCACATAATTTCATGTATGTATGGATTGCGTTGAAACTTGTTTGTGTGTTATAATTATTTAATGTCCATAAATTTGCTTTCATTATAAGGCTTGGACGGAATCAGATCAGATGAGAGTGAAATTTTTTGTACTTTTATTTTCATTTCATGTTTATTTTTCAAAGAAATTATGTAATTTTTTGTTTAAATTGATTTAAGAGGTGGGATTGTTATGCAATTTTTTTTACTTCGTTGCAGATTTTGGTCCTATTTGAAATCTGGAGACCAGAAAATTCAATTAAAATGAAAAACTTACCGGAGCAGAATAAATTGGGCCTAAATGGCCACCACTGTATGGTGATAAGCTGTATGGTGCTGATGTTATCGGTGAAAATCCACCATAGCTATTTGACGTTACGAATGATGATGATGAGCCAGGATGTGCTGATCCTAAATGAAAAATAAGAACAAATCAATTTCAGTCATGCCAAACAATGGTTTTCACTTTATTTTTTACTGAGTCATTTTTTTATAATACAATGATCATCATTTTTCGACACTTTTTTTGGGGTTTCATATTTGTTTTCACAAAAAAATAAAATTATATACGTACCCAACACAATATCATCAGAAATATCCGATACTCCTCTTTTGTTTTGATGTTGATACTTGTTATCTGATGACACAGGTACCGCTTTGATGGTATCACTATCTTTTATCTTTTGTTTACTACCATAATCCTCGACAGCACTACTCAGGCCAAGTAGTAGTAACAATGTGAAAAAATGTAATTTATTCTGTTTTTGTAGTAAAATAATGGAAGCAAAAAAAAAAGATGGAAAATATTAAATAAGAATGTCATTTATGCGTTTGTTTATTTTTATGTATATAAAAGTTGATGATGCAAACAAATACGAGGAATGTACAAAAAAATAAAACAAAAGGCAAAAAATATGTTGACAAAAGAAAAAAAAATCATATAAGGTAATTACGGAATATAAAGGAAAATAAAAGAGTAAAAAAAAAGGCAAAACGGAATAAGATATTAGCTTTTTTACACACCTTCAATGAGAGTAAATATGAATTGAAATATATGAGATTTTGAATTCAACATGGAAAAATTGATGAAAATCTTGTATTTGAACAACAGTTAAGTGACATAAATTTCATTAAGTATTCACTTTGTCTTTTTTTTTATCCTTTATTTAAATTAAAACAAAATCATATTTTACAAAATATGGTGTTGCTCACTTTGTCTTCTGAGATTCTGTTTTTGATGCGATTTTGATACAATTATTCGCAGTATTAGGGATGGATCGTCTGTGGTCACTCTGAAGTCGTCAAATCTGACTTTAAAAGGTTTTATGTTGAAAAAATCTGTAATTTTTGTTTAAAATCAAAGCATTTTGCTCCAGCATTTTGGAATGTGATCAATGAAAATCTAATCTACTAATGAAATCACAGACGATCTAGTCAGGAAAGGAGCTGAGAGAGAAAGGATTGAGCCACAGCCAGGGGCGGATGGAAAGCTATTAACGGCCCTGGCTTTCTGTATGATTTTCTTTAAAATTTACGCTAAACTTAACTTTTATAGCATGATCGACTGCGGCCTTTCTAGCATTTACCAGATTAATGGCCCGTATGACCAATCCGCCACTACTCACAGCATCTAATTAGAATAATGTATGCCTAATGAAGTAGTTTTAATGTTTACGCAACACCTACTTTGAGGTCACTTTTCTCGTTCATATCAAAAAATTTCCTTGTCAATCTTTTTCAGAGTCTTAATTTAAGATGTTTTGTATCAAACAGTTGAATGGTTTTTGAATTTAAACCAAAAACTAAAAAATTATGAGCTAAACTTTTAAGAAAAATCGCGTTTTTTTCATTCTCGTACAAGATTTCTGTATGTATTTGTGTAGCACTTATACGTATTTTATTTTGGCTCTCTTGTAAAATTTTTACATGAAACCTGAAATTTTCATCGAAGAGAAAGTTGTTCATTTTTACCTAAAGAATAGATCGTAGAAGAACTTTTTGTTCAAAACTCAATATTTCTAGGAACGGCGTCGAATGAGTTAAGAAAATTCGAACCGTTCTCAAAAAAAAAACGATTTTATGGCCCGCAAATGCATATCACCTTGTTGGCCGTAAATGCCTAGAACTTTGAGGCTTATGCCATTTTTAAGGTCTTTGGTGTCTAATTTTAAGTCATTTAAGTGCAACAGGGCAATAACATCGTAATAAACAATTTCAACTGAGATTCAAGTCAAAAATCACAAAACTCAGAATTAAACAATTCAGTTCTGTGCAATGCCATCCAATTAAATTGCAAAATATTCCGTTTCACTCTCAAATCTTAAACGTATAAAATTTCGTTCACAGACACCATTCAACAAAAACAAGGTCAATTAATCTTAGAACAACATAATTAGTTGAATAATTCATTAATGTGTCCTTTGAGACACAATTTTTTTTTTCTTCGTTTTTATCTTATTTAATGAAACAAAATTTGTTTTGTATTTAGTAAGATAAACGTTATCTTAATTTCTTTTAAATGTTTGTTCATGTCGTTTTTGAAGGCAATAGTTCAAAAAAAAAAAGTCACATTACGTCTCAGCCATGTAGTGAAGTTAAATTGTTATTTTTATTGCTACCACAAATGTGACTTGGGCATGCAAAGTCTTAATAAAATTAAAACATCGAAAAACATGAATGAAGCAAATGTAGGTGTAAGAATTTCAAGTAAGTGGGTCTTTGAATTTATACGTGCTTTGTTAAGTATTTAAGGACATGATTTTCTTATGAGTTTTTTGGATAGTATAAGAAAAGTGAACAATATGACAAAATTTTAATGATTTTTCTTGGAATTTGTACTTACGTTTTGAGAGGTTGATGATCCTTATAACATATTCTTAGAGAAGTTTATGAATATTCATGAAATAGTTTCTTTGAGACATTTTTCAAAAGAAAACTAATTCATAATGGAATATTTTTTTTGTTAATTTAATTCACACCTCTTATCTTAATAAAAACTTCATCAGCAAAACTATGAATTTGAATGAAATTTAAATGAAATTTTCATGGCTGTGTACCAAAATTAACAACTTTACTAATTATGCTGAGCAAGGTTTGTTTTCTCATACTCAAATGTTAATTTATTTTTCTATTAAGTGTTGAATTTTCAATTCAAAAATGTATGCAGTCACAACACCTTCTCTTAAAAATGCAAATTATTCTTCATTTCTTGAATATTAACATTGTACACGCAACGAAAATCTCAAAGTTAAACACAAAGTTAGGTTTTTCAATGACAATAAACAAATTAAACAACCAACAACGTGACGAACAGGTGTATGATGTTGTTTAGCATATTATGCAAAATGGAAAATTAATTAATTTTAATGGTTTTAATTTTACAATTCAAATTTGGATTTGTGTGTGAAATTAAGTGTGAGTTGTTATGACTTGAAATTTGAATTTGAATTGAATGAGAAAATTCATGGCTTTGAAATTGAATATTCAGAATTATGAATTCTCGTTATTCGAGGCTTTGGAGATTATGAATTTGATGATTCACGTCCTTTATGTTCCAGATTTCTGCTGTATCTGAAAATTCCACGGCTTTCCATGGGTATTCAAATTCCACAATTTTTACGCGATTTTGGCATTATAAAAATTTTCACGGTTTTGGAAATTTTCTACAATTTTCCGCAGTTTTTGAAAACATTCTGTTTTTTCGCAGTTTTGAAAAACTCCACAAGAAGACTGGTGTCCACTTGACCCACCTAAATTGAAGTACTTTCATCAAATATTCATTAAAATTTCAATTCAACGCCACAAAACTTATTCAATTTCACAGCATGATAATTCAAATATCGTAATTTCTCGGATTATAAAAAAGGTTTTTCAAAAGAAAATAAATTTTAAAATTTTCATGTTCCTGTCATTGTTGCAGATTTAATTCCATTCTCTCACTATTTTCAATCTAATACAACTTTTATAATAGTTTCCTCTTGAAAGAACATCAACCATATAAAATGATAAAATGCATTTACATGCACTTGTGATATCAGATAATGCTCTAAAACTTTTTAAATGTATGAAAAACGAGCATGTGAGTAAATTTTACAAGTTTAGATAAGTTTTTTAAGTGAATTCTATTTTAAATTATTTTCTAAATGTGGGTTTTTTCGTATTGGGCTCAGTTTTTAAAAGGAAAAAGAATTTCCATGAGGCTTTCAAAGGATTTGAATCGAAATTCAAATGAAAATCACGTTTATCACGTTTTTTTGAAAATTTTAATTCAATTTTCAAATCTATACGATAAAATTCATAGCCGTTAATACTTTGTTTAGACAACTCAAAAAACTCAATTTATTAGCCTACATTTGAAAATCACTACTAACCCAAAACAAAATCAAGGTGGTATCAATTCAATTTCCATTTAAATGTTTCTATTCAAGTGAGGAGAATGGAAGCCGTTTAAGGCGAATAATGGAGACATTTTCAACAGATTTTGACATAATCCTTTATACAAACTTTAGAAAGAACACCGATACAATCAGATTACTTTATTTCTATTTCTATGATTCCTCGTGCTTCAGTACAAAAGTGTGATGATGATCAAGGATATGTGATAAAAGTTTTTTTTCTTTCGTCTCCTAAATAACTCGATAAATGGAAACGAGGAGAAAAATAATGCTTTTAAAAACATATCACACGACATTCAGCGTTTTACAATTTGTTTTTTTTCATCCATTGTAACGTCTATGTGCGAGTGTATGAGTGGTTGTGTGTATGTGTGTCAAGTCTTTAATGGAAAATTACTACACACTTGTTTAACACTCCTAAACTTTTGTTCTTCCTCTTAAATTTTATCAAAAAATAGACAAAATAAACTGTCATGTTCCTTTTTGCGTTGTGCTCATTTTTTTTTGTGCTCAACAAAAAAATAAAATAAAAATATTTTTTTTGTGCTATCATTTCAATATCATCCTAATATTTGTGTTTGCATGTCAACTAAATGTGATATTTGTTTTAAATACATACCGATCTTGTTAGCATCATGTTGCTTTATCCTGTTATCTTGTATATTTATTTTTTTTTGTTCTCCTTGATAATACTTTGAATAATATTTGCTTTAATCCTCTCTTTGTTATTTTTGAATTTTAATTTTCTTTTCTGGAAAATTAAATTTATTTTATGTATGTTATCTCTTTCAATATTATTTCTATTATCTTTTTATCTTATTTAATTCACTTGAATATGGATATCATGTAAAATTTATTAGATTATTTTTCTATTATTTTAATACATGAAAAGTAATATAAATTTATTTTCACACTTTACTTACTTTATTCACACTCTGATCTGACGTTCATTGACTAACTGAAAAAGAAATTGAAAAATGTTTTATTTTATAGTTTTTATGGTTTGTGTGTTTTTATTTTTTTTTATTTTAACGTGATGTCCAACTATACGGATAGTGTTTGTATCAGTGTACGAAACATCATTTAATACGGACATTGTATGGTAAATTTTTTGTTTTAGAGGAAATAAAAAGGCGTTACCTCTACTCACCACATATTTGTTTAGATACTTTAAAACGGATTTCTGTTGAAATAAAGGAAAATAATGCGATTGTGAGGAGATTTTTAATTAAGACTGTGAGTGGCTTAACCGACAAGCGAATTTTATCTTGTTATTAGTAATGGAAATGTAAATTAAAATTTTTAACTTATAACAAGCGTCACAAAAAAGTTCGGAAAAAAACTGTTTTACATAGATTTTTTTCAGCTCTTAGAAATGGCAAAACAAGGAGTTTATTTAAAAAAAAAAACTGCATATTACTGATTATTTCTACAACATCCAAAGACTTTTAAGAACAAGTTCAACTTGAGGTCATTTGATGGTTAACGAATTGATGATAATTTTTTTTGGATTCCTTCAACTTTGTAGTACATAATTTTCATGTGTTTTAATATGTTTGATGACCGAGATCAATCCGGTACTCATGTAAAAAAAGAGTGTCATAAATATGGTTAGTCAACGATTTTTTCAAAAAAGTTAAAGACTAAATCTTTTCAGCATAACCAACAGACAAGATCGAGATAATGACCCCAAAATTTCACGTATAAGTTTTTAGCCTTTTCCTTGACTTGGCTATCCTTTCAAAGAGCTCGTAAACTTACCAACTTATTTTAAAAAACACATGAAAGGAAGCATTTCACTGATGGGTGATGTAGTGAACAGAGCATTTAATGAAGCAATATATTAACCAGTGAAATTAGAAGAGGCAACATTCAACTATTGTGAACATAAACGTCTTGTTTTAAAAAACATGGCTATATGCCTCGTCGAGTCAAAAAGAAAAAATTACTTAAATATTCATATTATTATCTTTTTATACATATGCAGTATAGTTCAAATTTGAAGTTGAAGTGGGCCATTTAAATAAACTATAGGTAAGGACGAAATTAATTGTATAAAATGTATTCAAAATGCTAAACACTGTTAGATAGTAGGTTTTTTTATGAAGTTATGGCTATACAAGTGTTTTAATATCTGAAAATAGAGAAAAATATTGCAAATACATCTGCATTTGAAAACTTTTATGACTCGTATCATGTGCCGCACTATATCCCGTATAATAAGTCAATTTTTCAATGATTTAAGCAGTTGCAGTAAATGAAACATAAAATTTAGCGAAGCAAACCCCTTGAATATATTTTTAGTGAATCATAATTTTTTGTATCAATATAACAAAAAATTTACATACAAAAATGCGCTTAGCGTTGTGAATTTCGATAACGTTACAGTTATCATATTAAAATGATATATTTCTTTCATAAAATCATTGAAAGTGAATTCTGTACAATTTTTATGCAATAATCAAAATAATGAATTGATCTTTAATGATAATTCCTTGTAACTTTTTTCTCGGTATTATGATGATTGCAAAACTTCTAGTTAAACAAAATTTCTTACACATTCCTTAATTTTTAACTTTTATAATTTCAAAATATATGCAATCATTATTGATTATTATATCTATCAAATTACGTGAATTTTTTGATAGGTAATAATCAAAGTGTAAATTTAAATAAAATATAGTTATTTCTTCAAACATTTCACACACATAATTGCAATTCAATGTAACGAGAGAAAGAGCAAACTAGACAATTATTATAAAATTTACTCTACACCAACAAGTGCCTCAAGGGAGATTATATGTTACTTGTAATTGAGCATACACAAAATCGCGCTTCCATATACCTGAAAAACATTAGACTTTCATCTACTTACTTAAAATTATGTTATAATTTGTATCTATAGACACACACTCACTGATAATAATTAGAGAGATAATATGGCTATGTATAGAGTTGAGTAATTTACAATTAAGATTATAATTGAAGAGATTTACACTGGAGAGTCTTTTATTTAAGTTAAAAACTTGTTTAATTTATAGTTTTAACACACAAAATGAAGACGATGTGATATTTTCAGGTATAAATGCTACGGACTTTCATACAGAGGTTAAAATGAGTACGGTAGATAACGATTTTTATTTGAAGTGAAAATTTTCATGCAATATAAATTAAATTTATGATGTGATGCAATTATAATTACAACAAATGATATCATCTATTAAAGAAATATTTAAATCAGCTGCTTTGAAATAAATATGTTTAATTTTTTGAAAAAACACAAAAATTTTTGTAAATAGTTCTGTAACTCAAAAGAAAAACTAATTAAATAATTAAGCTCAAAAAATAATTGCATCTAATTCTACATAAGTAATGAAATAATTCAACTTTGCTCTGGTATATGTGAAAAATTTTAATATTGTTGTTATTGCGAAAAATTTTCATTAAAATTACATACAAAATAAAATTAAACTTTGTATTAATATTGTTGGTTTACATGGAAAGTGTTGCAGAGAAATAAAGGATTAAGTAACATTTTGAGTAAAATATATTATTTTGTGTATGAAACCAAAAGGAATTTTCTTCTTCTACTAAATTTTGCTACTCTTATAATTTATTTTAATTTTCCAACTTAATGCATTTCATCATACGCTACATATGCAATTAGTATTATCATTATGTGTGTGATGGAGTTATAACAGTGAAATAAATTTTGTTCAAGGTATTATGTGAAATTGTTTTCTTATCAAAGTTTGAGCAGGCATTACCTGAGCTTGACAAAATGCATGCTTGTAATGCACTTTTCTTAGACGAATTTTTAATTAAAGATGTTTTTTTTATAATTTGAATTGAATTAATGCAATTTTGTGAGCGGATTGACGTCCTTGATTAGATAAATGGACCTTAAATCAATGGAGCTTGGACTAGGGACCGCATTCCCACTAGTGTTAGGCTGAGAGTGCATAAAAATGTGAGTTTGAAAATTTCTGAGCAATTTTATCCAAAAAATGAAAATGCGCTTATATTAAACTTTCACAATTACCTTTAAATTACAATTTTTTCATTAAAAAATATTTTTGAGTGATATAATTTGCAATGAATGAAAATAATACTAATCACGTGCATGTAATTTACAAAGAAAACTTGATCTAATTATGGAAAATATTTATTAAACTTTAATCTGATGATATATTGCACGATTTGATGTTACCTGAGGAGATATAATTACATTTACACGTACGTATATGAGAAAAAATTGCACTCATTACTTTGTGATACAATTCAATGTAAAGTAAAAAATTGCGGAACCTACGATCAAATCAAGTATAAGCTTGAAATATTAATAAGGAATTCGAGAAATGTACGAAATTGTCTCATTAGAGACAGGTGTTTTGTAATGTCAATGAATTTTCATGATAAAAGTAATTGAGATGTTAAATTTAATTCTATGTCTTTGGAAGGTTCGGAATTTAAAAAAAACTCATTAAAATTTTTTGATTGATGATTAAATTGAGATGAAAAGACCTTCATGGCAGGCAAAATTGTTTTAATTCTGTTGATTATCGATTAATTTTATTTAAGGTAAACTCATTTCCTTTGAAAAATAATTTTACAGTTTTTTTTGTTTAATTTTCATTTCATTTCCATATTCGATGTTAATTTTTTCTGTAAAACTATGAATTTAATTTGCAAATACAGGAAGCAAAGTAAGTTGAATGACGGTTTTGGTACCGATAAAAGTGTTTAATGACAAATTGGTTCGATTAACTAGTTTTTTGTTATTTTATTTTCATTCAACTTAAAACGACACTTGTTTTTTTTTCATTCATATTTTCATAAAAATGTAACAACAATTTTACGTCAATAAATATGACCAAATTTAAATTAACAAAAAAAAATCCTATTAACTTTACTAAAACAGTCAATTGTTGCTTTTTTATGGAAAAAAAAACAAATGAAAAAAATGAATCCTATTAGCTTATTGATGTATTCCGTTAAATGCACAAAGCTCAATGTAATTGTATTTTTATTACAATTATTTTTGTTGGTCACATTGAGCAAAAAAAAACACAGAGATTTCAGCTAAATTGAATTTAAGCATGAGTACTTCAAATAATTAAAAGTAAAAATAGAAAATACGTTTGTTGATGATTTTGGTCTCATATAGCTCTACAGAGCATCAATACACAGGTAGGTTTAATTTCATGTTAATGTGTCACCCTGTCATCATGCATTATTATCATCATATCTGATTTCATTTCATTTTATTTTATATCATTTTTTTAAGCTTTTTTATCCTTTCATATTGAAAACAATCAACTGTTATGAAATTGAATTTAAAATTTAATAGCTCATTTTATGCATTTTTTTTTTTGTATAAAGCGAACTCTTTTTTTTTTTCATTAAAATTTACTACTTTTATGAGCATATCATGATTGTAAAAGGATTTATATTGCATTTGTTTTTTTTGAATAACATGATTTTTTTTTAAAAACTATCAATGTTGAAAAAAAATCCAGACAAAAAATGATTAAAAATTTAAACAACATTGAACCAATAAAAATTTCAATAAAAGTTGAAAAATGCAACACAATAATGCTCACTTTAAACTTAAATATATAATGCAAAAAAAAATAAAAATACATTTAAAGAAGGAAAAATGAGGTCAAGATTACTTTTTCAATGTTTTCTGTTGAATGTTCAAAAAGAGAATTTTCATTGCAACTGTTAATATTAAAAAAAAAAAATATTTTTTCTATACACCACAATGCAATTTTCATTTGCACAGTCAATAAATTTAAATTAAGTACTCATTATATTGCATTACCATTGAAATTCATGTTGTTTTGTTTCTGTTACAATTTGAAGCCGATTTTAGATTGCCCTCAATGATGGTGGATTGGATAACAAAATAGATTTTATTAGGTAATAATGATGTGTAAAATGTGGATTAAACTCTTTCATTGGAATAATGGCAAGAGTTTTTTGTTTTTGTTGTGTTCTATATTCATATGATGAAAAACACACAGCTTTTGTAATTAGAACTCATATTAAACAATGAAAATGAGTTAAATTAGAGGATAAGTTATGCACGTGAGTTAAATTGCTTTAGTATGTGCAATGTGTTATCATCATAATTACAAAGGAATGCAGTTGTTTGGATGTTAATTACGATAGATAATTATTATTATTAAACATAACAAATGGGATGAAATCTAATTAAAGGCATGGATGAGATATGGCACTGTGATAAAAATCGAGACCGTGATAAAAATGGAGACAGTGATTATAAATGATATTCGCGAGCGTAGCTAGAACTCAGGCATTTTGGAAAATTCCGTACTATTGGAAAATTAAGGATTTTCCGTGGTGGATTTTCACGATTTATCCGGTTTTGGAAATTTTCACTCCAGCCTGCACTCTGGTCATGAATCTACTCCACTGTGCTTAACCCATCATCAAAGAGCCTTAGTTTCTAGCCTGCCATCTCAAGCAGTCGCCACCATTATCAGATCTTCAATTTAAATTGATTAGCCGGAAAAAAGGAGTTCTGAGTTTGTAAATTTCATGGCTCATGAGAGAATCAAATTGTCAACCTTAAGACTGTTAGTCCGATCGAAACCTTTCATTGCTTCAGAATAGTCCATGCGAGCGATGCCAGATCTTTCGTATAGGTAAGATCACTGGAAAACTCATTGAGAACGCGGCAGTGCCCTTGTAAAACCTCACTAAATCTCATTCATGACCAAAACAGCTCCTTTGTGGTTTCCAGGCATATGCTTCATTCCGAATTAAACTTCGTAATTGAACGTTATTATTTCAAATTCTTAAACTTTCAACCCAAAAACCCAAAATTGTTCCCCATTAAATTTATATTGAATGAATTATCAGCTCAATTAATTTTAAATTTCCAATAAACTGTCAAATTACATAATAATTAGGTAAATTAAGCCAAGTAAATTCATAAGCATCTAAAATTACTACTAATCAAATATGATATTGGTGGTTATATGTCAATGTATTTTGTGATTTTAATCATCAAAGCCAATTATAATGAGGTGGTTGTGATTGTAAGTGTTACATAAACATAAACACCAAGCAAACAATAGAAACACTCAACAAAAACCACATAATAATTGCATTGATTAGACATTAAGCAGGATTCTGTGAAATATGTGGTTGTTATGCGATATCAAAATGATTAAATCCGTTCTGTGTGCGCTATTTTATTAAGTTGAGAAATTTTTCGTGGGATACGTGAATTGGAATTCGCTATTTATGATCAATAAAAAAAATATTTGTAGGTAATAGTAAATCTGAGTCAACCATATGCTTTGAAATAGTTATGAAACTGTCAAAACAGGAAATAAACACCTTTTTTCCTACTCTCTTACTACAAACTTTCATTTTCAATGCATCACCTTTTTTTTTAATTTTAATTAAACTTGATATTAAAGTAAGGCAAAAAAATCGATTACACACCTTATCTGTAAGCATACTAACATGACGTGAACTTAAATGTATATCATTACAATTTTTTTGCTCATTTCATATGATTTTATGTATTTAAAGAAAGTACGAGTTAACAAATGAATGAAAAGCGCTCTTTAAAAAGGTGCTCGTCAAATCAATTTTCTGTCGCATGATGACTAATTTTATTGTTATCCAGAAAATTGTTGAAAATTTTCGTAAACGTGTCTCCGAATGAAAAAAAAGTAATGTCAAAGGTACTACTGTGGTTACTCATAGGGCTATTTGTCCTATAATCGTTAATCAAAAATGCGCTTCTTCCCAATCATTTAAAATTCATATTAAATATTTTTATCACATTTCTCCATGTGAATTGCACTTAAAATTTGTACAAAAATATAAAATTCATATAAAAAAAATGAAATTTATATGGATTATTAAAATGAATAATAAATATCATGCAATATTTTATCATAAACTGTATTTATAATGCAAGGCAAGGAGTAAAACACACATAATTTCCCTGTTTATATTTTTTTCCATCATTATTATTTTGATTCATTTCATATTGACATTAATTTATGATTTTATTTATGTAAAGTTGAAAAAAAATTATGTTTTATTTTAAATTTATTTAATATCAAAAAATTTTATGTAAAATCGATGTCTTTTAAAATGAAATGCCTAATAAAATTTTAACATGTCCAATCTCAGCAAAACCTTAAAAGTAAGCTTTTAAATTGATTCAATGAAAATTTTCTGTAATCCAAATATTTGTTATATATTTTCAATCAAGCAACGTTAATTGAAAATATTCAGTAGGATTTCTAAAATGTAAATAAATGTGAAATTGTATGTATGGTGATTGTGGTTTATCTGCTTGTGATTATTAAAAGGATGGTCAATTAGCTAGGAATCTTCATCATTTAATATTCATTTTCTTTTGAATTTAAATTCATCAAACAGCTTTAAAATGAGATCCAGACTAATAGTTTGCATTTTCATCAAGCTATTGGTAAATTGAGAGTACATTGAAAGTGATAAAATTGTACGAAAGAAGAACAAATATCTCTCTTGTCCATGAATGTCGTGTTAACCACAAGTTAGTTACAAATCAAACCACAAAAATGAACATCTGTAAATTAAACAACTTCATTTGAATTTTATCCACTATGAATGGATTTTGGTGATCAGGTGATTTAAAATACGTTAGTTTTTCGATTTGAGGATGAAAACGTCCCTACTAAGTCCGGGTTTTAGGAGATGCTTGAGCCTGTTTCTCTGGCTACCAGGCATTTTCCTCTTGGTCCTCTTAGTTTCGTTTCAGATTGATTGATGCCAAGGTTATCTACGGGCTTTGAAACATCATCGACGTGTCTCGAACTATTCAATAGGGTATTTTCAGTAATAGTGTCGAAAAAGGAAGCCATGGAGGATTGTGTCAACTTAACGTTGTCATCCTCTGCAGTGCTCTCTCTCCTGTCATCATTATTTCCTCCTGAGTCAGCATTTGTCGTTGTATATTAGATCTGTATTAAGACCTTTATGCGCGTCTACGTTCATTGGGCTATTGGCTTCAGGATTGGTGCTCTCTTGCAGACTTGCTCGATCACTTGTAATCTTAGCAAAGTACTGGTTTAGAGTTGGCGTTTGGTTTTTGTTGTTGTTTGTACTCATATTTTGTTTCCACGAGTAGGGGGTTTGTATAAATCCAGTCTCCGGCTTCGCCTGACCATGTAGCTTCAGAGTGATTACTGCATGAGTTCCCCCTGGTGCTCATGAGGCTCCGTTTACGATTGACTCTGTCTGTCCATCGGCACGGATTGAGCATCGCAGCTAACGAAAGTTAACTGAAGTACACACGCATCACCTTAACAATTAGTCTACTAGTCATGCCTTGAGCTAGCGTTTCCTACCCTTCACCAACATGGAGGTTTGTAAAAGGATAATTGAAATGCTATTTTTACAAGCTTCTAGAGAACTAGTGTCCACCAAGCTAGTAACAATACCACCTCATTCAAGGTCATACACCTTTAAAATTTGTTTAACGACTCAAAAAATTTTATTGAATTAACACGGCATTCAAATCCATTTAATCACAATTGAAGAATATTTGACTTTGAGTTTTTAGTGACTTTTTTGAAAAATTTCACATGATTCCAATCCTCAACATGCCATTAAATATTTTTCATCGAAGAAATAATCCTCAATTTTCTGAATACAAGAAGACAAAAAAATTACATTAAATAGTTTATCAAATTAGACAGATTGAGAATTTGTCAAGCTTTATTGGCGAGTAAATTAATGTCATATCACTCTAAATTTTATCTCTCATCAATGAATTCATTTTATTTCATTTTATTATAACTAAAAAAAAAATGATCATTAAAATCTCATTAAAGTTAAGATTTTGTGTCCAAAAATATGAACAAAACAAAAAAAAATTAGTTTACTTGATCTGATAAGAAAAATAATCTTGTGGGTTTGAGTTAATGTAATATAATAATAATTTGGTAACGTCATCACGCTTCATTTGTGAAAATGACCAGGCACCATCATTATAATTTATGAATATTTAAAAAAATATATATATTTTTATATGTATAAAAGAAAATCCATTAAAATCACTCAAGTAACACAGAAAAAAATAATGAACTGTGCTTTGTACAGTATTTTCAATAAAATAAATGGAAGTTAATAATTACACATCGCACCGTCCATCACACACATTAGTCAAGGTCAATTAAATAATATGTTCAATAAAATAATATACCCACCAAGTCATTTCCATTTTTGTACACTTGTGCTGTGGTACTTTGCTAAAATAAAACAAAAATTACCATCCTCATCACCATCATCATCGTCAAACTACAATTAGGTATTATTATATTTTTCGTGCTATTTATAAAATGTTAAATTTCATGAGTACACACACACACACATGTATGTGTGTATGTTCTCATGTTAGCATTTTACTTGAGCGTCATCCGTGTATTTTTTAAAAAAAAAATATTTCAATTAATTTCATATTAAATGCACGTTGTGTGTTTTTCTGTGTTACACTTTTATTATTATTATTATGATTATTTGTTATAAATATTTTCCCAACAACAGTGGTGTCACGCGAACAATCTGAAACACACACACAAAAAAAAATTGTTTGTGTTATTATTCTGTCAGTGCCCTCTTACATATCAATTCATGTCATCAGCACACAATCCTTCTTTATTACGTGTGTGTGTGTGTGTGTGTGTTTGTATTTTTAAACAAAAATAGATTGGCAGGTAAAATGTTAATGAAAAATATATTTATTTATTATCAATGTCATGGTGTATTATGGTCACCTAAATGATGAAGTAATAATTGTAAATGTTGAATAATACCAAAAATAATTAGCTAGCGTGCAATGAAATTTTACTGGAGATTTGTTTAATGGAATATTTAAATTTTAATTGAAAATGGTAAAAATTAAATTGATTTCAGGTGTTGTGAGAATTTCTAATGCAAAATTTTAAATTGGTGATTTACTTATAAATTTTAATTGTATTTACTGAAATTTCACTGTCTTTTTCCAGGAATTGCACAAAATCTGTATTTTGAAAAAATTTTACCTGCAGGCAATGCACCTTATAGTGAATGCCAAGTTCCAATGAAAACAGATTCAAGTGAATGCTGTTTTTTTCTGATTTTAATTGCAACAGAGTTATGTAATTGAAAAAAGGGAAACAGAATAATAGATGTTAATTGAAACAAATATGCGAGCAATGATTGTCGTGTCGTTTAAATGTTCTATCCTTGTTTTTCATTGCAAAACAATGAAAGCAGGATAAAAAAACTTAATTTTATATTCTTTTTGTTGAAATGTCTAAAGCAAATGTTTACGTTTAAAGTTTTGCGATTCATTTCAAGCTTTGGAACATGCAATTTGTAATTTGTAAAAGATGATAAGAAATAAAATGGATTCGTCCGTGATCTTAATAGGATTCATGAGACCGTGTTTGTGCCCTTATAAGATGCATATTGACTTAAGAAGAAAATTGAGGTGTTTATTTTTCAGCAAAAAAATTGATATTTTCATCCGTTTAATGTAAAAGTGACCTGAAGAAAAGTTGTAGAGAAAATTTCAAACTGCAACTTTGCTGAACTGACCAAGGGAATGGATTGATATTTGGCTTAGTTCAAGTTTCCACAGTGTTTATTGCACTCCGACTGTCTATCGTGCATTTTGGATACCCTATTTTTTTGTCCTTGAAGATGGAGCAACGATATTTGCGCGTGCACTTTCATCTTCATTCAGTGGAATCGTCTTATTCGTTTATTGAAATGAAGAAGACATTTGCAGGAACTTAAACCCCCAAAATTATACAATACACTTTACATATAGATTTTTTGCGACGATAGTTAACTGAAGAAATTTAATTTAAATTAAATGTGAACTTTTTTCCAGAAAAAATAGTAACAAAAGTGATCTAAGGCAAAGATGTAGTGAATTTTCCATACTTTTAATTTCCTGTAATATGTATTGCATACATTAAGAGGCACAAAAATGCCAAATACTTAATGTTAATTTCATTTTACTGTTTTAAGAATCCTAAGGAGTAATAAAATGCAAAAATCATTTTTTTCAAGCCAAAAATTGATTCAAAGTCATTTTATTTTCTTTTTCTCATTTTGTTTTTGGGTCTTAAATAATTATAATTTACAAGAATATGAAAAAAAACTAAAAGTATCTAAGATCTACAATAGTTAAGGCATTAACTTAGAAAGAGATGGGCTATTTCGCTTATTACAATCAAAATAGTGAAACGTAAAGCTATTGTCTTCCTTAAGTTGCAGGGAAGATTTCTTGGCAGGCATGAATTGGAGTTTTTTTAATGGTAAAGTCCACCATATCCACCATAGAGGCCACGATAACCACCATAATATCCACCATATGGGTATCCAGAGTAGCCTAATAATTAAAGAAAAATAATATTTAAATTAAATTTTTCTAACGGTCATATTTAAAAAAAAATATTTGAATGAAAGTGAGTGAGAACAGTTTTGAATTTAAATTTGAACGAATTTGCAGTAACTTTAAAATGAATATTATTTGACAAGATTTTAAAAAGAAAAAAAAAATTAGATATTTTTTTTAAATTTTAGTGAATCAAATCGAAATGATATAAAAATGAATTGAAAGAATTGTCTCTTTGCATATGAAGAGAAAATATTTTTTTTTTATATTATGTTTATTACCAGTTGTTACTGCTCCATGACCACCTGTTGGAATTTCAAAATATGTTTGAATATTTTTTTTTAAAGGACAAAGTTTAAAATTTCTGTTTGGAATTATTTTTTGGAAACTTTTTTAATTCAATTAATTGAAATTAAGGGAATTAAACAATTTAAGAGCCATCAAGATCTGGAAACAGATTTTGAATGTATAAGAAACTTACCAAGACCTCCATAATATCCTCCATATCCAGCATAACCAGGGTATCCAACACCTGTGAAAATAAAAAAATTGAAATTAACTTTATGTCACGCAAATTTTGCTTTGAAAATGAATCGGATTGAATTAAACTGCAGTAATTCGATAATTTAAATGAACTCGGGTAAAAAATAAGTTTACTGATGTGATTTGAGAAATTTTGTACTGAAATGTTTGAATTCTTATCAAATTTAAGAATTCGTAAAATAAATTTATGATTTAAATGAATGATCTTGGATTCAATTAAATGATTATTATTACCACTTGTTACTGCTTGGTGACCACCTGTGAGGTTTAAGTGGAGAAAATGTTTAGGAAATTACAGAAAAATTCTTTCAAAGTGACCCATTTAAGGTGGTTTCTCTTTTCAATTTAGAATTGCAACTCAAAACAAAAAATACTCACCATAACCGCCATATCCCAATCCACGGTATCCTAATCCTGAAATGAAATTCATTAAAATGTGACTTTTAATTTCATTTTCATTTAATTTTGTTACCTGAATATCCCAATCCACTGTATCCGAGTCCTCCATATCCCAAGGCACCACTGTAGATACCACGTTTTTGGATTTTACTTTCACCTTGTACTTGTTCCGATTGCTCAGCTAATTGTTCAGCAACAACAATTGTAGCAATTAACAATACAACAGCCTTCATATAAAAAAAATAAACAAAAAAAAACACGTTCTTTTAGTCAAATCATTTAACATAACATTTAAAACATTAGAATGAAGCACATGAAACTACAAACAATACAACAAAAAAATCTAATATTTAATTAAATGAGCGCATGTTTGCGGAAAAATATCACATAATACAAAATAAACACATGAATCAAATTTAAAATGTGCTGTGTGTGAAAATTAAAAGTGAGATTGTACCTGCTGGCGGTCATGTCATATTTTTTGTTCCCAAACACACACACACACCCAAAACATTCACACATGTGAGTGTCTGCCACGTTCTTTGATTTTGTGTGTGTTTAAAACGAAATTTAAAGCTAATTTTCTTTCTCATTTGTTATGATGATTATTTTGCTTTTAAATTATTCATATTAAACATAGAATTATGTCCCAAAAATGAACTGCATTTTGTCCAATTTGTCTCTAGGCAGTTAAAAATATAAACAAAATATTGTGGTGCATCATCCAATAAAATTATGAATATTTCTATGAAACCACAATGAAAATTGTTGTATATTATTCTGCAATTTATCATCACATTTTATCATAATTATGTGCAATATTTAAATTCATAGAGATAAATTGATAAATATTTGTGTTGGTTTTAGTATTTGGTTTGGGGTTAATTTATTTATAATTTTTTATCATTACATTTTATTATTAGTTAAAATTGCAGATTATTTGTTTATTTTTTTTATTTTATTTCATTTTAATTATTTACAATTAATAACAGAGGTTGGCAAACTGATTCAATGAAATAGCGCTATTAAGGCAAATTCAAGTTTTTTTTGGTTTGTGATTTCAAGTCTATGCATTTCTCGTGAATTTGGAAAATATGTGAGTATTGTGAGCGCTCATGCCGTCCGTCTTTGTCAACAAAATGGCCGACTTGCTAAACAACGGATTCCAGATGTCGAAATTTACGGAATTGATCAAAATTTTAAAATCGCCGAATACTTTTGAATGACTGAATTTTAAAAATGCGATCGTGTATATTGATCGTGAACAAAGCTATCTGTTTTGACGTTTTCGAAACGTTTTTCTAGGATCAAGAAAATTTCACGAAAAAACTCTATCGATCGTTCAGCGAGCCGGGCTTAAGCTTCTTGAGACGAGTAAAAACTAGTGCAAGCTTAACTAGCAGATATAATTAAGCTCCCCTGACACCCTGAAGCAATTTCCTGCTTCCCAAATGCACAGCGTTAATCAAGACTTGGAAGAATTCACACTATAATTTGGTGAAAGAATGAGATTTTTATATAGACGTTTTTTTAAATTTTTTTATCAATAAAAGTCCTGAATTCCAGATTTCATGCCAAACCGAGAACGCTACGTTCGAAAAGTGTGAACGCTGAAAATCCAAAACGCCCTAAAAAATGTCAGCAAATTTTCTGAATCAAAACCACCCACTGACATTTTACAAATTAGCTAATTCGCCATTTGCTAATTAAATCACCTAGCACTATGGTGAATTTTTATCTGTGTATGGCGTGTATAGGACATATATGAAGTAAGTCCTATAATTTTCCTTTATCTCCACAATAAAAATATTTAAATCAATAAAAAATTAAATATATCACATTGAATAATAACCTGATCAATATTCGTGGCTCATTTAAATTTTTGATTTCATTTGATTTGATTGGATTTTATTTGATTTAATCAAATTTTAACGGCAATAATGAAATGAAAATATTAATTAAAATTATTACAATTAAAATGTAATTCCAATTTATTTGAATATTGCTCACACACGTGACTTCTGTTTGATTGTATGTGATTTTTAATTAAATACATGTTTATTTGATTTTATGATATTGCTATTTAAAATTTCAGTATAAGTTCTGTGACTTGAAATTTCACCAAATTGTCCAATGAGTAGAAAAAAATATCACAAAATACCAAATAGCGTGATGTAAAATAATGAACCAATTAATTCAATTCAAAAAAGGGCTATGTGGGTTCCAGAAAATGTTACACAATGATGATGAAGTTTCAGTTTCATGTCAATTTTTTTAATATTTTTAATGTGAACTGTGAAATCTTCACAGAATTTCTATGAATGTTCATGTTATTGATATATGATGAAAAATAAAAAGAAACGAGAAAAAAAGGCGTTTGAACATGTACATGTAAAATAAAGTGATTCCATGTTAAGTGGAATGATTGGCGCAAATTTCATCCTATTAAAAGTGTATTATATGTCAGAAGCTTATTTATTTATTTGGTCAGGGTCAAAAGAATAAAAAAAAATTAATTGTATGCAAATTTTAACACTCTCTTCAAAAGGTTCAAATATAATTATGCTTTCAAATTAAAAGTAAATTTATATTAAAGAAATAATTACTTTTGACTCATAACTGAAATAATAAAAATTTGTTCACGCAACACTTAATTTTTTTTTAACTTAACATGCAAAAGTTGCCTTAACTGAATGAAAAAGGGCCTTTTTTTATAGAAAAATAATGATCATTGTGTAATGAAAAAAAAATTAAAAAAAATCAAACTCATTGTTTTTCAGGTAATTTTTCTCTATTCAATTTTATCATTATTATTCATAATCACACGAATTCTCAATCAACCAACGTGTTACGTGTAGGGTTTTTGTTCTTTAAGGAATACCAGGCCATTGCTATGCCCAAGTATTCAATGGCATTTAATTGTAATTAATTCTCGTTTTTTTCCTTTAAATAATTGTTTTATCAGATTAAACGGTCATTTTTATGAGATTTCATATCATGCGACATGAAACAACCTTAACCTTAACTAAAATTTATTAAAATAATAATTTTTTTTTGAGTTATTTTTCATTGTTTCTCGTGCTGATTATATTTATAGCGTTTTGTCATCCCCACTCAAGTGTGTGGAAATTATTTGAATGAAATGAATTGAATGAAATATTCGTGAGATAAAGGGCATGTGTTTATTTCAGTAGTTAAGGGAATGAAAAATCATTGAAAAATCGACTGAGACAAAAATTCATTTAAATTTCATCTAAATGTGGCTTAATTTCAATGTAAAAATGTAACAATTTCACACAACATCACAACTTTTTTCTCTTTTATTAAATATACAATTTTGAAATGAAATGAAATGAAATGCATGCAACAGTGAAGAACAAAAAAAAAATACATGAAATAAAATAAAATGAAATGAACTACTTTTATGTTAACCAAAACAATTACAAAGAATTTAATATAAAATTTTATTTGATTTTTATTGTATTGCACAACATTACGTCGATATTGCTTAGATTTTTTTTTATTCTTTTATGTTTTCTTCTTTCTTTGTTTTAAAAAAATTCTTATTTACATATAAAAAAAATAGAAAAAAATAAAATCTAAGAATCTAGACATTTTATCAAACGGAAAATAGCTGAGAAACATGTGAAAAAATAATAAAAATTCATGTTCATTTACTTTTTAATGCCATAGACAATACAGTTCACTCATAAAAATGTAGGTTTATGTGAATAAAAAAAATAAAATATTTATGAAAATGAATTATTATGTATAACATTTGAGATTTTAAATGAAAGATTTAAAAGAAATAATATTGCTGTTGCTGCAAGAAACGGAAATGACCTAGAGACACGCATTAATAAAGCATTGTTATGATTTCATTTGATCGCTTCTGGTCTTTAGGAATTGAATCAAAATTTAATGAACCGTGTTTTGTCTTGTATTTAAAAAAATAAAAAATTATATGTTTTTAAAAATTTTTATAAAAACAAACAATGATTTTTATCTTTAATTTAATTATCATTATAAGTTAAATGGCATTTTTAGTCAAAGTTATGAGGAAGTTAATTTTACTTTGAGCATTTTGGCGGATATTCATTTTAAGATGATTAAATTTGAGACTTTTTAATTTAAAATGAAAATAATAAAAATTAAAAAAAAACTTATTTGAACAATTCTTAAGCCAGAAGGTCTGAAATTTATATGAAATTTTTATATAGGGTCATAAAACCGCCTATTTTAGGCTCACTTATATTCCGCCTATCACTGTAAATTTTTTGTTCAAATAAAATTTTTTTTTTTTCATAATTTTTTTCATAATTTGACCACTAGAAGCAGGCAATTATCAAAATGAGGTTAAAATAAATGATGGCCCATTTTAAGGAAACGAAAGTTAGTAACATGACCCTATAAAATCGATCTAAAGGTGAATGAATGCTAAGGCTGCTTAGATAATAGGCTAAAATTTCAATAAAATTAAATTCAGTTTAAATAGAATTTGACTTTAGTGAAGTTCTAATTTAATTTTAATTTTAAAGGCATTTAAGTCCATTTCTACTGCAAATGTGATAAATGTCATAAACTACATCAATGCAATTTTGAGAAAATTCCATCTAAAGTATTGTGTGGTTTTTTTAATATTTTTCTCTCAATTTTCATGAAATTTAATTTTTAAGAAATCAAAGACAAAAGAAAGAATTTCAGCCAAATAAATTGAATTTTGCTAATTTGTGTTTTGTGAGACTTATCACATAAGGCATCCATTTGAAAGGGGCATAAATTTCGCTCTTACAAATAATATGCTCAGAAATTTTGAATTTCCCTAAAAATTGTAGATTGGCTCTAAGGGATTAATGTATTTTAAAGCCTCATATTCATATAAATCCTAGATAAGTGTTTTCGAGTAAAATTTCACTCCTTAACAAGAAATAATTATTTTGCTCCAATTAAATCAATAAATCTCGTTTTAATATTGTCACACGTTTGATACAAAACTTGAATCATAAATATTATAATATTATAAAATCATAATAATTATTTTACCGGTAACATTTTTTTTCTTTATTCAATTTAAAAAACTATTACGTTAATAATATGATAATAATAAAAATAATCAAGTTACAGCACATTTTAACATACATTTATTGGACTGTCTGCATGCTGTCTAGCCAACATAAGTGCAATAAATTAACATAGTATGTGAATCAAGTATGTTATGAATGAGAAAGAGAGAATTAGTGTAAAATTAAATGGAAATTTTTTTGAAATAATAACATTGTGATGCATTATTGACGTTCTTTTATGTTGTGGCGGTAAATTTTTATGTTTGATCTCGAAAGGTGACATGACAATGATGATTACAAAATCAATGTAATTTGATATCACTTTATTAAAATATAATTTTTATTTGAAAGGGATTAATTCAATTTTAATATGAATTTAACAGGATTTTTTCCCGAATTCAAGATTTGTTTTCAATTTAATTGAATTTAATAATAAAAAAAAATTTCACTCACCAATACTTTCATTGTGATTTGTTTTGTAGTTTTTTTTTGTAATAAAAATAATTTAAGATTTTTTTTCTGCTAATTTAGCACTTTAAGATGTGATTATCAAGAATTAACTGACTGATATTTCATTTGAGCCAAATCATTTATATACTAAAAAAATTTTCCGTAACTCTAAACACAGATACACACAAATTTATACACAAAGAACGTCTGTATAATACCCAATAAATGCTGCTTTGAGCTACTGTGAGTCAATACTGTTGTCTATAAAGTTAAGAAAAAAATTACATAATTTAAATATAAAATATAATATACCTTTGAACATGATACAGTGTCTTGTCTATTATGGGCACTTTTGTCTATAAATTTTTTTTTCTATGAAAAATACCGTCGTACTGTGACTGTGTGTCATGAAATAGATACGAATGCTGTAAACAATTTTTCTTAGACACTTTGGATTTATTTCAGTCTAACTCTTTTTTTGTAGTATTTTTGTTGTGTTTGTTAAATACACGGATGCTAAAATCAGTTTTTGTTGATATCTAACACGAGATATTATTTCACTTTATGAAATATTACCTGAAAATGCTCTAATTATTTTTTTACTCCAATGAAATGAAGTTTTTAATGCTTGTGAGAAAGAAATATTCATTGAATGCAATTAAAACTACTTTCGAGGGCTTCTTCATGATTGAAAGAACTGGAATTTGATCTTGGAAGTCACTATGACAAATTTTCCGAGGCGCAGTGACTATTGCTAATTGTATTAATTTTTTTTACTCCCAAACCAAAAAATGAACTCAAAATTGTGTATTTTGTAAGTTTTGGCCTCTACATATAAGAAATATCGACTTAGTCAGTTCAGCAAAGTTGCAGCTTGAAATATTCTCTACAACTTTGTTTCAGGTCATTTTTGACTTAAACTTACGAAAATATGATTTTTTTACTCAAAAACGTAAAAATTTGTTTAAAATTTATATTTTCCCTTTGAAAAATTCCTATCGCATTTCCCGTCGTAACTGGGCAAAAAAGCGCTAAAATTGTGAGTGTACCTTGACTTTCATACTTTTATCGGAGAGCAGTTGCAACTAGATTCTGAGTACTAAGCCATTCCCGGAAAAGCCTCAGTGACCTTCCTCTTAAAGCTGATACAGGTCCAAGGAACTTTGACATTGACTTCAGTTAGCTTCATTATGACTTCGAATCAGATAACATCCAACCTGAAAATAAAATAAAAATTTCCCTTAAAAAATATTAAATTTTTATCACCATCTTTCATAAAAATTCATTTCAATTCAACTATTGCTAAAGTGTTACATTTTCCATTTAAAACCCATTATTTCCATAATTTTATCTGTCAATCCAGATAATTCGATGTATGATATAGGGCAGTAACTTTTATATTATACCACAAATACAAATATTATATCAATTCTATAATAATTTAAATCACGATCACGTCTCACGAGATTTCAGCTGTAATTTTAGTAAAATGTTCAATAATGCAGTAAAGTAGTGCAAATTTGCAGGAATATTATTGTAATAGCAATAATAAAATAAAAAATTAAATCAAAACCATCTTGATAGCTTTAATTTAACACCGAACACACCCAAAATACAGGTGCTATACAGTGTGTGTGTATAACCATAAATCGGTTTGTGTGCGTTTAATTTTAAATTAATTGTCAAATTATCTAACATGCAATCATAACTGCTCTGTTTCAACAATTTACATAAAGTGATTACTAAATTAATTTTGTGTACTATAAGGGCAATCTAATGTTTTTCAAATCAAATATTCATAGAACAATAAAATATTAATAAATAGGATCATGTTCAATTTAAATTTCATAACAATTATTATATTGAATAGCAATTACTTTTATAATATTTATGGATAAACTTTTAAGAATAAAATGATTTCATCGATTTATATCTCAATTATTGTTATTGTTAAAGTTTTATTTTTACATTTTAACACCTTTGTTGTTTCATGTTACCTTATAATTGGCGCCTGCATGAATGAAATTATGTCATTTATGCTTTTTCAATACAGTCATTGACAAAATAATTTTTTGTATTGATTCAATCATGCAGAAAATACAAAATTCACACGTTTATTTACCGCAATCATAAAATTATAATCTATTGTGTTGTGTATAAATAATTAATTATGTTAAAGTTCAAGGCGACGAAAAATTATTCACTCAATTGTTTTTATTTTATTTTATTTTTTCTATGTAGACTGCACTGTACAATTTTGATTGAAATTAAATGAACATTTTTTTTGTAAAATGGAGAAAAAAACTTAATAAAAATTAAATTGCAATCAGGGTGTTTCATTCTCATTAATTTTATTTATTTATATTTTTTTGGTTCTTCTGAAATTTGTAATGAATTTTTATTATCATTCAAAATAAAAAAAAAATAAAAATTACATTTTGATTTCAACATAATCATGAGTCATCAACCAAGTGTGGTTGTTAGTGTAAATTCAGAAGAAAAGTGTTGGAAGTGTTTTGCCATTTAATTGAAGGAAAGTGCTTTTCAATACAAAAATCTTGGTTTAAACAACAGAAATCCGGTGGGATCAAGGAAAATGCGTGTGCAAACTTTTGCTGAAAGATAAGGAGCAAAATATTTTACACGTGTACATTTTACTTACACTTTGATATTGTGGGATTTTAAATGTGATGATGGTAGATTTATTTCTTTTAACTTAACTTTTATCATCGTGAATTTATTTTTTAAAGAGAAAACCTTTGACTTTTGACATTTTAAAATGTTTTAAGGTTAAGTTTATTTGAAATAAGTGGAAATTATTATAATTGGTCTTTGGTATTTTTAAAAAAAATTATTACTTAATTATAAAAGAACGGATTTTCCCTTGATACCAGTAAATTACGTGATTAGAAGTTACACGAAAATAGCTGTTAATTACAATGAGCTAAGTAATTCAGCTTTAAACTTACGAAAATATGATTTTTTTACTCCACAACCGAAAAATCTTAATATACAAAATATTGACTTGGTAAGTTCAGCAAAGTTGTAGCTTCAAATTTTCTCTACAACTTTGCTTCAGGTCAAAAACGCTCAATTTCAACCGAAACAAAAACGCTGAACTTGAGCCGCCAGAGAAAGCTCAATTTCTGCTGAGCAAAAACGCTCCATTTCAGCCGACCAAGAAAGCTCAATTTAAACTGACAAAAACGCTCAATTTCAGCCGACAAAGAAAGCTCAAGTTGAACCGAAAAAAACGCTCGATTTGAGTCGAAACAAAAACGCTCAACTTGAACCGTCAAAGAAAGCTCAATTTCAACCGAAACAAAAACGCTCAATTTGAGCCGAAACAAAAACGCTGAATGCCAGCCGAAACAAAAACGCTCAACTTGAGCCGTCAAAGAAAGCTCAATTTAAACTGACAAAAACGCTCAATTTCAGCCGACAAAGAAAGCTCAAGTTGAACCGAAAAAAACGCTCAATTTAAACCGACCAATTTTACGAAAACATGATTTTTTAAACTGAAAAACTTAAAATTTATATTTTTTCTTTTGAAAACTCCTGCCGCAGAAAAAATAAAAAAGCATTTTCTAAATACAAAATTGTAAATCAGGTAAATTTTCATTTGAAATTTTAAGATTTTATCGGACAGTGTTGTCATAAAAATGTCTAAAATTCCATACTAAAATAAAAACATGAATTTTTTTATAATTACTCAATTATTTAATCAAAGTAATCAAAAAAAATGATGAATTATCAAATTATCTGTAAAGAATTTTAATTAGGACCAAATATTTGTTCATTAAAAAAATTTGATTCCGAAACTCAAATATTTTATAATCACATTCAATAAAACCAAACATTTGATAAAAAACATTCCACGTAATTAAACCCTCAAATATTTTAAATGGCAATCAATTTTTAATTAATATATTAAAAAAAATACATTTTTATTTGTACCTTTTTAAGGTTTGAATTGAAAACTGTTCTCCTAAAAATTCATTCCATCAAATAAAAAAATACCGAAAAATGCATTAATTGCAATGGAATTTCAATAAAGAATTTCAATTGCAACTCATTTAAGGAATCACTTAATCAATTCAAATGGAAAACTTCAGTAAAAAATTGTTTACAGTTTTCAAATAAAAGTAAGCACCTTTTTATTAAAAAATTACATCATATGCGATGAAAATATATAAAAAAAAAGTCATCAATATTGATTAATTTACTGTAATTAAGTAACTGATACATTTTTTTTTCTCATTTGATCCACATTGAAAATTGTAAAAATGGTCATAGTTGTAAATTCTTTTGATGTTATCATAAACATGCATGATGACTTACTAAAAATTTTATGTATGCACATTTATAACTTTGTTAAAAATGCAAAAATATGCACAAAATTAATGAGTGTTCATTAAAAATTTATAAAATTCTCTGTCTTATCATCGACATGTAACAAAACACATTAATTTACACATACATTTTTTTTAAATTTTTATATAGTTAATAGCAAAGTAAATTTGTTAAAAGTATGATCAATTATCATATTTATTTGGCAAATATGTTTATAAATCTGTTTTAATAGTGACTTACATGAAAGAAACGAGAATTATAATATCAAATTAAAAAAATTGGAAAATGATTACATGAATTTTAATTGAAAGTGCATTTCCATAAATTCAAATTTCTTAATTGTTAAAATAGTGGAAATTTCCTTATGAAAACGTTCAAAGAAATATGTGAAAAAAAATTAACACTTCAATGACAGCAACAACTTTGCTGAACAAAGTTTATTTGAAGTCCCCACAAAAATATTAAGATTCATGACAAAAACGACTGAAAATAACGTTTTTTTTTTCAAATTTCAGGTTTTTTTAAGCAAAATTCACTTTTTTGGAAAGTTTTGAGCTATAATCAAAACCTTCATTTTTGCTCATGAATTTCTGGGACTTTACTAACCTAATTAAATATCGGGGTCAAAAAAGGCATAATCAGAATGGTCAAAGAAAAAGTGGACCATGCCGTGCAATGGGTGGTTTGTTTACTCCATACAAACGAACTGCCTCTAAGGCACTATTTTGCGTGCAAGGATGAAGCTACCACGGGGCCAAATTTGTTTAATAGCGGAGTTGGAAAACAAATTATTTACCCTGAGCTTTTAAAATCTCTTGAGGTAGTTAATTTTTAACATATTCCTGGAGAACCGTTACCAAAAGTTGACGTGAAAGTACTCTCAAAAGACCAGCAGTACCTGTATTTAATGGTGGAACGTATAAAATTAGGAAAAATACCAGTTGAACTGGCAAACAGAAACCCTGGGAAAGTTGTGATTAAAGTATAGGCAGTTCAATTCATTTCTGCCATGAATATTTACAATCGCAAATGCTACTTTTTCCGGCAATTCAATTTGAGTTAAACGTTTGCTTGGGATGGCAGGATAAAAACTAAGGCCCTCTCCTCTGATGATAAAATCGGGTATGCACAGTCTTAAAAAGTCTGTCTGATGGTCTGAGTGTCACAATTTGGGCTGTCGAAGTGATTTCCCTTCTGATTTTTTGCTACTAATTTTGCACCGCATTTTTGCTCCCTCAAATCCTATAAAAAACGACTAATGGACGCTCAAACTGGTTCCATGAGCGCATTTTTCCAAAAATTTCATATAAACCGTAAAAACTTTTAAAATGACATATGTTTTACTAATGTATCATATTTTTTTTTTCTTTTTTCATATTAAATAGCTAATAATCTGTTTCACTTTCCTTTAAAAATGCTTGATACAAATTTAATGATTGCTTATTTATTATTATTAATTTTTTATTTCATAAATTACATAAATTTTACATAATAAACGCCTTTCATCTAATTCAAAAAGAATGTCACTCATTTTTCTTTCTTCGTGTGGTTAAATGGATTTGTTTTTTTTAACTTTTTTTGCGAATATTATTATAAAAAAACTGTAACATTATTTTTATGAAACCTGTATAATTTTGTGTCTCGTCTAGTTTTTGATTAATATGATTTAAGGATGAAGGAGAGATTAAATGAAAGTAATTAGCTTAATGAGGTAATGCTATGTTTACTTTTGAAATTACCTTTTTTTCTTTCTCTGTCTGGAAACTTTATTTCAATGAATAAACTGGGCGAGTCTTTGATTTCATAAAAATTTTCTATAAGACTTGAAATCAAAAACATTTCAAATTTATAATAAAAATGACAATTATGATAATAAATTTTCGGAAATTACTTACCTTAACCTTGAACATTAAGAGAAAAAAAAATTCCATTTAGCTTAAAACGAACAATAATCATAATTATTATTTTTTCGCTTTAAAGTACTCTTTACCTTGACATTTTACATGCTAAACTCTGCTAACTAAGGAAAACGTGGGTGTTTGTTTTTTGTTTTCAATTCAAACAATGTTAACCGAAAACCAACAAAAGCAACAGTAATTCTGAAGAAACAAATATTGAATCAAACAGAAATGTTTAAAAATATTTGTACTTTTTATTGTCTTTTCATAAAAAAAAAATTACAATACGCGTTTGTTCTCATAATACGTTCACCTCAGTAACAAAAAATTGCACTGTGAATTTAATTCTGATAAAAAATGCGAGTTAAATTTAATAAAAAAAATCGTTATGAGTCGTATACATTTCATTATGTTGATATATGATATCACATATGATTACTCGGTTCCATGTTTTATGTATGTCATTTATGATGAGATGAGATTGAGGGGATTTTTTATTACTTGTGAAAATCGAAATCCATATGTCAGTGAAGTGAGCGTTGTGATTTTAATGAAAATGAGCCAGAAAAATATTAAAATGCATCCAGAAGACTTTCAATCATTCATATCAGGTGTCTTTGACCATACCAGGGCAGAAAACCATGATTTTTCATCAAAAATTGAATTTTCCCGCCCTAAGTCGCCTTTTGATCAATTGAATTCGATCTGCTTGATTCTCACTCATATTCACCTACTAAAGCAATATTTTAATATTCACACAATTCAAATTTTAATGTCTGTAATCTTAAATATTATTTATTACTGTAACACATGATACGGGAGTCAAATTTCCAGAGAAGCGTGTTTCTGTCAATTTATGATGTAAACGTTTATTTCACTTTCATTTAATTAAAACTGGTTTTAACGTAGAATTAATCTAATTAAATTACCTTTAAATTGAATCTTAGATGATAGAACTGTTGCAAATGCAATGAATTTTGCGCTTGGTGATTTCAAATTGAGAAAATAACAACATTGATCTTGAGTCAAGGCGCCAATTTTGATGTAATTTCTTTCAATTGAATTTCAAATAAGTCCATTTCATAAATCATAAAAAAAATTATATCACGATTTTTTTATTTCTTTAATATTTTAGAGCAGTGAACATTAAAGCTGTAATAAAAATTGATTTATTCCACTATTTGAGCAGTATTTCATCATATCATAATTTAGCCTTTTTTATTTACAATTCTTATTGAAATCTTTATAACTATAAAATAAATAAACAAATTACATTTAAATTTAAAAAAAATTATAAAAAAAACTTGCCTTAGGGATACTCTTTTTATAATTTTTCAAGTCTCACAAGAACGTAACAGATTTGTGTGTAAAAAATGGAACAACATTAAATGCAATCAATGCCCAATTGAAGTGTACATTTATGATGATTTAATGGAGTAAAGCATGCACATTACACCAATCACTTACGATGAGAAAAAAAAAATGGATAATAATATTATTGAAAAATTACACAGTAGCCAGTTTTAAATCAATATTAGTACAAGGCTCGAAATGTGATTTTTTTTATATTGATAATATTGATAAAAAAAAATATAATGGAGAAGGAAAAAAAATATAAAGCTATAAGTAATAAGGGAAATAATCTATTCAAACAGTCAGTTAAAAGTTGAGATAGTAAATCAAAATTTTTTATTCACTTGATTTGCATTGGAAAGGACACTGCATTTCAATACGAGCGACTTTGTTATTCATTCATATTTTTTTTATGTATTTTTTATTATAACTCTTTCAAATGTTCAAGTGAAATGAAAAAAAAATGTATAAAGAATAAAATAACTTTGTATTATAATGTAGCTGAATGAATGGCAATTTTGAATAATTCAAAGTATATTGTAAGAATTTTTTTTTGTGTTTGAATCTGAATTGATACGAATATCTTCCTTTTAATAATAAAAAAAATATCATAAAAAAATAATTGGGAAACATTGAATGTGAGAGTGATTGACAGTTCATTCACTGTTTTGGCTCTCATTTCAATTTCTGAGAATGTTATTTCTCTCATCTTACTCTTTTTATTTCAATTTCTGCTGAAAATTGTTCTCTCGTCAGTTTGTCGAATTTTTTTTAATTATCATGAAGATATCATTTGAAAATATTAGAAAATGTCACTCTCTTAATACTTTTTCTCAATTGAAAAGTCTCTCTCTCTCCCTCTATCTCTCATTCAATGAAGTGCCTCTCTCACATTCATCATTTATCAATTCAGCCACCACAATTCAGTTTTTTTTATCCGTTTTTAATATCTTGCCATTTCTCATTTATCTCTTATCAGTTCAATATGTCATAAAAATATTTTTCTCTCGGTCTTGTTCTAATTCTCTCTGGTTTAAAAAAAATATGAATGGATTTTACTCTCTTTAATTCATTTTGAAAGAGAGAGAGAGCGACACTCTCTCTTAAGCTTCCTCTCACATTTTCAGTTCAAGAGCCATTTATAATATTGACTCTTTTTTTCAATAAAAACTTGAAAAACAGCTCAACTCTTCTTTAACGTACAATACAGCGTTCAGAGAGAGTATCATAGTAGAGAGATAGTCAGAGAGAAAATGTAAATTTCAAAGCAAAACTAAGATTGTGAATGAATTTTGTCTCTTAGAATTCACAAATCGGCTTCAATTAAGCCACCAGATGTCAAATCGGTCATTAAATCATCTTTTCATTCATTTCCCTCATCAAAATCAAATTATTTCACGAATATAAAAGAAACTTTATCATTATATTGCACCACTTTATCGATATTCTATTGAATAATTTCATTACTAATACTTTTTCAATTCACATTGAGATGCGGAACATGAATAAATACTGATTGGACTTCACATTATTTTAAGTTCACATCCTATTTTATTTATTTGTTCCACATTCGACATTGATATGAATGGACGTTAATCTACATCTTTGGAAATTTGGATTTTAATATTAAATTAACACTGAAATTATCCGTTTGATTCAAATTCAGAATCTGCATCAATGTATTTTTTTTTTAATTCCATTGGAGTTGATCGAATTTCAATTAAGGCCGCGACAAATGGAAATCGAAAGTTTTGTCCTAATCCAATAAAATGTTAGATGGGGAGGGGGAAAAAAAAAAAAAGTTCCACTTACAAATTATGGTTTTGAGGCAATTTTTTTTGAAATAACACTAATAACAGACGTATAATTACTTACATTTGGAATTAATCGTCTTTTGAGAATGTTATTAAATTAAATTAAAAAAATTTATTTTAAAAAATATTACCGTTAAAAATTTTCGATTTCGTAAAAGGAATTTTAATTGATTTTTTTTTCGTTTATTTAGTTTTTTTCTGGCTAATTTAACACAATAACGTAAATTTTACTTAAAAATATTTTAAATTTTTTAAAAAACATGAATTTTATATTGAAAATCCGGTTCAAAAACAATTTTTTTTTTTTTTTGCCCCTCGTCTTTTTGGACTTTTCAAAAGGGGCATCGGACAAAACTTTTAAAATTCATTTGTCGCGGCCTAAATTTAATAATAAATTCATAATATTATGAAATCGATTGACCATTAAATCCACTAAATTTATGGCTCATTGTTTAACTATCCGACTATGTAATTATAATTATTTGCTTAAAATAACGCGAACATTATGATATTTTGTTTGTATTCGAATAGTTGAAAATTATAATTTAATAATAATCAATTTTATGAATAAAACAAATAATTTCATATAAATTGCAGTTCTGATTTACATTCAAAGAGATAAAAAGGCGTTTTATTTTATTTCATTTTTTTAACGAGAAAAAATATGAAGTGTAGATGTTAAAGGTTTCGGTTTTTTAATTTAAATAATGTTTCGTGATTCTATCTAAATGAATAATTTGTTATTTTTTTTCTTAAATTTTATCTTTGATTTTATTATTAACATTTTTTTTATGATTAATACTTGTAATTACAAAATGATTTCATGTCAAAATGTTTAAAGGTCCCTTAATTTGAATTTTAAGACATCAAACAAGACTTTAATTATGATTTTCGTTCAATGTTGCATGAAAAAATTAAATTTTTTCATTGAAAACTTAAATTATCAGATAATTGAACATAAAAAAAGAAGGAAACATCACAAATTGAAGAGTTTGAAGTTGACATCAAGGCAAAACGTCATTAATTTGAGAAAACTTATCAGGATTTCACACGTAAATGATAAATTTCAGATGAGTTCGGATCTGTTGAATTCTAATTTGAAAGAAAATAACGGAAAATAATTTGATAATTTTTTAAATTATAATTATACTATGCCATCTATGGTCAGTTAAGTAAATTCAAGTTAATGAAAATAAATTGAATTTTATTCTTGATCCAATGAGGGCTTATTTAAGTTAAAAATTAATCTGATTTTAGTATGAAATTTATTTTTTTTCTTTCAATTTAAAGGAATTTCAATGTAAATCTTTCTTTACAAAAACTAATGAAGTTACAACATTTCCAACTGATCCACCAAATTTAAAGACAGGCGTCGGAATAACCGTGCTCAATTTAAAATAATCCTGAAAACTCTCGACTAACTCTGATTGTGTCCAATTACATGACGTTATGATAAATAAACTATCATTATCCATAATATTCACAAGATTTTTCAGGTATTGATGTCGCTTTACTTTGACGTTATCTGGATTGAGACTTATCGCATCGTAGGTACCTGTGAAATCAAAATTAAATGAAATCATGAGCCATGTCTTAAAAAAAATATACCTTTGTCATGTAATATCCTAAAATTCCCAAGAGCTTTAACTTCAGTTTCTGAGAGTAAATCAATTTGTTTATATTCAATTACATCACTCAAATCCTGATCCTTTGCGATTTGTGTCGCAAGTCGAACAGCTAAATCGGAATAATCCACACCAACAAGTGATTTGAATCCTTCACGAGCTAATTCTATCAACATCATTCCATTACCAGACCCGAGATCTAAAATGCGATCTGTCTTTTGAATATTTTCATTTTTGAATATCCATTTCAAGATGCGATTCTGACTGTCTTCATCAAACCAAATTTCACCGACATCACCATGATTTTTGTAATTATTGATTTCAACGTCGTAACTTTTGTCCCAATACTCTTTTGTGCCGAGTTCGGAACTGTTTAATTCTTCAACCATTTTATTTTTTTTATTTTAATTTTATAGGCACAATTAAATTTAAAACTAAAACGAGTTTACTAAAACAAAACAATATGAAATCGATTTCGACTGTCAAATTGATTCCGATTATAGGATTGACATTTGAGAAAATTGCACAAAAAGTAAATAAATTTCACATTTCAATTTAAATTAAGTTGATATTTAAAAATAAAAATGACTTTTCCAGACAAGGAAAGTAGAGAAAAGTGCTGGGGAGCTCGCGATGAGTACTGGAAATGTCTTGACAAATACAATCCTGACTTCAATCCACAATCAAATCAACCGGGACCTTCAGAGTGCAAAAAATTAAGGTATTTTAATTCATTTTTACTTGAATTGTAAATATTTTCATTTTAATTAAATATTTCAGAGCTCTATTCGAGAAATCATGTCCCAATCAATGGGTGAAGCACTTTGATCGGAAACGGACCTATGAACGATTCAAAGAACAAATGAAAAAAGGATTTGATCCCCTTGAAACCAAGACATGAAATGTATTATAAATTGTTTCTAATTATTAATTATATTAGTCACTTATTGTAATAATAATAAATCGAACACACTTACACACGGATTATTGTTATAAATAATATTAAAATTATGATTTTTTTTATTTCTATGTACATTGATCATAATTCGGTAATTTGTTGCCAGCCCTATAACTAGTTTTCCCTGAAATGTCAACTTCCATTTTGACAATATGCTTGCCAGGGACCATAACAGAGCCCAAATATCTTCCTTCACCTGCAACGTCTGTGTATTCATAGCACATTCCGAGAATCACATTTCCACTACGATCTGTACACAAAAAATCGCCCACTAGAATACGAGAGTCCGTCATCACAATTCTAAGGGACTTATCGAGCCATGATTGGAGTTTTTCACGACCAGGCGTTAGTGGTTTCTTGTCTTCAGCCGGTTTTGACTTGAAATTTAATTGAAAAGTTAAGATTTGGAATTTCAATGAAAATTTTTAAATGAAATTACCTGCATAGGTTCCATGCATTGATCATCACCCTCATCTGAACTTAATGTGGCACGAGAACTCATATTATTTTATTATGCAAGTAATTACCGGAGTTTAGTTAAAAAAAATTAGAAAATATTGGTTTTACTTTCAATTGAATTTGAATGTTGCTTTATTTTTTTTGAATCAATCAGCTGTTTCAAGATGACATTTCATACTCTCTTGTCAGAATCCAATTTTTCTCTCTTGTTGATAACAATTTCTCTCATGAGAGAATTTGAAAAAAAAATTGTGCGATTAGATTTCAGTTTGAATCTATGTTCCATCAAATGATGGTCTAAATCTTTAACGTGTGGTCTTTTTTTTGTTTATTTTTATTTCAATTCCCTTTTTTACATTGTTGCATGCAAAAGTACAAATAAATAATAATTTTTTCAACATAAAGATAAGAAATGGGTAACGGAAGTTCAAATGAAAAAAATAAATCAGATTCTCCTAAAAATGAAATTACTGAAGTTCAAAAAAAATGCATTAAAACATTTACTGGAGACGCATCGGTATGTAATTTGATATTCAAATGTATTTGTATTTGTTTTGATTGTAAAATGTCATATTTTTAGGAAGATGTCAATCAGTTCATCGATCAAATTAATGGCGTTAAATTAATTTACAAACTCGATGATGATCAGATGCTTAAACTTGCACTTGAAAAGATTGAAGGACGTGCTTTAGATTGGTTACATGAAAATCCCACTGTTATGACACATGGACTAAATGATCTTTTGCGTGGATTATTGACACAATTTTCAAAGAAAAGTTCAAATGATGACAATCAACATTGTGGTCCTGTTCCGCCCTCCGCTCCTTCAGCTCCGTCCAAAATCGATGTCTGTTCTGAAGAGGAAATTCAAGTCCAACCAGGAATTTATCCAAATATGAATTCAATTCAATACCAATTTGATCAAATTAGACTTGAGCCACCACCAAGTTATGATTCCATTTTACGAGAGACTGTTAACGTTTTTCCTGAAAATTTTCAGGCAACTGCTCCAGTTATAGGGACAGCTCCAAATTTGAGTCAAACTAAATCAGAAGTGGTGGATCGCAAGTCAATTTCAAGTAATAATAATAAAATGAGACAAAAACGAAGGAATAAGAAGCGTGATACTGTTCAATCAGCACCTGTCACACCGATTCCAGCATTAATGAATATAAAATTACCAGAAAATACACCCAAATCTGTAGATACCGGAACAAAATCAAAAATTATCTGTGATTTTTGTAAAACGATTGGGCATGAGACAAATAAATGTCTTCTCAATGCATCCAAAAATGCACAATTCAAAGAAAAAACTGTAAATGGAATGAAATGCGCTTATTGCAAAGCTGAAGGTCATTTATTGAAAGATTGCGCTATTGTTCCTCCCTGTGAGAAATGCAATGAAAAAGGTCATAGAACAAAAGATTGTAGCAAACTGAAAGAGAAATCCAATCAAAATTCAGAACTTGAAGGTATCGTTAAAAAGCAGGAAAAACCCGCAATTATCTGTAGTTATTGCAAAAAAGAAGGACATAACATTTTTGAATGTGAATTAGCAAGCCATTGTGATCATTGCAATAAAAAGGGTCATAAAGCAAAAGATTGTCGTAAACTACAAGACAATTCCAAACCAAACTCGGAACGTGAGGTCACTGTTAAGGATGTTTTTGAACCCGGAATAACTTGTAATTTTTGCAAAAAAGAAGGTCATCAAATTTATGAATGTGCATTAGCAAGCCATTGTGACCATTGCAATAAGAAGGGTCACAAAACAGAAAACTGCTATCAAAAGAAGAAAATTTTGACTGAAACCCCCCAAACTCCCCTGGACCTTGGATATTGCAAGCATTGCAATGCAGTTGGACATCATAGTGTTGCATGTCCAAAAAAACGATTAATTCCAGCTGTTCCCTTGATACCAAAACCTCGTTGTTATCGTTGCAACAGCGAATATCACCGTATTCAACAATGCCCTTTCACGAAAGCATATCGAAAACATAACGAAAATGAATGTGCAATCATGTGAATGACATTTTCAATTTTCATCAATAAAGTTATTTTTGATTCTTTTTCTGTACTTTCATTAAAATGATAATGTTTGAACAATTTCTAATATTACTTTGAATTTTTGCGGAAATTTTTATCCGATTAAATCTTATCGTACACAAAACAAGTACTTTTCAATGAATTTCTCAGAATTATAAGCTTATTAATATCATATCACAATTATTATCAGTATTGCGTTCAATATTTTGATAAAACACGTAATCAGTCAGTAATTTTCAAGCCGCACTCCAGTCAATACCTGTTTTGTACTAATTCTAATCATTTTAGTACTCTGAAAAAATTACTTTTAAAAAAAATGCAGAGCAGCGTTTCAAGTAATGATATTGCTGATGTTCATCGGAAATGTGTAAAGTCATTTACTGGATATGAATCAGTATGTTAAAATTTTTTGCATTGAAATTTCTTGAAATTTAATCAATTGAAGTGCATTTTTCGTTCTGAAATGGTCGGTCTTAAATCAGTCATTTGAAGTTACAATCGAAAATCGTCGTTCAGAGCTTAAAAATAACACAGCTTAACAAAAAAAAGTCGATGTCATACTTTTGAGAAATCCCGAAACACGTCAAAAAGATTTTTCAATCCTGAGTATTTTCCTCTTTGAAATTTTAAAATCCACTGATTCGTTTTTGTTTTATGAAAAATGAAATTTGCATAGAAAAGAGACACTATTTCTTAATATTGAACAAAAAATTATACTTTTCTATGTAAATTTCATTTTTCATAAAACAAAAAGGAATCAGTGGATTTTAAAATTTCAAAGAGGAAAATACTCAGAATTGAAAAAAAATTTTAGGGTGTTTCGGGATTTCTCAAAAGTATGACATCGATTTTTTTTGTTAAGCTGTGTAATCAAAAAAACCGTCAAATTTAAATAAATTCAAATTTTTTTTAAACGAATTCGGGTCAAAAAATTCTCATAGTTTCGTTTTTTTCTTCATTTCACTGTAGGAAGATGTCAAACAATTCATTGACCAAATTAACGCTGTAAAATCAATTTACAAGCTGAACAATGATCAAGTCCTTAAATTGATTATAGAGAAAATTGAAGGACGTGCATTAGAATGGTTACAAGAAAATCCTACAATGATGACGCAAGGACTTGATCATTTTTTACGTGGATTGACAGCTCAATTTTCCAAGAAGGCTTCAAAAGGACCAAGCAAAAAACCTGCACCTAAAAAAACTGAAGGAATCACATCAAAGTTGGATAAAATGAAGCTTGAAACACCACCAAGCTATGAAACTGTGATCCAAGAAAAGAAGAAAATCATGTTTGGAAAAAATGATAAACCTAAAGCTGATAAACCTGTCAAAGTCACGGATGACAAAGAGAAAAATTTGAATAAAGGAGCAAAACCAAAAAAGCAAAATGAAAAATCTGAGCATGAGGGGAATAAAAGTGCATCTAAACCAAAGAAGGATGTTCAAAGTCAAGAAAAAACTACAAATGACTTGAAATGTAGTTACTGCAAAGCTGATGGACATTTCATCAAAGATTGTGAGAAAGTACCTCCGTGTGAAAATTGCAAGAAACGCGGTCATAAAACAAAAGACTGTCATCAAGCGAAAGAAAATTCAAGTCAAAAGAAAATCCGAGGACCAAAAGAAGTCCAAAAAATTGAAATCAACATTAACAGCACAGATTTGGGATTTTGTAAGGATTGCATGGCGATTGGACATGACACTGCTGCATGTCCAAGAAAATAATCAATTTAATATTTAATTTCACTCCGATTAGTAACATTACAAAAACAAAATAAAAATTTAAAATCTACACCACTGAATTTCATATCACAAATCGTAAACATTTCTAAAAGAACACTTTTTTCTTATCACATAAAATTCAAATCAGTTACATGACCTTCAACATTTCTTCATTTCATTTAAAGATATCAACCTCATTTTTTTTGTGTGTTATTTTAGTGTCATTCCGATATTTTTTTAAAAATTTGGAAATATTTCATTGAAATTTTAACTTAAAAATGGGAATCAGCTATTCAAGTGTCAATTCATCCTCCACAGACGATTATCAAAAGTCCATAAAACCATTTTCTGGCAGTGAATCGGTAATTTATTTGAAAACCACATGGTTTCAAGGCAATATTTTTCATGAAAAATTTTAATTTTAGGAAGATGTCAAGGAATTTGTTGAACAAATTATCGCTGCAAGAGAGATTCATGGACTCACTGAGGAACAAATGTTTGAATTGACTTTAAATAAAATGACAGGAAAGGCGCTAACTTGGATTAATTCAAAACCACATTTAAAAACTGGAGGAATCGATTTACTTTTTGTTAATTTACTGAAAGCATTTTGTCGTGAAAAGGGTTCGGTCAAGGATATCATCAAAAATATTGAAAAAAATAATAACAAGGATGTTGATGGATGGATTTTGATGGAGAAACAATGTGGCAAGATCATGAATAACAAATCGAGAGCTAATAAGGAGAATGAGAAAAGTACAAGTCAAACAAAAATTAGTGCTGAACAACAAGTTCATAATTATCTTTTGACTAAAAGATTTTTTTAAATTGATAACATAATAAGGATAATAAAATAATAAATTTAAGTGTGTGTGAGGATGAGAAATAAAATTGTTTTATTTTCGAGTTTTTAGTCTAAATAAATAACTACAAATCATTACAACAATCTAACAGTTGTTTGGGTTTCAGCAGCGGTACGTTCAAATATATGATAGACAATGCTGATCATGATGTTCATGACCTTGGATGAAAACTCGCTATCGAAATTTATTCAAAACCTTATTGATGTAAACTCTTCATTTGTGACCAATCGTATGATGTCCCACTTGAATTTCAATATACATTAACTATGAAGTGAATTTTGAAATTATTCCTCATGAGGAAATAATAATTTGACTATCATCCTCATATATTGGTTGTAAGTCGTTCAAGTCTCAGTTTTTTTGTACAATGAAATGACTTTAAAATTTATTTGTATTCATTGCATTTATCTTTGTTTAAATTTAATTTAAGTTTAAAAGACTTTCATGAAAAATGTGAATATTTCACGTTTTTAGGAAGTGATTATTTTTTATGTACAATTTTGATTGAAAATCATAATAAATTCAATTCGAAATAATGTTCTTCACTTGTTTTTTTGATTTACATTTTTGGCACCGAACCGTGTATATGTAAAAGTGTGACTAAATCATTTAATACAGAAAATCACCTTGCTAGATCAAATGCTTCTGTTTGTGTATGCAAAGAACATTTTGTAAGGACAGTAAAGCTCTTTTAAAATTCTTATTTTGTCACAACAAGATGATACAGAATTTTTATATGTAGAATTTTAGATGTAGAGAAGTTTTACTGTGTTCTTTATCAATAACTAATACTAATCGGTTCTGATAATCAAAGAAAGTTCTGAAAGACAGAGATAGCTTATGCTTAAACAAATTTAATGGAAAGAGATAAAAATTTCTTTTAGGCTTGTATTTATGTTGCTTAGAATTTCTCGTTCACTTTTTCATCCACTATAATGGAATCAACATCAAACAACGCAAACCAAATCCAAGAGGCATCTGACTGTCTAAGTAAATTCTTTGAATTTTACAAGGATCAGGAGGATGAACTCTTTCGCCAATTCGCCAAGCAGTTCGAAGATAAAAAGCCGGAGTTTTTCGTGCAGCCAGACTGGAAGGATGTAAGTGTAAAATATTTTTAATAAAAAAAGGTCGTGTGAGCATCATTCTCACATAAAGCACGTATAAAATTTTAAAATTAAATAAATTAGTTTTTTTATGTGACGAATGATGCTACCACGACTCTTACGTAGAAATAATAAAAAAGTGAGAGTGAAATTTGGTGTCAATCGAAAAAAAATATTTGTGAATAAAAAAAAATATGTATTTAATATAAATGAAAAATAAAACTAAAAAAAATGAAATAAAATTAAATTAAAAAAAATTAATAATAAAAATAATAATCAGCTTTGTAGATATTGTCATCTTAATTAATTTATGTCGAAAAAAATTGTAAAAATATCAAAATAAGTAGAATTGCTTAGAAATTGCATAAAGTGTTGCTAAAATTGAATTTTAAGTTTAAGTGCTCATGTCTAATTTAAAAGTGGTGATAGTTATAAAAGAAAAGTCATAATTTGAGTGAGCTGATGCAAAATTTTGTAAATTTGCCCAAATTTTAGTGATAATTGCAATGACTTTTCACTATGAGCACTTTTAAATTTTCGATATGACTTAAGTGCACTCAAATAACAATTAATTTTTGAAAAATAATGATCATTGAGCTTAGAGAATTTTTTTACTGTCAAAAAACTTAAAATGATGTTTTTATGCGAAAGATATTTGAAAGTGAATTAAGGAGAGATAATTTGATTTAAACCAATATGAAAATAAAAATTTTTTACCCTCTTTTTTTGAATAAGCCACCAGGTAAGTGAATTTTGTTCTTTTGTTTTTTTATCATTTTTGCACTAAAACGTATAAAAATCATTATTAAATAATTAAATTATTTTGGAAGTGAAAATTAAATTTGTATAGATTAATAATTGATATTGAAGATCCAGAAAAAGACAGTACATTAATTTCAGAAATTTCAATAGTCAAAGAAAATTTTACTAACGTTTTTAGAATTCTGTATGGATGGTAATTCTTTGTGTTTGATAAGTTTCTCATGTAAAATTTAAAATTAATCGGATTTTTTTTTCTTCATATAAATTTTTTATTTCGTAGGGATACGATTTTGAAATTCAACTTAATCTAAACTTAAAAATCTTAGTCGGAAACAAATTTGTGACCATTAATGAAGAATTTTAACAGCCAAATCTATTATAAAGTCTCAAAATTATTTGAAAGATACATTGATGTATTTCATAAACATTTAGACCTCATAAATTTTCAATTTTTCGTTAAATTTGGCCTCTTTTTAATTTTTGCGCATTTTTTGAAAGTGCAGTTTAGTAGTATGTAACTCAGGTTCGAGGGAAATCGATTTTTTGGAGACACTTTTAAGGAGACAGGGGTTTTAAGAGCAAGGCATTGA